>CANJKZ010000460.1:0-420000 GCA_947471745.1 Closterium sp. Naga37s-1 | reverse complement strand
ACCAGAGGAGCTTGAGGAGCTGGACGACGCTGCTCTTGCTGCCAAGTGAGTCCCAACTTCCAAAGAAAAACTAGTTCCACTTCCCCTTCCTCCTCTCACTTTCCCTTCCTCCTCTCGCTTCCCCTTCCACCTCTTGCTTCCCCTTCCACCTGTCAATTCACCTTCCACCTCTCACTTTCCCTTCATATGTTGTCCTGGGTTACAGCAAAACAAATGCATGATTTTGCTGCCTCCTTGATTTTCCCCAGTCTGCCATTTCATCTGCTCTACTCTGCTCTGCTCTTTCCTGCAGGTTCAACGAGGCCAAGGATGCAGAGAAGCGGCCGGAGGAGAGGGAGGAGTTGAGTAACGGACAAGAGAGGACATTGAGTGAACTGGATGAAAAAATGCATGTTTCTTTGCCTCTCTGATGTGCTCTCACCCTGCCTTCTGCTCTGCTCTGCTCTGCTCCACTCCGCAGGTTCAAGGAGGCCAAGGATGCTGAGAAGCGGCCCGAGGAGAGGGAGGACTTCAGTGATATGGTGGCGGAGGTGAGTGGGGAGGGGGAAGGGGTGGGAGGGAAAGGTGGGAAAGGGAGGGAGGGGAAGGGGAGAAAGGGGGGTTTAAGGTTGCCAAGGATGCCGAGAAGCGGCCCGAGGAGAGGGAGGGCTTCAGTGATATGGTTGCAGAGGTGAGTTTGGGGGGAGGGGGGGAGAGAAGGGAGGGGAGGGAAAGGGGGGGAAGGCGAGCGGAGGGAAAAAGGGGTAAGGCGAGCAGAGAACTGCTACATAGATAGTGCTCGTGCGTATATAGTTTCTCAAATCAGCTGGAAGTGGATGTTTACTCTTTTACCGTACTTTCTATTGTTGCGATCTATGCTTGTCCTGTGTGTGCTGTTCAGATGGAGAAGAAGCGCAAGCGCAAGGCTCAGGACAAGGACAAGGCAGTCAAGAAACAAAAGGACTTCAAGTTCTAAACGAGCACTACTGGAGTCTGTTTTTTAGGCGCGTCAATACTAGACGGTGTTCAGATGGAGAAGAAGCGCAGGCGCAAGGCTCAGGACAAGGACAAGGCAGTCAAGAAACATAAGGACTTCAAGTTCTGAACGAGGAGTACCTTTCTCCAACCATCTCCACCCATTCATCCACCTTCATCGGTCGCTATTGTTAGAATTTGAAATGAGTTTGAAGGATCGTACTACTTAGGATGGGAACTTCCTGTCGTAGCGGAAGTCTTTATATGAGTTAAGCCAGTTGTGTAGGCCTTTTAGACTTAAAGTCTAAGTAGTGATATGTTTCAGGATCAAAATGTCTCTGAAATCAGATATATTATAAAATGACAAACACACAAAATATATAGCTAGTGTAAAGTACCTGTTCGCCTACTGTACTGTGCTGTTCTTATCTTGAAACGGTACGTAACTATTCGCGAAGTCTATAGCTACGTGCTGACGTCATCCTAGGTCGCGTAGCGCTTTGCTGACGTCAGCCTATCGGTACTTTACTGTACTACACGAATTTCCTTGAAGTGCTTTATGTCTCGATATTATCTCAACACTCCCCTTCACTTCTAGGAGTTCGGTGTAGTTTTAAGGGGTTGTCTCAGAAACGCCGCTGAGCTGGTTGCAGTGGTGGAACTTCTGTCGTGTCAGCTTCTTGGTAAGTGAATCAGCTGCCATGTCGTTAGTGGAGCAGTAGACAAGACGCATCCTCCCTTTGTCGATCGCGTCTTTGACGAAAAAGTAACGTAGTGAGATGTGTTTCGCACGATTGACGAAGCCGGGTTTGTTGGCGATGGTAATCGCACTTTGGTTGTCGCACTGCAACGTAAACTGATTCGGCGTGACGAACTTCGCTTCGTCGAGCAGTTCCTGTAAGTATAGTCCTTCTCGAGTTGCAGCGCACGCGGCAATGAATTCTGCTTCAGCTGAGGAAAGTGACACCAGTTCCTGTTTCGATGAGTTCCATGAAATTGGGCCAATTGGCTGGAGACGAAAAAGGTAGCCTGTTCGTGACCGGCGATCTGACGTGTCACCAGCGTGATCTGCGTCAACATATCCGCTGAGGTACATTTTGTCGGTCGGTTTTCCTGTGTTGAAAATCAGCCCGACTGTTGGTGTTGCAACAAAATAGTGTAGAGCGCGCTGAAGATCGAGATGATGTTCTTCTTTTGGGCAGCGTAAAAACTGTGCGAGATAACTTGCGACGTACGCAAGGTCGGGACGACACGTGACTGCTGCGAAGAGAAGGCACCCGAGTTGCTGCTGGTACAGTTGTAAACCAGCTGCCGAAAGTTTGGTGTCGTTGAAATTGTACCCAGTGGGTGTAGACCGAAACGGTGTAGCGACGTAATTTGTAGGAATCTTGAAGCGCTTAGCGAGTGACTCAGCATACTTCGATGCTGTGAGATGAATGGCAGAAGAAGTTCGCGAGATGTTTAACCCAAGAAATTGGGTTACTTCGGTAGAAACGGTTAAGTCAAGGGACTTCTTCAAATCTGCTTCGATGCGATCACCCAGAAAATCCGAAGAACTTACGTAGAGAATATCATCCACGTAAGCCACGAGTAACGAGTAGCTCCCCTTGTCGTCTAGCCGATACATTCCAGGATCATGCGGCAGTTGTCGGAATCCAATCTCTGTAAGTTTTCTGTTCAAATGCTGCTGCCACAGTCGCGGAGCTTGTTTGATGCCGTACAGTGACTTCTTGAGTTTGCAGACACTTGGCGGACTTGTCGGATATGTATGCGGATATTCGACGTAGATTTCGGCATCGACGTCAGCGTATAGAAACGCGTTGGAGACATCAATTTGTCGAAGCGGAAAATTCTTCGCAGCTGCTTCGCAGATAACGAGACGAACACTTGTGTGTCGGCTGACCGGGGCGAAAGTTAGAGTGTAGTCAACCCCATGAGTTTGGTCAAAACCGCGAACAACCCACCTTGCCTTATGTTTTTCATAAGAGCCGTCAGCTTTCGTCTTCACCCTGAAGACCCATTTTCCGGTAAGAATATTTTTTTTTGTAGCTTTTTCGATGGGTATGAGATCCCAAGTTTCCCGTTTTTCCAGGGCAGCCAGTTCACGATCCATGGCTTCACGCCATTTTTCGCGATGTGGTCCTGAAAGGGCTTGTCGGGCAATTTTCGGTTCTGCAACTTCTGAAGAATTATGCTGTACTGCTGCTGCGAGTCCCAGTATCTGAAGCCCAGTTTGATAATTAGGACTGTCGTCGGTCTGTCCTGCGAAATTGACAGCTTCAAACTGTTCACCACTTGCCCCCCCAATTTCGTCAGGATCGACGCGGATGCTATTGTCAGTTACAGCTGGCATGGGACGTCGTTGATCGTCCACCAGGTAAGTATGATGAACTTCTCGAACATCGTCTGGATGAGTGTCAACAAGAGGAATGAATTCCGGAAATCCGGATGACGTGGTTGGTATAGGTGGATCAGGGGCGGCTTCACGTGCACCGTCAATGTCAGGTTCTTCGCTGGCAGCAAGTTCGGCGTCAGCGCTGGCGAATGAACGGACACCGTGGAAAAGTGTAGCAGGGTCACGCTGCGTGGCGAGATATTATTCGAAGACAGGAAAGGTCAGATTTTCGTAGAAAATACAGTCGCGGGTGTGAGCAAGAAGCTGTCGCCCCTCCTCTCTCCCTCACTGCCGCACGTGCCGCTGTGGGGGGGAGAGTGAGGGGGCGACGGAAGTCAGCCGGTCATCTGCTGCTGTCGCCCGCTGCTGCCGTGGCACCTCCAGCTGCCGCCCCTGCCGCCACCTGCCTTTGCTGCCTTTGTTTCTGCTGCATGCTGCTGGGGCCTGCAGGTGCTGCCGTCGAGCCGCTGCTGTCCTGCTGCACTTTGCAGCCACAGAGCCTGCTCCTCAGGCGACCTGCCGCCCCTACACCTGCTACTGTTTCTGCCTTGGCCGAGGGGTTGGTACAGCTGGATCTGCCATCACTGCACCGATTGCCACTGCACTTGCCTGTTGCTGTGATTTCCGCTGCGGCCTGTCTGGTGTACCCCATAATGGGGGCGTTGACTGCACATTCTTCCCTACAGGCACTTATGGGGGCGTGTCAGAATAATATACAATTCTATATATTGTTCTATAATTGCCTGTAGTGTAGAATACTGTAGTCATATAACTTTCTGTTTGGTGGTGCACCTTTCTTCATTCTTGCCTATTTGTACTGCTCGCTCTATAGTGAACAACCTCTTTTGCTCTTTTTGCCTCACCCTACTCCCTCGTCACTCAAACTAGTACCTTGGACCCTTGCCATGGCTCCTACGTTCAACTAGTTACTTTCGACATGGTATCTAGAGCAGGTCCGTCCTCCGGACCTCCGTCTCGTTTTCGTATCATGGGCCCACCACTGGCCAACGTGCAACTCGCCCCGTCGCCCCTGCTGTCCCGGTCGCGCCAAGTTGGTCACGTCGCGACCAACAGGAAGCAGGCCGCGACGACCAGCGCGGCGCGATTTGCGCTGGTCGTCAGCATCCCCGTTTGCTGCCCCGTCGCGGCCACCCCCCTTCAACCTCCCCAAACTGTCCCACCCCCCTTTCACACACCCCCTGCTGCACCCCTAGGTTCACTCACACTCCACCCCCTAGTACCACTCCGTCGGCTCCCACACACCCACCCCCCTCAGCGGCAGCTGCAGCAGTGGGAGACGGAGGAGGAGGAGGAGCAGGTGAGGCCGCACACCCGCCACCCCCTACTCGCCACCCCCAAACCCTAACACAGGGCAGGGCGGGATGGCGGGTAGGGAGGTTAGGGGGGGGGGATTACAGGGGCCGACGCGCGGCCTCCCAGGGCGCCAGAACAGGCGGAAGAAGGGGCGACGCGCGGCCCCCCCCCCCAGGTCGCCCCTCCCGTCGCCTGTCGAGGCGACCTGGGGGGGCCGCGCGCGGCCCCCCAGGGAGCCGCGATGGGCAACGGGAAAAGAGGGGGGGGCGGTGCGCGTGTCCCCGGTGAGCCGCGACAGGTGACGGGGCATGGCCGGGGCAGGGCCTCGACGGGGCCGCGACGGGGCCGCAACAGGCGACGGGGCAGGGCCGGGGCAAGACCGCGACGGGGTCGCGACGGGGCCGCGACAGGGGACGGGGCAGGGCCGGGGCGGGGCCGTGACGGGGCCGCGACAGGCTACGGGGCAGGGCCAGGGCGGGGCCGCGACGGGGTCGCGACGGGGCCGCGACAGGACCGCGACAGGCGACGGGGCAGGGCCGCGACGGGGCAGTGACGGGGCCGCGAAGGGGCAGGGTAGGCCGCTAAGGGGCCGCGAAAGGGTAGGGCAGGCCGAGCGCGAAGGGCGCTTCAGGTAGGTAGGTAAAAAAAAAATTTAACGGTGGGCCCTTAGGAAGGAACGGTCCAAGTAGGGAACCCGCTCTGATACCATGTGAAGAATTAAACAGGAATGAATGGGAAAGAGGGTTTTCACTAGCAAGTAGTTGAGTACATATAGGAAACCCTAGATTGGGCTGTACTCACTATTGAGTACCCCACTGCAGGCTAGACAAATATAACATATTCTGACAGCGGGCAGGAATTAAAAGTCGACTGCGATAATCCATAATACACCAGGCAGAAAACTGCTTCTCAAGGCCGAGATGAAGACCCCACTTAGCACGTTGATCGAACTTTCCGAGCGGAGCAGTAGGAGGACGATATTGTACGATATACCCAAAAACGCGAAGAAGTTTCGTAGTGCCCAATTTTCCTGTCCACAACAAGTGAGGTGATGCGTTGTTGGGTAAAGCTGACGAAGACAGGAGGTTATGCAACAGCGTTGCGTGGTCCATCGCGAAGGGCCAGTAGAGTGGGCCGAGTTGAGACTGTGCGAGTAATGCTCGCATCTTTTCTTGTAAGGTACGATTAAGGCGTTCAGCTACACCGCTCTGCTGATGAGCGTGAGGAAGTGAGAACAGGCGCCTTATGCCTCGTTCTTGCAGGTACGCTGTAAACTCGAGGCTGCGATATTCCCCAGCTCCGTCACACTGGAAGCTTTTGAGTTTTGTGTCAGACTCGCGTTCTGCGAGAGGCAGCCATGTCTGAAACGCTGTGAAAGCAAGGAAACGATTAGTCATGTTACCAGTCCAGACGTATCGAGTAGAAGCTTCAGTGAACGTGATAACATATTTCTCGCCGTTGAAACCTTCCGCAGGTAAGTTTAGAATATCGCTGTAAACTTTTTCATCAACCGATAATCCTCAGCGCCAGGAAAATGAGCCGGGTACGGTTCGTGTGGTAGATTTGCTGCTGGGCAGATCAAGCAGGGTGACGGACGATTAACCGGTTTCATTTCGAGGCCGCCAGGTAAGAGAAGAGAATTTTTGTCGAGAACAGCTGCTTTGATTGTGTTGTTGAGTGTAGACTGCGACGGATGACCAAGACGCTTATGCCAGATTTCTGCAGTTGCTTTGTGTCCCTGTGCGCGCAGATAATAATCGGCGTTAGCGAAGAAAGATAACAACAGCCGATGACCGTCAGCGTGAACATGATTGGTGACTGGCGGGATGAACCTGGTAAGGTTAGGAGGAGGTATTTTGATTTCGTCATTGATGGATTCGCCAGGTGAAAGAATTAACTCCCCACTCTCTTGATCTGATGCTGCAGGTTTAGGCTCAACACCGACAAGTCGTCCGGAGTCGAGGACTTCCATGTCAGCAACACGCTGCTCTTCATCCGTGGGCATATTCGTTGTATCTCCCCAACCACCAGCAAGATAATCTTGAGAGTTCTGGACATCGTTCAAACCTTGGTTGTCAAAGGTCAGCATGACTGCGGCAGCCGTGGTCGAAGACGTGGGTACAACTCCATCACGAGGAACGGTATCATCGGTGTAATCGATGTCGTCACGATGTTCCCATGGGCCAAGAGAGAGAATATTCTCGGAGTCGGCAGTGGTGCGTTCAGGTACGAAGTTGAGAACGAACACTCCGTTCTGTTCAATTGCCGTGCCGAGTTTCTTGTCTCCATATTTTAAAGTAAATATGCCCGGTTCACCAAGAAGAGTAATGCCATTCCTCATGAGCTGTGCAGATGACATTAGGTTGAAGCCAAGTCGAGGAACGAGGAGTACATCGTTAAGATGAAGACTGAAGTCTTCGTCAATAGAATCAAGAATGACGTTACCCGTCCAGTATGCTGTAAGACGTTGATTATTGGCGACGGTTACAACGCACGGATTCTGAAGACGACGCTGATTGATGACGAATCGATTTTCTGATGAACACATATGCTGGCCGCAACAGCTGTCAAGATACCAAGTGTTGGGCCCTTCCAAGGTATGTGCAAGGTTTGCGTAGACCTCGGGTGGTATAGGCGTATTAAGTTCATCGTTGAAGTTACGGTGTATACGTTCTTCAGCGTCAGGGTCGTAGACGGTAGAAACTGATGTCATGCAATTAATAACTTCTTTGTTTTGTGTCTTGGCAGGTGTAGTAGTCGGCTTCGCAGAGTTCGGCTTCGCAGTATTCTGCTTCGCAGCGTCCGGCTTCTCAGCTTCCGGCTTCTCAGCGTCGCTTGAAGAATCTTTGGTATGTTTCGATGCAGACCGCTTCCAAGATGGTTTATCTTTCGACCAGCAGGTATCAATAGTGTGTCCTGCTTTTCGACAAAAGGAACAAACGGGCTTGTGACGTGGATTAGAATAAAAACTGACTGTATTGTTTACCATCTTTTTCCCTCCTCGAGCGTTGTGCAGATCCATATCCTGCTGCTCGGCGATGAGAGCGGCACAGAGTGCCCCTTCGGACAACTGTGCTTGCATCCGAAGTATAGAGCGACACTGTCGCCATTCTGGTCCAAGACCCGCGAGTAGCACCGTGTGGAACATAGCGTCGGGGAAGTACCCTCCACACTTCTGAAGTTGATCGCGCAGATTTCGAGCGCGGTTGATATACTGTGTCACCTTCTCGCCATTTATCATCTGTATATTTGACAGCTGCGTCAAAATTTTACTCTGGTTGACAGTATCCTTTGCCATGTGAACCCCTTGCAGGTATAACCAAGCTGCTTCAGCGGGAGCGGCACTGGTACGAAAAGAACGGATTCCGAGCTGTTCGGTCGGTGTCAGATTACGAACGAGAACTGTGTATGCAGTCAACGACGCCGATCGAAAAGTGGCTTGTTGAAGTGGTGACCCGTGAGACGGAAAGGGTGCTGTGCCGTCGTACAACTGCCAGAACCCCGCGGTCTGAACAAGAAGCTCAAACTCAAAGCTCCAGGTATAAAAGTCTTGACCTTTAAAAGGCGTTGTCGTTTTAATTTTTGTTGGATTTGCAGAAGCAGGAATATAATTTCCGGTACCGTCAGCTGATTGTAGCTGATAAAGTGATGGCACTTGTGACCCTTGTTGTGTTTGTTGTCCTTGTCCAGCAGGACCAAAAGAGAAGGAGTTGTTCGACCCGTCACTTCCTTGTGGCATCTGACCACGCTGATAACTGGAGCCATCAATGCTCATAGGAGTCGGAAACATCTGGTTAAGTGATAAGACGGCAGACGTTGTTGAAGATTTGCTGGCTGGTAAGCACCTTGATATTGGTAAGGTCCAGTCGGTACGAAGTTGGACTGTTGTCCCGGTTGACTAGAAGAACCAGTGACTGCAGCTGCAGCTGTTGTGGCTGTTGATGCTGCTGTTGCGGCGGCTGTTGTCGATGATGCCGCTGCTGTAGTTGTGTGTACGGGCTGATTGCTCAATGGCATGCCGTACATCGGTTGTTGCTGATATTGTTGTTGCTGTTGTTGTTGTTGTTGTTGTTGTTGTTGTTGTTGTTGTTGTTGTTGTTGTTGTTGTTGTTGTTGTTGTTGTTGTTGTTGTTGTTGTTGTTGTTGTTGTTGTTGTTGTTGTTGTTGTTGTTGTTGCTGCAGATTAGGATTATCAGCAGCTGGAGACGCTGTTGGGCGTGAAGGGCTCGTAACAGAGGAGCCGTTGTTGGACCGTGGAGATCCAGACATAGCTGTAGAATATGTAGTTGGAAGTTCGTAGTATCCTAAGACGCTCGCAATACCATGTTAGAATTTGAAATGAGTTTGAAGGATCGTACTACTTAGGATGGGAACTTCCTGTCGTAGTGGAAGTCTTTATATGAGTTAAGCCAGTTGTGTAGGCCTTTTAGACTTAAAGTCTAAGTAGTGATATGTTTCAGGATCAAAATGTATCTGAAATCAGATATATTATAAAATGACAAACATACAAAATATATAGCTAGAGTAAAGTACCTGTTCGCCTACTGTACTGTGCTGTTCTTATCTTGAAACGGTACGTAACTATTCGCGAAGTCTATAGCTACGTGCTGACGTCATCGTAGGTCGCGTAGCGCTTTGCTGACGTCAGCCTATCGGTACTTTACTGTACTACACGAATTTCCTTGAAGTGCTTTACGTCTCGATATTATCTCAACAGCTATCACCTTCACCAAGGCACAGGTCAAGGACAAGGCACTGAAAAAACAAAAGGAACGGGAACACTACCGTATTCGTTGCAACTTCATCCACCTTAACCCAGACTTCGTCGCCTTCTTGTGTGATGACATCTTGTGTGTAAAATTAATTACCCGGTGGGCGAAATACTTCTAACGCCGCGCACTATCACGCCACCCTAAGCTTTTTTGTGCGCACTTCGCAGCAAAATGGTCAAATTGAAGCTTGGTTCAAGTCGGCAAATTAGTGGTTTGAGGCGAGTCTGACAAGAGGCTGGTCTGGCATTTTGTAGCGACACGCTCTGCAGTCAGTCAGAGCTCCTCTTTTTTGGCCCAAGTGCCTTCAGAGTATTGTAATTTGTTTTCAGAAGCCATTAAAGACTGCCAATCTATGGAACGTCATTTCTGGTTAGGCCTGCCTGTCAAATGTTGTAGTCTTTGTGATGTGTGTTATAGCTGGTACAACTGTTAGGGTTAGGTTTATGTACCCAACCAACCTTAGTGAAACCAACACTTTCATTCTTGACATGGTATCACCTAGGTTAGGATCCTGTAGGATCCCGTTCCTCTCGTTCACGTCCGTAGCGCCCGAGCCTGTCCCGTACCCTAGTGCCCGTTACGCCTGTACTGTCCCCTAGCGCCTCTCGCGCTCGTCTCTCTCGTGCCCTAGCGCCCGCTGCGCCTGCGTCGCGTCGCCTCTGCTGTCCCGTCCCGTCCCGTCGCCCCTGCTGTCCCGTCCCGTCGTCCCTGCCGTCGCGTCGCCCCTGCTGTCCCGTCGCCCCTGCTGTCCCGTCCCGTCGCCCCTGCCGTCGCGTCGCCCCTGCTGTCCCGTCCCGTGCCGTCGCCCCTGCTGTCCCGTCCCGTCCCGTCGTCCCTGCTGTCCCATCCCGTCCCATTGTCCCTGCTGTCCCGTCACGTCGCCCCCCTTCTGTCCCGCCGCGTCGCGCCGTCCGTCCTGTCCCGTCCGCGTCGCGCTTCCCGTCCCGTCCCGTCGCACGCGCCCCGTGCGCCCTGCCCGTCCGTCGCGCCCCCGCTGCGCCCTGCCCGTTCATCGCGCCCCGTGCGCCCTGCCCTTCCGTCGTGCCCCGTGCGCCCTGCCCGTCCGTCGCGCCCCGTGCGCCTTGCCCGTCCGTCGCGCCCCCGCTGCGCCCTGCCCGTCCGTCGCGCCCCGTGCGCCCTGCCTGTCCGCGCCTGTCGCGCCCGTCCCTGCCAGTCGCGTCCGTCCCGTCGTGTCGCACTGTCTGTCACGCCCTACGCAGGCCCTTTAGGCGTTTAGGGTATCGGCAGCAGCAGTATCCACCTCTACGCTCCCGCTATGGCGACCCCTAGGGTCCTGCGCTTTGACGCTGAGGGTAGGCCGCTCGAGTTCTCGGTCTGGCTCCTGCGTGCGCGCCGCCTCCTAGAGAGCCAGGTTCATGCACACGAGACTCTGTGGGTGCACGCTTCCGGTGACCTACCTGAACCAGCTGACCCTGCACCCTTAGCAGCTGACCCCACACCTGCATACAGTGACCGTTATGCACGCGAGCGTGCTGACGTGACAGCGTGGAATTTGCGTGACGCTGCGGCCTGCATGGCCCTCAGTAGCCTCCTCCCTGAGTCTGAGGAGACCCACTTCACTAAGGTTCGCACGGCTAGTGAGTTCCTGACTGCGATCAAGGCCCGCTACTCTACTCCCACCACTGTCTCTCTTGGTCGCATGTTCCTTCCGTTCCTGTTTCCTGACCTCGCCTCGTTTGAGCGCACTGCTGACTTGATCACTCATTTGCGCTCGCTCGATTCTAGCTACCGCGCTGCTTGCACTAACGCACAGCTTGCACTGCTCCCTCCCCCCATGGCGATTACTATCTATTTCATTGCCACTAGCCTCCCTCGGTTCGTGACGCGCTTCTTCTGAAGCACCCTAGCGAGCTCACTATCGAGGTCCTTGAGTCGGCCCTCAAGGACGTCGAGAGCAGCCTCCGCTCGGTAGCCTCTGCCTCTGGTGTTGTGCCCCCTCCACTGTTCCACGGGTGCACTGTCCCTCAGCTGCCCACCTTTACTGCCTCCCTCGCCACTGCCGCTACTGACGTGACCGCAGCTGCTGTTACAACTTCTTCGCGGTCTCGGGGTAGGAGTGGAAGGAGGGGCGGTCAGGGTGCGGGCGAAGGCGGCGGAGGCGGTGGGGGTGACGTGGCGAGCGGCGGCGGCGGGAGTGCAGGCGCTGGAGGAGCACCTCGTGCAGCGGCCGGTGACTCCCCTGCTGCAGCTGGTGGAGGTGACGCTCGGGTTCGTCAGCCACCAACTGGTCTGCCAGCCGCAGGGGGTGGAGCAGCGGCGTGGTACCTGACTCGACGACAGCAGCAGCAGCAGCAGCACCTATTACCCCCGACCCCTGTCACTGTCCCCCGTCAGGTTCCCGCGTCTCACCAGGTTGCCGCGTCTCCCCAGGTAGCTGTGTCTGGTCAGGTTCCAGTGTCTGGTCCAGTTGTTGCGTCGTGCTCCGGCCGGTCGCTTGCCCACCCCACTGTTTTGTGGCACCACCGGATGGGGCACCCGTCCATTTCTCGCCTGCGCGCTATGTCTAGGCAGCGTCTTGTCTTAGGCCTCCCGCGTGTCTTGCCATCGTTGCCGCCTTCGCTTGCGCCACCCTGCGGTCCCTGCGTCGAGGGTCCGCTGCGCGCCACCCCTCACTCCTCCTCCCTTCGTCCGGCCACCGAGCCCTTCGAGACTCTCCACTTGGACGTCTGGGGCCCCGCCTCGCGCCCTGGCCCTGAGCGAGAGAGTTTCTTTCTCGTGGTCGTTGACGACTACTCCCGCTACACCACAGTGTTCCCCCTGGCGAAGAAGTCCGACGTGACTTCTACGCTGATCCGGTGGTTGCTTTACTACTGCGGACACTCGTGGTCGTCTTGTCAGCTGTCTTCACTCCGACCGCGGGGGTGAGTTTTGCTCTGGCAGTCTCGCTGGATTCTGTCGCGAGCAGGGCATCCGTCAGTCCCGGACGCTTCCAGCGTCCCCACAGCAGAATGGGGTTGCTGAGCGTCGCATAGGCTTGGTCATGGAGATCGCCCGCACCTCCATGACTCACGCCCGTGCCCCCCATTTTCTGTGGCCCTACGCGGTTCGGTACGCCGCTCACCAGCTGAACCTTTGGTCACGTGTCTCTCGGCACTTGTTCGCGACACCTCCGCGGACAAGATCTCGCCTCACGCTGTTTCCTGCGTGTTCCTTGGTTTCCTTGAGGACTCGTCTGACTACACCTTTTACCACCCTCCCCTTCACTGGTTCTTTGAATCTCGTGACGTCCGTTTCGACGAGTCCATCCCCTACTACGTCAGGTACCCCTGTCGAGTTCTCCCGGTTCCTCCTGCCCCTCTCTTCTTGACTTCAGCTCCCCCTCCTGCTCCCCCGGTACAGCCTCCCCCCCCTGGTCCTGCCCCGTCAGGTGTGTCCCACGCTACCCCTCCCCCCTCGGTAGCCCCTCAGGTGCAGCCTCCTTCCCCACAGTCCTCCTCCCAGCCTACAGTAGACCCTGCGGGAGCCGGTTTTCATGGCGAGGACCCTGGAGGTGCTAGCTCTAGAGGTGCTGGAATTGGAGCAGAGAGCGTACCTGTGCGAGGTCCTGGTTCTGGGGGTGCTGGAGTTGGAGCTGAACCCGTGACTGCAGGAGACTCTAGTCTTCGGGGAGCTGGTGTTAGTGGAGCTGTCCTTGGGGGTGCTACAACTAGGGGTGCGCCCTCTGCTGGACCTGGAGAGCCTGGGACGGACCCTGTTACTTCTGGTGGTGCTGGCTCTGGGGGTGGTGCGTCTGGTTCTTTGGAGAGCGGTCCTGGGGCTACCACCGCTCCGGACACTACTCCTCCCCCCCACCCCTACCCGACCCGGCACTAGGCCCGTGTTCGCCATGCCCGTGAGGAGCAGCTGCAGTTGGAGCGAGAGGAGAGAGAGTTGGAGCGGCAGCAGCTGGAGCTACAGCGGCTAGAGCAGCAGCAACAGCAGCAGCAGCAGCCAGAGCAGGAGCAGCCGCGACAGCAGCCGCAGCAGCAGCAACAGCAGCAGCCACCTCCTCCTCCTGTATCTGGTCTTCGGACCCTTGGTCTCCCCTCTCCTTCTCCTCCCTCCCCCCCCTCTCCTCCCGTCTCTGGTCCTCCGCTTCCTCCTCCTGACCCCTCCCCAGCTGTTTTCCCTCCTCCTCTGCCCCCTTGTCCCCTCCTTTTTCTCACACTTGGCCTTCACGTCGCTCTCCTCGTGCTCGTCCTTCGTCCCCTGTTCCCTTCACTGACCTTCGTACTGCCCTGTTTCGTTCTAGTCTGCCTCGTTTGTCTCCTTCTGCACTTCCTTCTCCTCCTGAGTCGGCTCTCACTGCTTCCCTCTCTACTCCTATCATAGATTACTACCGCACGTACCGTCCTGTTCTCTCTCGTGTTCTCGCCTCTCTTGTTACCGACCCACGTGCTTCTCTGTCCTCTGTCTCCGCACTTACTGCCGCAGTCACTGAGTTTGCCTCTAATTGCTGCCTTGACTACGCCACCATTCTTGTGGCTGCTCCTCCTACCAGTCCTCTGGCCATCGGGGGTGAGTCTGCCCTTGTCTGTGACGCCCTAGAGGACAGGCAGTTTGAGCCGGAGTTCCTGGCAGCCGCTTCCCCTTGTCTCTGTGCCATGCTGCTCGCCCCTGAGGGAGACCCCGACGCCCTTGACATACCGACTCCTCGCACTTACGCTAAGGCAGTGTCAGGGCCTTGGGCCTCTCAGTGGAGAGCTGCCATGGACTCAAAGATGGCCTCCTACAGATCCACAAGCACCTACGTCGACGAGGTTCCCCCCCTTGGGGCAAACGTAGTCGATGGCATGTGGATCTTCTGGGTGAAGCGGCCACCGGGATCTCCTCCAGTCTTCAAGGCGCGCTATGTGGCCAGAGGTTTCAGTCAGCGCGAGGGAGTTGACTTCTTTCAGACCTTCGTGCCTACCCCGAAGATGACCACTCTTCGGGTGTTACTGCACGTAGTAGCACAGAGAGACTACGAGTTACACTCTCTTGACTTCTCCACTGCTTTCCTTCAGGGTAGCCTACACGAGGAGGTCTGGTTACGTCGTCCCTCTGCCTTCACTGGCACTTTCCCTCATGGGACCGAGTGGAGGCGTAGGGGACGGTCTACGGTCTCCGTCAGGCTCCTCGTGAGTGGCACGACACTCTTCGCTCTACCCTTTCTGACCTTGGTTTCCAGCCTTCTTCTGCCGACCCGTCGCTGTTCGTTTGTCGTGGCTCCACACCGTTCTTTGTACTGGTCTACGTCGACGACCTGGTTTTCGCCACTGCTGACAGGGTTGCTTTGGCTGACGTGAAGCTCGAACTACAGAAGAGACACACTTGCACTGACCTTGGTGAGTTGCGCCACTACCTTGGCCTGCAGATCACCAGGGACAGAGCTGCTCGCACCATTACACTCTCACAGTCACACATGGTGCAGCAGGTCCTTCAGCGGTTCGAGCTTCAGCACTCTACTGTACAGTGCACACCTCTTGCCGTTGACCACAGACTCACCGGACCCCTTCCTGACGAGCCGTTTGAGCCAAGTGGTCCTTACGCAGAGCTTGTGGGCTGCCTCATGTACCTGTTGACTTGTACTCGCCCGGACCTCGCCTTCCCTCTCAGCATCCTTGCTCGCTTTGTTGCGCCAGGGAGACACCGTCCAGTTCACTGGACAGCTGTTGTGAGGGTGGCAAAGTACCTAGCGACGACATCAGGCGTGGGGCTAGTTCTTGGAGGGAGACAGGACGTCGTGCTTACTGGTCACTGTGACTCTTCTTATGCTAACGACGCCGAGACGCACAGGTCTACCCAAGGGTACTGTTTCAGCCTGGGCTCTGGAGCTATTTCGTGGAGGTCCACACGTTCCTCCTCGGTCTCGACCTCTACTGCTGAGGCCGAGATCTACGCTGGAGCTATGGCTGCACAGGAGTTGCACTGGCTGACGTTCTTGCTCACTGACCTTAGTGAGCGGCCGAGCTCTGCGCCGACCTTGTTCACTGATAACAAGGCGACGATTCTCCTCTGTCGAGAGCCACGACTGGAGAGCATAGTGAAGCACATTAACGTCAGGTACTTTCTTCTGCGAGAGTTGCAGAGGCGTGGACAGGCTCGTTTCGACTTTGTTGAGTCCGAGGCCAACACTGCAGACATCTTCACCAAGGCCCTACCGCCTTGTGAACACCAGAGGTGTTTCTTTGTGACTGGTCTTGTGACCGCACACTTTTGGTTTTGCTTGACACCCCTCAATTAGACTATGGGGGTGCGTCAAATGTTGTAGTCTTAGTGATGTGTGTTATAGGGGGTACATTTGTTAGGGTTAGGTTTATGTACCCCAACCAACCTTAGTGAAACCAACACTTTCATTTTTGACACTGCCATGCATATTGTGGTGTGTATGTCATATTATTGACGTCCACTTCACCCACCTATCCATGCACCGAACAAGGATAAAATGTGCGCTCACACAACCCAGCAGAACTACTCCTGCTTCTTCAGCTCACCCTACTTCTCATCCTGGTCATCCATCAGAAGCCATACATGCAATTACGGAAAAAAAAAAAAAAAAATGCCCCATGAAGCCATGATCACCCCTGCCATGTCATGTCACGTCTTGTCATGTCATGTATTTCCCATGACTCTTCATCACCCAATGCTGCCATCGTAAAGGAGAATCTCCTCACACGCACCCGCACCACCCTATGAAACGACACCTGCTTCTTCAGCTTCGCTCCTCCCGCTCCGTTGGCTCGCAACAAGCACCACTCAGTATTCAGGGCTGGCGTCGCGATCAGGTCAGGACTTGATGGGCGGCTGCTCTTTGCACCCCTCCTTTCAAAGTCGACTCAGTGTTCAGGGCTGGCGTCACAAGATGTGAACCTCCACACCTGCACGACCTAATTAAACGACACCTGCTTCTTCAGCGTCCCTCCTCCCTCCCGCTCCGTTCGCTCGCAACAAGCACCACTCAGTAGTATTCAGGGCTGGTGTCGCAAGACGTGAACCTCCGCACTTGCACGACCTTATTGAACGACACCTGCTTCCTCAGCTTCGCTCCTCCAGACCCATTCGCCGGGGATATGCACGACTTGATAGGGCTCCTCGCACCCCTCCCATGCGCTGCCATTGCAGCATACCCCATGCGTGCCCCCAAAGGGCCCCCAAAGGAGCCTCCATCGACAGAGTTTCTCCGCATGAACCGCCGACCATTCCCTGCCTGCACCCTCACTCTTGTCTCCTCCAAAGCTGTCGATCCCTCAACGCAATCCGCACTCTGGGACCGCGTAAACGCCCGTAGAGTCTGGTTTGTACCCGTTCCCACCTTGCTCTCTTCTGGAGAAGGAATGAGATGGTGAAAAGGTGAGAAAGAGGGAGAGGCAGTGTGCAGCATCCCTCTTGCTTGGGGGTTATTTCTTTGGGTGGCGATGGCGGTGGCCCCTGGGGTGGCAGTATTGGGCATGTTGGGAGGGATGAGGTGGTGTGAGGGAGGGTAGAGGTCGGTTGGGCTACTGTTGGGAGTCAATTCGGAAACACTTCGCTGGTGCCTCTGATCCTGTCCCCGGACCATACCTGTAACCATACCCATTTCTATACCAGTTCCCACACCTGTGCCCAAACCCGTACCTCCCCCCATGCGTGTCCCCATTCCCATACCACTGATACTTGAGGGTAACTCGTGGCGTGGCAGGGAAGAAGGGGAGATATGGCTAAGACCAAGGGAGGGGTAGCGGTGGGTGCAATCTGGGCAAGAAGAGACCGAGTGAGGGGGATTTGGAGAAGGAAGGGGTTCCTGGAAAGCGGACGGGGAGAGGTGGGTGGGGGAGCGGATAGAAGAGGCGCGGTGAAAGTGGCGGGACGAAGAGGGGGAGAGCCCGGGGGAAGAGGTGGGGGAGCGCGGAGGCTTGGAGGGGGATACGGGGGGACAGGTGGGGGAGGGGGCGGAGGGGAAGGGGGAGGCGCAGTTGGGGGAGTCAGTGGGAGAAAAGGCGAGCAGGGCGAAAGGGGCAGTAGGGTGAAGCGGGGGGGTGGTAATAGGGGAAGGGTGGGAGAATATGGCGGGGATTGGCTTGTGTTGGCTTGAGGGGGAGGAGGATGGAGAAGAAGTTGGGGCGTGAGGGGAGGACGGCTGCGGGATGGGGTTGGCAGAGGGTTGTTGGTGGGAAGTGGGGGGTGCGTGAAGGGAGGCGGAAGGGGAAGGCATGCGGGCGTGGAAGGGGAAGGAGGAGGCGGGAGGGTGGGGGGGCGCATTGGGGGAGAATGAGGAGTGGGATTGGGGGGAGGGTTTGTGGGAGGCGGCGGAGGGGGAGGGTGGCGGGGAGAGCATAGGAGCGTTCCCCAACACATGAGCGTTCATTGAAACCGCATGCGCCGCTGCAGCTTCAACTTGCCCAGCAGTATTCAGCCGCCCCCGTTCACCATCAGCGCCCTCGGTATAAGCACTCTCAGCACCCTCGTTATAAGCACCCTCGTCAAAAGGACTCGCATGATCGGAGTCAGCTCCGGCCGCGGAATCATCAAACGACACCTGCAGCTGCTTCAGCCGCTCCTGGACTTCTAACGAGAACCTCCTTATCGCGGATGCACCCCCAGGACCACCCCCAGGACCACCCCCGGCGCCGCCGCCTCCATTCTTAAAGCTGGATCTCTCCTTAAAGCTGCTGTTTGCGCTGCTGCCGTTACTGATGCTGCTGCGAGCACCGCTTCGCTGTATGCTGCCTCGTTGTAAGCTGCCCCGTTGTAAGCTGCCTTGCCGCTCGCTAGGAGAAACCCTTCCAGCGGCAGCGCTTCCAGTGGGGGAAGCGACGCTGTGTAAGCCCCGGTTTCCCGCCCCTCCGACTCCCCCGGTCTGCTGCGCCCCGCTGCCCAATCCGCGGAGCATTTCCGCCGCTGCTGCCACCAGCTGCGCCTCTGCGGATGGCGCGAGGTCCGCTGAACCTCCTCGTTTTGCGCCTTTCCGGTGCATGGGCTGAGCCATCACCGCGCCTTCGTCGTCGTCGTTGTCGTCGTCACGGTACTCATTATTAACATTACCGCTACGGTTATCGTCAGCGTTAGAAGTGGTAGCGGCACCGTCAATGTTAACACTACCTATGGAATTACCAGCTCTATGCGCGGCGTTACGGGGAGATCTCGTTGCTGCAGAAGGGGAGGCGTCGAATTGCGGGGAAGCGGCTGACCAAGGGGAAATTTCGTCCCCATGGGCGGAAGTTCTTTGCGCAGTGAGACTCCGCCGAGGCGGAAGGATGTGACCGGAATACCCACTCATGTTGGGGGAACGCGCATTGGCGGACGCGGAACGAGCCATACGCCGCCCGGCGGGCGCGGGCGAATGCGGCGAGGCGGAAGAGGCGGGGAACGCCGCGGAAGAGGTGGTGGATGCGGAAGGAGGAAGAGCCGCGGAAGAGGCAGGGGAGGCGGGAGAAAAGGGGAAGGCCGCAGAAGCAAGAGAAGCTGCATCTGAGGGCGGTGGTTTGTCCTTCGGGGCGGGTATTGGCTTCGGCGAGGTAGAAACGTATGCTTCCGCGCCGAGCCCTATACCAGCCTCGAAGGGCAAGTAAAAGTCCGCAAAGTTGGACATGTCATCATCCACGTGTCCACCAACGGCCGCTGACACCTCGTCAGTTGAAAAGGATCCCTTCTCCGCATTCGACGGCGATTCTGGTACACGGATGGCGCGTGAGCCGCGGGTTTCCCCGGATCCTGCTGCGCGTGAGCCGCGGGTTTCTCCGGATCCTGCCGCGCGTGAGCCGCGGGTTTTCTCCCCGGATCCTGCTGCGCGTGAGCCGCGGGTTTCCCCGGATCCTGCTGGGGAAGTTCGCCCGCCGCGTCCTGCTTTTTCCCGCGTGCCTTCCGCGGCTCCTCTCTCTGCTGGTGCGGATCTGGCGCTTTTATCATCTCCGCGGATCTCGGCGGGAGCTTTATCCCACGACATCGACCGCCCGCCCCGCGCGCGGCGGAAGCCGAAAAGGTCGCCGGAAGAGCGCGCAGAAGGGGCGTTCGCGGAAGCGCCTGGTTCGCGGGCTGCACTTCCCCCCCCACGCAATAGGCGGAGAAACCCACCCGCACATTGCGCCTTCCCCTTCCACGCATTCGTCAGCGTGCTCGGTGATTCCGCGCATTCGTCGGCGGTGATTGCGCCTTCCCCTTCCGCGCATTCTTCCGCGTGCGCGGGGTAATCGCCCCACTCCTCGTCCATGTCCTTCGACGAGGTAGCCTTCCGCCGAACAACTTCCGCGTGCGGGCTGCGCACGGCGGAAGGCGATGGCGGAAGCCATGGGGAAGTGTTTTCAGTTGATGTGGGCCCAACGCCACACTCGCGATCGGGGAGAGACTCGGATGTATCTTCTTCCGCATACTTTGACATTGTTCTCGAAACTATGAAGGGAGAATGAGAAACGGCCTGTTTGGTACTAGTGAAGGACGGTGACGGAGACCGAGGAATAAAATGGCTGTCGCGAGCGGTCATTTCCAATTTGAGTGCACCGAAATTTGTGCGCCACTCGGCAGGGCCAAGTGACATACTAAAGAAGCCGGGTAAAAGCCCGGTAAAATTGTGTCCACACATTGGGTGGTGAAAGAAGAGACAAGGCGCTTCAATGCAGCTGCTTGGGATTGGTGATTGGTTACGCGTTTGCGAGGAAAGCTACTTCGCGAATGCTTGTGATTGGCATTTATATCTTCGCCATCCCAAGACAAAAGAACGAAAATCCCCAAGTGTTGAGCTCACGTGTTGCTGGACTGATGTGTCATGGCACAACTGTCCCAAAGCGGGGGAATGGACCGCGCAGAAGTTGCTGTTCCCGTCTCCTATCCTACTTCAATTGATCCGTTGTGATTCCCAGGGTATTTCAGGGACCCCAACACCGTCAACTCTACACTCGCTGCTAGGCTTTGCCAGACTACACGACCTCGTTTTCGTGGTCCATATTTGTGGAAGTGGGAAATGGGGCTGTGAAACGTCTTTTGCCCAAAGGCGCGAACACTTCAACAATTCTTCAGCGATAATAAAATATTCAGCGACAAATGTTTTGTAGTGTCCTTGGGCATGTGAAAGGTCAACAACTACACTTGCTCAGCCCCTGAACGCGATTTATATCGTTCATGGATAGAAAGTCTGCACTCGAGCTTTTTGCGTCGGCCGGTTGCATCCACTTTGCAAGCCCTCGAGCAAGTTGCAGTGATGATGAAACAATGGTAACGAATAATGACCGACGTCAACTTTCAATGCAATGATCTGAACCAATGGAAACTAAGAGACCAACGTCAAATGTCAATGTGTAACTTATATTTTTATTTAACCCCATTTTCTAGCTGCGACGTTGACAAATCTTACGAAATAACACGAACCGTCTCTAAGCCCTCTTTGCAAGGAAACGATGGATAGCTCAACCAGGCATCAGGTGTAATGTACTGTGGTGCGTGGAATTGGTCGCTGCTTGGCAGAAACAAAGTGGACTGGTCAACACACATGTTTTACACAAGTCGAGAAACTAGTGACTGTCACAATAAGCTCGATACAGGTCATTCCGCAACACCGCAGAACAAAATCGGACGCGAAATGAAATACACAAGCACACATATATGATCTCTATAGTTTCAACCAAACCATGCATAGAGTTACAATCATACATTTCCTTCTTGAGTTTCCCTTCGAATTTGAGAAAAAGGCAATAGGGTGTGGTGGATAACTCTGTGATTGCAACGTGATTTAGATTACAAGGTAGTTTACACATAAGAAAATAGAACTAGCAGAATACAATAGGCCTTAATCTTGTAAGGATTTACAAAATCCTTACTAAGGCACTCCTTAGCGAGGCCATCCTGAGGGTCACGCGACGCACCTATTCGGCCTAATTCGTCGCACTGAACCACTCCCGAGTCGGCCTCCGCCCCAATCGCAACATCACCGAGCCATCCATTCCCGATCTCCCCGCCTAGCTAGTGTTGAGAGATATAGGTCTCTTAGCATTTCTGAAATTCCCAGTTAGACTATACAATATCGAAACAGTACAATAGTGGGTCTCGAACTTGATGACGTCAGCATTCGGATTCAGCTGACTAGTCAAAGTAGCTCTAGGCCTAGGTCAACAAATAGCCACTTTTATTAGTGTCTATAGGTCAACACCCCTAGAGTGACGAATAGGTACTTCGTCTACAGTATACGAACAGGTACTTTTGCTAGGACTATAAAACCTCTGTATGCATGTTTCATAAATATAACTTTACACACATATAATTTTTATAACTTACAACTTTCATATACAAGCTTGACTCCACACAAGTTGGACAAGCTACAAGTCTTCCGCTGCCAATACTTAGTCTTTAATCCAAGATACTACGATCCTGAAAAGGGCTACGTCCCTTAACCAATTCTACGGGTTTCAAACCCATTCCATCAGCTAGGATTTCCTATAGTTCATTCATAATACCTGGTATCAGAGCTACTTTCCTATCCTACCCCGTTTTTTAGAGTGTAATACCCCTCGGGGGGGGGGACGAGGGGGGACGAGGAAGGACGCCTCCGGGTCCAGGAGTTGCGTGCTAGCCGGCCAGGAGAACTAGTTAGTTGCTCCTCGCGGCCATATTTTTACGAGCACTCCTTCGGCACCGCCAGATCCTTGCCTAGAACGATCGCGATCGACTGTGACCTCCCTCCCCCCGGGCAACAAACAGCTGAAGCTGTCGCGACATTAAACATGAGTTACTATTCCTCTGCGTTCTTACTGACGATTTCGGAATTTTGTGAGGCAGCTGGCGTCAGCGGACCTGCGTCGGCACCTGCACGAAATTCGCGGAAGTCGTCAGCATGAATGGCAGTTAACGCCGTTGGACCTGGGTCAACAGTTGCGCGACAACTTCGGAGTCGTCCCATGCGGCAAGTGACAACGGTGGCTCGTCGTCATCTTGCACGCTTGACTCATGGAGTGTGGCTCGGCAGCTGGCGACAAGGGACATGCGGCACAGTGGGCGATAATTTCGGAGCAACTATGGAGAAAAAGGACGACTGGGGAACTCGCCAGGCGCAAATGGAGTTTTGCGTCCAAAAATGTCGGTGGCGCAAGTGACGACACGCAAATGCCCGACGTATGCAGGGTCAACTACCGTCGAGCCCGACCTGAAGTGCAGCCGCTTTTATTGCATTGGCGGGTGTGCCATCGATATTGTCGAAGTGAAAGGCCCCGCCCTCGCTTGGGCGCAGGCATTCTCTGCGACGACGTGGTGAATTCGACGAAGTGATCGTCGCATTGGATCAGCCCGTCCTCTGAAACCATTGTGGTTTTCGAGGAGGTTGTCCTCTGATTCACCAGCCCAACGACGAGCTCTGATCGACGGGGTGCTGTTCGACGAGCTCGTCCTCTGATCTGCTAGTGAGTCGCGCGATCTCTGGCTGACGGAGTGCTTTCCGATGAGCCCCGTTCTCTGATCGAAGGGCGCCATTCGGCAAGCCTCGTCTCGGCGAACTGGTCGACCGAATTCGCGCGATTGCGGAACTCAGTGAAGGCATGCAAAATTCGCTCAGGTGATTCTTAGCGAAATTTCACATGCGGAATGGCATTACTTGCTCGACGGTGGACATCTGACGAAACCATCGGAGGGTTTTCTACCTGGCACCTGCGCAATGTCTCTGACGGTGCAACTGTCTACCTGCACCTACTCGGCAGGTGCACACCTGCGCAGATATTCACATGCGAATGCAGCGCTGGCAGGCCGCCCTGCTGCAGCACTGGCATGTCGCCCTTCTGCTACGCTGGCAGGCCACCTTGCTGCAGCATTGGCGAATTGCTATGATGAAGTGCTGGCAATTCGCCATGCAGAATGCTTGCTAGGGGTTCCAATGCCATTCTAGTCATATCAACTTCCATGCCTCTTTTTGTACTCTAATTTTGAGTTCTCAATGTTTCTTTCAATTCCTTGGTGGAAACTCTTGCCAAATTTCTCTGTTAAAGCCCAAGACCTGAATTACAAAAGAAGGAAGGCAAACTTTGCACAGTTTGCCTTCGGAGCCCACAGTTGACTTCTTGAGCCTCTCTGGTTACCAAATGACACCCCGCAAAAAACCAGGGAGTCGTAGAGCAGCACAGGTTTGGTTGGCGAGAGTCTCAACCGCTCCCTCATGAAGGGAGTAGGGCTGGTTGTGCACAGTTTGAAAGTTGTAATTCAGGTCATGCTCGACCACATAGTACGCACGTGAGACTCATAGGTAGAACAGAAAGCCAATAGAGCCGGAGCCCACTCCACAAAAAAAGAAACAGATTCTGTGTGATGAGCATAGTGTTGCGATGTGCAGAGATCCACTCTACAACGGTAGTGAGCTAGACTGCGGGGGTTGGCACGAACTACTAGGAGTGATCGTAGCTTTGCCTAGTTCCTTAGTGCTTGCAAAATCACGGGAGAAATCGGCAAGAGTTTCCACTAGCAAAGTCGAAATTACAGAATAGTTGAACAAGCAATGACAACAATGACTACATCAGGCACCTATCAACCCTTCAGCTAGCCTGGTCGACCGCCAGCATAGCTTGGTCGACCGCTTGCCAGCGTTGCATAGAGGAGCCGCACCAGCACCGCAGAAAGGCGACCTGCCAACACTGCAGGTCGACGGCATGCCAACGCTGCAGCAGTGTGGCTGTCCAGCGTTGCCCTGTAGAAGACAGCAGTGCGCATGCTCGCAAGTGCGTGCATGCGATTGGCCCGACATGCATCGTTGTGCATCCGTCGGCTATTGTCTGTGCCTGACGAGCCACATCGACTTCAGGAGACCAGCCCGATCAAGTCGTCGGCATTGCCCAAGCGAGGGCAGGGCCAACACTCCATTCCCGTTAACACTCCCCTGCCGCGCTCACGCTTGGGCCTCCAGCCCACACGACAGTACTCCACGGAGAAAACTCATCCTCGACGTGCACCCTACACATAGCACGCCGACACCGCACCAGCCGTGCAGAAGGGCACGTCACCTATTGCTGCACATCATCGTTGCCGTCGCCGACGTCGACCAGACGAACTTGGCCGATGGCGACAGAGCACCGGTTGAAAGCTGGAAAATGCAGCGCCTTCGTCAGGAAGTCTGCCGGCTGCTCGGTGGTCGGGATGTACTTCAGCACGAACTTCCCGCGCCTCACCATGTGCTGCAGCCAGGCATAGTGTCGCTCCATATGCTTGAGGTTGCCCGTCAGCCCCAAGCCCTCAGCGACCGTGATTGCCAACTTGTTGTCCATGCGGAGGATGGTCGGCTTCTCCGCGTCGAGTAGCTTGAATTCTGCAAGGAGGAAGCGAAGTCGACGCCCTTCCTTGCCGGCATCCGTGGCCGCGACGTACTCCGACTCGGTCGAGGAGAGTGTCGCGCACTTTATGCGCTGGCTCGACCAGGAGACTGCGGCCCCTCCGAAGATGAACACGTAGCCGCCCGTCCTCGTCCGGTTCTGCTTGACGTTCGCGTCGTCGACGTCCATGTAGCCGATCAGCTCCTGCGACTCTGGTCCACCGCCGAACTCCGGGGCGGTATCGTGGGTGTCGGCGAGGTAGGCGAGGCAGCGGTCGACCTCGCGCCAGTGCTGGTTGCTCCTCACAGTGAGGCCGCTCCCCAGCTTGCTGTAGGCAAAGGCGATGTCCGGCCTCGTCGTTGTCGCCGTGAACTGCAGCGAGCCAACCTTCTGCCGGTACTCCTCCTCTTCGCGCTCCTCCGCCTCCTCGTCGTCGAATGTTAGCTCGGCGTAGGCGTCGACCGAGACTGGCGTCTTCGGGATGCGCCCGCCTTACTCCTCGTCGATGAAGCGCCTACGCAGCTTGTCGACGTAGTTACGCTGATATAGCCACAGCTTCATCGCCCGCCTGTTGCACACGATCTCTAGCCCAAGGTACTTCACTACCGGCGAGATCTCGCGCAGCTCGAAGGCGGCCTCCCGCAGTTCCTTGAGCTCCTTCAGCATCGCAGTGCTGCTGCTGGCGGCGAGCAGGTCGTCGACCTAGACCAGCACCCAACAGGTCACTCCGCCGTCGCCAACCTTGAAGTAGAGGGCCGTGTCGACCTGACTCTTGTTCCAGCCTGCGCCCAGCAGCACGCCGTCGAGAGCCCTATACCACAGCAGCGACGACTGCTTCAGCCCGTAGAGGCTCTTCAGAAGCTTGCACACCCGGCCGGTCCCCTCGTCGAAGTAGTCCGGCTGGTACATGTATAGCACCCGGTCGGGCTTACTCTGCAGGAAAGCGTTCTTCATGTCGAGCTGCATCAGGTTGAGGTCGAGGACGGCGACGATGTTGAGGATGATCCTCAGTCTGACGTAGCTGCTCACCGGCGAGTACGTCTCGCCGTAGTCGGCTCCGTGCACCTGCGTGAAGCCCTTCACAACCAGCCGCGCCTTCTCGCGCTCGATGGTGTCGTTGATGCGGTACTTGGTGGTCAGCACCCACCGGTTCTTCATGATGTTCAACCTGCGTAGGCGTTCGACCAGCTCCCAGGTGCCTATGCCGATGAGGCTGCGGATTTCTTCTTCCATGGCGGCCTTCACCGCCTCGTCCTTCCAGCTCGCCAGCGCCTCCTTCACCGTCATCGTGGCAATGTCCCAGCAGTGTTCGGGGTCAGCGTGTACGTCGGGGTCGAGCTCCGGCAGGTCGACGTCATCTTCGGCGTAGTCGTAGAGCAGGTCATTGTTGACTTCGTCGTACACCGTGGTGAAGACAGCTGGTGGCAGACAAACGTGGAAGACCAGCCGCTCCGGCGGCTTCCCAGTTCGACCTGTGCGTCGCAGCTCAGACTTCTTGACCGGAACCTCCACCACATCGTTGTCGGTGGACTCTTCTCCTGCCGACAGCTCCACTTCTTTGTCAACGGCCACGTCGTCGACCCGCTGCTTCGACCGGTAGACCGACTGCTCACCTCCTGCTGAATTCGACACCTCCCTTGTCGACCGCCCCGTCTGCTGCTCCCCTGTCGACAGCACCCTTGCTGCTGCCTTCTTTTCAACCAGCTCCCCTATCTGACATGCATCTCCCTTGTCGTCGACGGATTCCCGTCCTGGTCAACAAGCTTGGCGCCTTGTCGGCCGCCGGCAATGCCTCTGGCCGGCGCCACAGGCGACGCCTCTGTTAACGGGAATGGAGAGTTGGCCCCGCCCTCGCTTGGGCAACGCCGACGACTTGGTCGGATGTACGGGAGTAGCAGCCGACTGTCACAGTGGGAGAGCTGCTCGACAGGCTTTGTCGAGCTGCAGGGGACTGCAGTGGTGTTGCTGTCGACCGGGGAGCTCGACAACTGCAGATGACTGGTTTGGGCGACGAGTAGGCCGTTGACCAGGAGGGGCAGATCGACCGGGAGGTCGACGGAGCAGTCCGTCGACCTGCAATTCGACTGGGAGGTCAACGAAGCAGTCCGTTGACCTGACAAGTGAGCAGCGGTCGATGAGGGGAGCTCGGCGATAACGACTGACAGTTCTGGTCGACGGAAGGGGTCCGTCGACCAGGGGGTAGCTCGTTGAGAGCTCTGGTCGACCAGGGGCACCTGGTGGTCGACCAAAGGGACCCGGTGGTCGACCAGAGGCACTTGGTGGTCGACCACAGCACCTGGGGTTGTCTAGGTCGACCGGGTAACCTGCTTGGCGAGTTCTACAGAGGCACGCGAACGTCGTCGAGGTTGCGATGGCGAAGGCTGTCAGAAGAATGAATGAACTATGAAACAGTTGGGTACAAGTACTAACCCTAATTGGGTTGTACTCTTTATGGGCTACCCCACTATAGCCTACACAATGTAAGCAATATAACATTCTGACACACCCCCATAGGCAAAGTGGGGGAGAACAAGCGGTCACAAGACCAGTCAAGAAAAACAAAGCAAGCTCAGGGTGGATCACAAAGTCACCACACAGTCTGAGCACAAGTGAAGGGCCACAAGGCCAGTTCACATACAAAGTTATATAAAGAAAACAAACAATACAGTGATCATACCCTAGCAAGTGGAAGCATGCAGATATGTATATAGATCACAGTACAAGCAAAGTCACGTAGTGAGCAAGTGAGGCAAAGTAGGCACAAGGCCTAACGCAGTAGAGAAGCGCTGATGATCACCAGGCGGAAGTGCCTTGGTGAATATATAAGCAGTGTTGGCCCTAGTGGCCACGTACGCAAGACGAAGTTGGCCACGCTGCTGCAAATCTCGAGCAAGGAAGTATTGCAGAGCGATGTGCTTTGTTCTGTGCTCCAGTCTGTGCTCCTGACACAAGGCAATCATGGCCTTGTTGTCTACGTACAGAACTGGAGGCGAATGAGGCTGCTCTCCCAAGTCATTCAGCAGGTAGGTGAGCCAGCGTAGCTCCTGTGCAGCCATGGCCCCGGCGTAGATCTCAGCCTCACAACTGGACCCGAGAACTGAAGACGAGCGGGTAGACCGCCAGGAAATAGAGCCGGAACCGAGGCTGAAGGTGTAACCCTGTGACGACTACTGCGTAGCTGAGTCGTCAACCCAAGAAGCGTCTGCGTGATTAGTGAGGACAATTGGACCCCGTCCTCCAAGCACGAGCCCCATGCCCGACGTACTGCACAAGTAACGCAGTACCCTCTTTGCAGCATCCCAGTGCACCTTTCGGTGCCTACCGAGAGCCACGTAGCGAGCCAAGAGGCTGAGAGGGTACGCGAGGTCAGGTCGTGTGCACGTCGTCAGGTACATGAGACAACCCACAAGCTCTGGATACGGACCACTCGGCTCTACGGACTCGTCCGAAGGTGGAGGTGAGAGCGAGTGACCGATAGACAGAGGAGTGGGCTGTGGCGAGGAGAACTGGAAGCCGAAGTGCTGAAGGACCTGGTGCACCATGTGTGACCGAGTCAGTGTGATGTTGCGCCGTGCTCTGTCCCGAGTGATCTGCAAGCCAAGATAGTTGCGCAGTTCACCTAGGTCAGTGCAAGTGTGTCTCTTCTGCAGCTCCGACTTCACAAGGCTAAGTGCCTCAGTGTCAGCAGTGGCAAAGACAAGGTCGTCGACGTACACGAGGACGTAGAACGGTGGCAGCGACGTGTCGGTGCGTAGAAATAGCGACGGGTCAGCAGTAGAAGGAGCAAACCCAAGAGCCGCAAGTGTAGTCCTCAATGTGTCGTGCCACTCGCGAGGCGCCTGGCGGAGACCGTAGACTGGCCGACGGAGGCTCCACTGGGTACCTGCAGAAAACGACCCAGTGAAGCCAGGTGGGCGGCGCAGCCAGATCTCCTCGTTCAAGCTGCCCTGCAAGAAAGCTGTACTGAAGTCCAGAGAGTGCAACTCGTAGTCACGCTGAGCAGCGACGTGCAGCAACACCCGAAGATTAGTCATCTTCGGGGTGGGGGAGAAGGTCTGGAAGTAGTCGACCCCCTGTCGCTGACTGAAGCCTCGAGCAACGTAACGCGCCTTGAAGGCAGGCGGAGAACCCGGCGGCCGCTTCACCCTGAAAATCCACATGCCATCGACTATGTTTGCCCGAGACGGGGGAAATGCGTCGACGTAGGTGCATGTGGACTTCCAGGATGCCATCTCGGCATCCATGGCTGCCTGCCACTGATAGGGGTAGGGACCCGTAATCGCCTCTGCGTAAGAGCGCGGGGTCGGGATGTCTGGTGCATCCGAGTCTCCCCCAGGGGCAAGCAGCATGGAAGCAAAACGAGGTACAGCAGCTGCAAGACACTCAAAGTCCTCCTGCGTGTCCTCAAGGATGTCCGTGCCAAGAGCACACTCACCCTCGACGGACGGAGGACAGGCAGACTCAGACTCACCAACAAGAGCAGTGGCGTAGTTTAGACGACAGGCAGCAGCAAAGTCAACTAGCTCAGCAACGAGGGCAGACGCAGCAGTGGACTCAAAGAAAGGGTCAGTGGAAACAGTGCGAGGAGACGAGAGATAGTGGGACTGGCAGCACGAGCAAGGTTAGAATCAGGGTCAGGGACGGCAGGACGAGAGGAATGAGGAGGAGGCGGCAGAGGAACACGCAGCGGAACAGAGGAAGGACGACGTGCCATATGGTGTGTGCACGGGACAAGAGGGGGACGCGGACGAGGAACGCGACGACCAGTGTAATCAAGAGAGGCAGGACGAGACGCAGGCTCACGACGCTCTGTAAGACCGCCGGACTGCTCAGTGTAAGGAGAAGGAGCAGGCAGTGGGTAGGCTAGCTGTAACAGCGGCTGCAACTGGTCAGGAGAAGACGGGAGACCAAGAACCTGCTGAAGTAGGGGAACGAAGTACGGTCACGGCCGCACAGTGCCTCCAACTCCTCAAGCTCCAGGGTCAACAGCTCCGGCTCCTCCATCTCCAGCGCCAGTGCCTCCAACACCAGCGCCAACAGCTCCAGCTCCTCCAGCCCCAGCAGCTCTAGGCTCCGTAGGGTCTCCAGCTCCAGCTCCCCAAACACCACCAGTCCCGGCAGCTCCAGTACCCCCAGTACGAGCACCTCCAGGACCAGCAGCTGCAGCACCTCCGGTACCACCAGCTCCAGCAGTACCTCCAGAACCTCCAGCGACAGTGTCTCTAGCGGCAGAGTCTCTAGCTCCGGCAGCTCCACTCAGAAGGCGGGTGCGCTGAGCAAACCACTCGCGCAGCTGCTGCGGGGAGAGAGGCTTCGGCCGGGGAGACAGTCGTGGCGAAGCACCCGCAGGACCTCCAGAAGAAGCGGTACCCCTCGGGATCAGCACCCCCAGGCTCCGCACTCCCAGGCTCAGCACCCCTAGACTCCGCACCCTCAGGCTCCGCACCCCCAGACCAGGCACCCTCAGACTCCACACCCCCAGGCTCCGCACCCCCCGGCGGAGCACCCCTAGACGCAATACCTGGAGCAGCACCTGAGCCGACAGCTACCTGAACAGGCGTAGTACCAGGGAGAGGGTCTACCTGAGACACACCTGAGGGAGCAGGACCCTGGGGGGGGAGGGGGTCTACCGGAGGAGGTCCTGGAGCAAAGAAGAGCGGCGGGGGTGGGGGAGGAGCACAGCGGTAGGGGAAGAGACGGTAAAAGGGAACCGACTCGTCAAAAGTGACGTACTGAGAGGGGAAGACACGGCGCGAGGTGGGGTGGTAAAACTGCCAGCCAGGCGCGTCAGGGGGGAAGCCAAGGAAGACGCAGGGAATAGCGCGGGCGGAGAGCTTGTCCGTGGACGTATCGCGGACAAAAGCACGAGAGCCCCAGACCCGGAACACCAATGCATCGCCAACCTTCCCCGTCCAATGCAGTGTAGGCGAGGTCTCCGGCAATGAGACACGGGGCCAGAGGTTGAGCTGATGCGCAGCGTACCGGACCGCAAATGACCACACAAAATGGGGAGCAGCCGCATGGATCATGGAGGTACGAGCGACCTCCATGACGAGGCCAATGCGGCGCTCAGCAATCCCATTTTTCTGAGGGGAGTCTGAAAGCATGAACGACTGGAGAATGCCTTCCCCACGACAAAATTCCCGCAAGAGGTCGGAGGAGAACTCACCACCTCTGTCAGAGTGTGGACGTAGGACAGGAAGGTCCGTATGCAACCGCTCGCGGAGCTGGAGACGGACAGCGCGGATCCAAGGGATCAAGACATTAACGACCTGACCATTGCTGCGCAAGGGGAAGACCGTGGTATACTGCGTGAAGTCGTCAACAACCAGCAAAAAGTAGCACTCGCGGCCCTGTCCACTGACGCGGGCTGGGCCCCACACGTCCATGTGGAGAGTCTGCAGGGGAGCAGTCGTCGGGGGAAACGAGGAGGAGTGAGGAGCAGCGCGCTGCCGCCCCTCGACGCAAGGAAGGCAGGGCGGGGCAAGCGAGGGCGGGAGGGGAGGCAGAGACCTGGGAAGACCAGAGACAAGGAGGCGGGAGTGCATGCCACGAAGGCGTGGCAGGGACGGGTGACCCAGTCGGTGGTGCCTCAGAAGGGTCTGGTGCGACAGGAGGCGATACAAGCAAGGGGGTGCTACCTGACCTGACGCGGACACCGTGGCAGACGCAACTACCTGAGAAGGCTCGGTAGCCAGGGTGTAAAGACTCGACCCTAGCCGACGAGTGAACGTGGCCAGGTGACAACCCGTCCGTGTACACGTGCAGATCGACACACGCTGACCCCCAGGAGTGGTGGTAGTGACCATCGCGTCCTGGAGGGCAGCGGTACTCACCAAGTTCGTAGAGAACAAGGGGAGGTGAAGGCCTGACAGTGAACCGGACGGAACCGCTGGACACGGGAGCACAGTGGAGGAACGGGCGAGGACTGGGCCCCCGGAGGGGTCAGCCAGCGTGACCAGTACAGGTGCAGAGAGAGGAGTGAGGGTGGTGCTGTCGCGAAAGAAACAACGTGAGGCACCTGAGTCAAGTGTGAAGGTGTGCAAGGCCTCAGCAGGTGCAGTACCAGGGAGAACAGACTCACTAGCACCTAGAGCAGCAGCCTCTATACCTTGGTCAGGCGGCACACACAGGTAACAGTCACCCTCAGCACTAGCAGACAAAGCATACATAGCAGCAAGTCTAGGTCAAAGATAGCAACTCCAGACCTAAGCAGCTCTGCCCAGCGGGGGCGCCCACCCTCGTCACCAAAATCTGCGCGCCAAGCGTCGTCGAGGCGGGAGAAGCAGCGGTGCTGAGTGTGAAGCTTCCCGCATGTCTGACCAGCACGGTCACCTATGCAAATGACATATGGACAGCTAACACTACCCCCAAACGCCCCACGCTGAGCAAACCACTCACAAAGCTGCTGGGGCGACGGGGTCTCGCTCCGACGCTGCTGCTGCTGTCTCTGGCCTCCTCCAGTACCTCCATGCAGAGCTCCAGTCCGACCGCCACCACTCCCACCGCTGCCACTACCGCCACTCCCACCGCTGCCTCCACCGCCGCCACCAAAGTCCCCACTCCCGCCACCACTCCCACCGCTGTCACCACCTCCACTGCCTCCACCACCTCCACTGCTGCCCCCACCACCACCCCCGCTGCCACCACCACCACCCCTGCCACCCTTGCCCTTGGTGCTGCGGCGCTTCGCACTAGCAGAAGCGTCCCCGACGTCCGCAGCACCAGGGACGTCAGCAGCAGCAGCAGAGGCGTAGGAGGGAGCAAGGGGGGAGGGGGAGCACCCCTCAAAGAAGGGCGTGCGCAGAGTGCCACGAGCAGCACCTACAGCGACTACACTAGTCTCAACTGCAAGGAGGTTTTGCTCGAGAAGGTCAACAGTGAGGGCTGTGGGGTCAAGTGCAAGAAAGTGGTCCCTGACAGAGCGAAGAGAGTCAGGGAGGCGGGTGACTATGAAGTAAAGAGTGATGTACATCGGGGGTGGGTTCTTGGAAAGGAACTCTGCTGGGAGGGCAGCACGGTAGCGAGCGTCGCTAGTGCGAAGGTGGGAAACTAGGTCCTCGACTGTGGCAAAGGCGGACAGCTTAGGGATCAGGTAGGGGAGGAGGAGGCGGCCTAGAGCACCAGTGGCAGGCGAGGAGTAGCGAGCGACAACAGCGTCGTACAGTGCCTGTGCTGTCCTGTGCTGTCTGAAGTGAGCGCATTCGGCCAACGGCAGGTGGTTGCGAATGGCTAAGCGAGCAGCAGCGTCGCGAGTAAGCCACTGTGAGCGGGTCGCACTGTCAGCTGTGGTGGGAGGGGCGGGAGCGGCGCCAGACGTGTGGTCAAACAACGAAACACTGTCCCTAGAGTCGCTCAGTAGGAACAGCTGCAGGTCGTCGAGCCACGTGTCAAACTGGATAGGGCGGCCCTCAGGATCAAAAGCTAGAACGCGAAGAGAAGCCATAGCAGCAGAGGAGAGGGGCAGCTACCAGGTTGCGAGAGAGCAGGTCGCAAGGGGCGGCTAGCAGGCTGCAAGAGGCGGCACGGGGGGCTGCAAGGGGCGGCGCACATGCGGCAAGGGGTGCTGGCGGGTCGCAAGCGGGCGGCGCGCTGGCTGTAGAGGCGGGGGCCGGGCCGGGGCCGGGCCGGGGCCTAATGGCGACTATCGGCCCGGGCCTAGGGGTGGACGGGCCGGGGCCTAGGGGCGACAGGGCGCGCCGGGTGTAGGGGTCAACTGGGGGCTGGGGCCTAGGGGTCGACGGGAGGGTTGGGCTTAGGGGTCGACGGGGCGCGCCGGGCTAGGGGTCGACGGGGGGGGGGGGGGGGGGGGTTCCTAGGGGTCGACGGGAGGGCCGGGCGTAGGGGTCGACGGGGGGCCGGGGCCTAGGGGTCAACGGGGCGCGCCGGGCTGGGGGTCGACGGGGGGGGCCGGGGCCTAGGGGTTGATGGGGCGCACCGGGCGTAAGGGTCGACGTGGGGTCGGGGCCTAGGGGTCGACGGGGGGGGGGGGCCGGGGCCTAGGGGTCGACGGGGCGCGCCGGGCTAGGGGTCGACGGGGGGGGGGGCCGGGGCCTAGGGGTCGACGAGAGGGCCGAGCGTAGGGGTCGACGTGGGGCCGAGGCCTAGGGGTCGACAGGGCGCGCCGGGCTAGGGGTCGACGGGGAGCCGGGGCCTAGGGGTCGTCGGGGCGCGCCGGGCTAGGGGTTGACGGGGGGGGGGGCGGGGCCTAGGGGTCGACGGGAGGGCCGGGCGTAGGGGTTGACGTGGGGCCGGGGCCTAGGGGTCGATGGGGCGCGCCGGGCTAGGGGTCGACAGGGGGGGCCGGGGCCTAGGGGTCGACAGGTCGCGCCGGGGCCTAGGGGCGACGGGCGGGCTGGAGGCCTAGGGTCGACGGGTCGCGACAGGGCCTAGGGGCCACGGGCGGGTCGGGGCCTAGGGGTCGACGGGTCGCACCGGGGCCTAGGGTCGACAGGGCGCGTAGGGCAGTAGGGGCAGCACGAGGGCTGCAGAGGGTTGTTAGCGGGGTAGCGCTATGGTGGGGCCCAAAAAAAAAAAAAAAAAAAAACCGGTCCTAACGAAGGACCTGCTCTGAAACCATGTCAGAAGAATGAATGAACTATGAAACAGTTGGGTACAAGTATTAACCCTAATTGGGTTGTACCCCTTATGGGCTACCCCAATATAGCCTACACAATGTAAGCAATATAACATTCTGACAAAGGCGACTTCGGGTTGGTATCCCGAAGTCAATGTGGCTCGTCAGGCGCAGACAACAGCCGACGGATGCACAACGGTGCAAGTCGGGGCAATCATCTGCGCGCACCTGCGAGCGTGCACACTGCTGTCTTCTACGGGGCAACGCTAGACAGCCGCTCTGCTGCAGCGTTGGCACACCGTCGACCTGCTGTGTTGGCAGGTCACCTTTCTGCAGTGTTGGCGCGGCTCCTCTACGCAACGCTGGCAGGCGGTCGACCATGCTGTGCTGTCGCTCGACCAGGCTAGCTGCAGAGATGCTAGGTGCCTGATGTAGTCATTGTTGTCATTGCTTGTTCAACTATTCTGTAATTTCGACTTTGCTAGTGGAAACTCTTGCCGATTTCTCCCGTGATTGTGCAAGCACTAAGGAACTAGGCAAAGCTACGATCACTCCTAGTAGTTCATGCCAACCCCCGCAGTCTAGCTCACTACCGTTGTAGAGTGGATCTCCGCATGGTGCGGTGAGCGTGGACGGCCCCGCAGATTACCTTCAGATAGGAGCCGACTACTGCTTCGAGCTTTCGGCGCCAGCTACCCACCGCGCTGCTGCTCAGGAACCATGAACTGCACCATGCGCTAGCGTGAGGTCGGGCTTCTTCCCGGTCAACAGCTGGTACAGAGTCGTCCCCGGCGGCGTCGTCGACCGCTCCAAGCAGTTGCGCACCCAGACAGCTTGTCGTAGAGCGAGGTGCCACCAGTGGTGCTGCACGCCCATGTGCAGCAGCATCGTCCGCACGTACTCAACGACCGTGTGCATCTCCCGCTCAGCCATGCCGTTCTGCTACGGAGTGTTAGGGCACGTCAGGTCGTGGATAATGCCCTTCCCGTCGACGAAGTCGGTGAACTCCTTCCCGAGGAACTCCCCTCCCTGGTCTGAGCAAAGCGACAGCACCGACTTCTTCGTCTGCCGTTCCACCAGCACCAGCCACCTCTGGAACTCCCGCAGCACATCGCTCTTCTTAGCGACAGGCATTGCCCACACGAAGCGAGTGTGGCGATCCTTCATCAGCAGAAAATACAAGCTGCCATCCTTGGCAGCCACCCGAAATGGCCCGCACAAGTCAATGTGCACGACAGCCAGTGCCTCCTCGGCGTCCGAGCCCTTGTCGGGGAAGGTGTGTCGCGCCAGCTTTCCTCCGATGCACGAGACACACGGCGGGTCTGCTCCGGTCGACGGCGTGATGTCGAGCTCAGTAGCAACTTCATGCTTTGCCGAGCTCTTGATCGTGTCGACGCCGACGTGCGCGAGCCTCGCATGCAGCCGGTCAGGGGTCAACTTTGTCGCCGAGAGGATCGTCCGCAGAGCCACCACTTCGGTCGACAGCGACCGCGTTGAGCAGGGTCGAAGGTTGGTGCAGAGGACTCGTCCGGTGTAGCGTGCTCGACCGAGCACCTACCCAGTCGCAGCAACGAGCAGCATCTCATCGCCGTCGCCCTGCAGCTGCACTCTACTCTCCTTCACTTGGCCAGCAGGCAGTAGGTTCGCCTGTACGCCCGGAACGTAGAGCACGTCGGGGATGAGGACCCGCTTCCCGGCCTCCCCTTGCAGAGCGACGGTTCCGCGACCCTCGACAGGCTGCAGCGCCTCGTTGAATCCACGCACGTGCTTCACGCCGTCGCTCGGCGCCATGTCGACGAAGACCGCCTTCGTCCCCATTAGGTGGTGGGAGCAACCGCTGTCGAGCAGCACCGCCATCGGGTTGGCTTGCATAGTTGCCGCCATTGCCTCGAAGTCCTCGCCAGCCTCCGGTGCCAGCGATACTGTCGGCAACACCACGCCGACCATCGAGCACGACGCCTCCCCGTCGCCTCGGCCCTTGCCGCTGGGGTCGACGACGTCCTTCGTCGACGACGTCGTCTTCGACGTCTGCTTCTCCATGCGCAGCTTTGCATCTCGACGGGGGCGACGACAGGCCGATCGACCTCGGACTCCCTTGTTGTCGTCCTCGTCGCTGTCGTCGCGTTCGGGGCATTCGTAGGAGAGATGTTCGGGGTCGTGGCAGATCTAGCACTCCCGCCGTCGACCACCACCTCCTCGGCCCTTGTCCCGCGTTGATCTCTTCACGTCGACGTCCTTCGTCGACCGCCCAACTCCGCTACCACCTCCGCTCAGCTTCCCGCGCTGCTCCTGTTGACGATTCTGCTTCGTCGGTGCAAAGTAATTTGCCTGCGGAAGGAGCTCCGTGGGCTGTTCTGCCTCCTGTTAGAGACTAAGGACGGAGTCTATGAAGATTAGGGGACAAAATATCTCAAAATCGTCAATTATTATTCTGGATAGAAATGGCGTCGTCACAAGAAAATTCGCCGACCAAACACGCACTGTTCGAATTTCCTCAAACTCGAGTATGTTGTAGCCCTTGACCCTGGCTATCTTTCCCAATTTGAAAAGTATCAAAATATGGAGTATAGCTTGAGTTATAAAATTCGGCGCACTAGGGGGTATGGTGCCATAAAAACTTAACTCAATCACAATTTACTCACAAGTTGACACAAGAAAGTTAGAGTAGCAATTAAACCAGGTAGGAGGGGATGAGGAGGACGAGAGGGAAGGTCCCAAGGGATTCCCCAACCAAGGAAACCCCATACCACACAATTCCCCTCTCTACAGGCACCCCAACTTTGACATTTGTCACTTTCCCAACTCGTGCCATCCACCTCACCCAACTTGGCCACACTTGCCAACCTGGTTTGGCTTCTCCCAACCACTTGGCATCATCTACAGTGATGGTGACGAATGTCCCAACCCCCAAAAGTCTGTACCTCTGTTAGAATGTGAGAGAATGGAATGAATAAACTAGGCAGCAGGTGGGTACAAGTTTGAAAACCTAAAAGTGTTGTACCCTATAATAACTACCCCACTACAACCTAAACAGACTATAGCATATGAGTTTGACACACCCCCATAGGCAAAGTGGGGGAGAACAAGAGGTCACAAGACCAGTCAAGAAAGGCAAAGCAAGCTCAGGGTGGATCACAAAGTCACCACGCAGTCTGAGCACAAACAAAATGGCCACAAGGCCAGTTCACATGCAGAGTTATATAAAGGAAAACAAACATACAATGACCACAACCTAACAAGTGTAAGCATGCAGGTATATGTATATAGAGTACAGTACAAGTAGAGTCAAGAAGTAAGCAAGTGAGGCACAGTAGGTACAAGGCCTAGAACAATACAGAAATGCTGATGATCACAAGGCTGAAGTGCCTTGGTGAAAACATCAGCAGTGTTGGCCTGTGAGGCCACGTAAGCGAGACGAAGCTGACCACGCTGCTGCAAATCTCGAGCAAGGAAGTAGCGCAGAGCAATGTGCTTCGTTCTGTGCTCCAGTCTGTGCTCCTGACACAAGGCCAGCATGGCCTTGTTGTCGACGTACAGAACTGGAGGAGAACGAGGCGCCTCTCCCAAGTCGGTCAGCAGGTAGGTGAGCCAGCGTAACTCCTGTGCAGCCATGGCCCCAACGTAGATCTCAGCCACACAACTCGAGCTAAGAACAGAAGAAGAGCGGGTAGACCGCCAAGAGACAGAACCGGAACCAAGACTGAAGGTGTAACCCTGTGACGACCGCTGTGTAGCCAAGTCGTCAACCCAGGAAGCATCTGCGTGACCAGTGAGGACAACTCTAGCCCGTCCTCCAAGCACGAGCCCCATGCCCGACGTACTGCACATGTAGCGCAACACCCTCTTCGCAGCATCCCAGTGCACCTTTCGGTGCCTGCCGGGAGCCACATAGCGAGCCAGATGGCTGAGAGGGTATGCGAGGTCAGGTAGTGTGCAAGTCATCAGGTACATGAGGCAGCCCACAAGCTCTGGATACGGGCCACTCGGCTCTACAGACTCGTCCGAAGGTGGAGCTGAGAGCGAGTGACTAGTAGGCAGAGGAGTGGACTGTGGCGAGGAGTACGTGAAGCCGAAGCGCTGAAGGACCTGCTGCACCATGTGTGACTGAGTCAAGGTAATGGTGTGTTGTGCTCTGTCCCGGGTGATCCGCAAGCCAAGATAGCTTGTCAGCTCACCCGGGTCTGTGCACGTGTGTCTCTTCTGCAGCTCGGACTTCACGTGGGCGAGTGCCTCAGTGTCAGCAGTAGCAAAGACGAGGTCGTCTACGTACACGAGAACGTAGAACGGCGGCAGAGTGGTGTCAGTGCGTAAAAACAGAGAAGGGTCAGCAGTGGAAGGAGCAAAACCAAGAGCACCAAGAGTCGTCCTCAGTGTGTCGTGCCACTCACGAGGTGCCTGGCGGATACCGTAGACTGGCCGCCGGAGGCTCCACTGGGTACCAGCAGGAAACGACCCAGTGAAGCCAGGTGGGCGGCGCAGCCAGATCTCCTCGTGCAGGCTGTGCTGAAGTCAAGCGAGTGGAGCTCGTAGTCACGGTGAGCAGCAACGTGCAGCAGTACCCGAAGAGTGGTCATCTTCGGGGTAGGAGAGAAGGTATGGAAGAAGTCAACTCCCTGTCGCTGACTGAAGCCACGTGCAACGTAACGCGCCTTGAAGACAGGCGGAGAACCCGGCCGCCGCTTCACCCTGAAGATCCACATGCCACTGACGATGTTCGTCCCAGGCGGGGGAACCTCGTCGACGTAGGTGCCAGTGGACTTCCAGGAAGCCATCTCGGTGTCCATGGCTGCCTGCCACTGAGAGGAGTAGGGACCCTCTATCGCCTCTGCGTAAGAGCGCGGGGTCGGGATGTCTGGTGCATCCGGGTCTCCCTCAGGGGCAAGCAGCATGGACACGAGATGAGGAACAGCAGCGGCAAAGCACTCAAACTCCTCCTGTCTGTCCTCAAGAACGTCCGTGCCAAGAGCACACTCACCCCCGACTGACGGAGGACAGACAGACGCAGACGCAGACTCAGCAACAAGACTAGTGGTGTAGTCTACGCGACAGGCTGCAGCAAAGTCAACAAGCTCAGCAACGAGAGCAGACGCAGCAGAGGACTCAAACAGAGGGTCAGTGACAGCAGTGGCTAGAAAGCGCGGGACAGTAGGACTAGCAGCACGAAAGGAGTCAGACGCCGGGTCCGGACCGACAGGAAGAGAGGACGCAGGAGGAGAGGGCAGAAGGACACACTGTGGAGCAGTGGAAGGACACAGAGTCATAGAGTGAGTGCCGGGGACAGGAGGAGGACGCGGATGCAAAACACGACCAGTGCGAGCAGTGCGGACAGGCGACGCAGCACGAGACACAGGCGACACAAGACGCGACTCAGGCTCACGACGCTCCGTAAGACCTCTAGTCGGTCCAGAGTAAGGAGAAGGACCAGGCAGTGGAGAGGACGGCTGTAACTGCGACTCTGACTGGACAGGCTGTGGACTCAGTAAAGGAGGAGGAGGACCAGGAGAAGGCGGTAGACCAAGAACCTGTAGAAGGAGCGGAACGTAGTACGGCCGCGGCCACGCAGTGCCTCCAGAAACAGCAGAGACAGCACCAGTACCCTCAGCTCCAGGGTCTCCAGTAACAACTCCCGCAGCACCACCAGCCGCAGTACCTGCAGCGCCAACGCCTGCAGTACCACCAGCCCCAGCAGCTCCAATACCTCCAGTACGAGCACCTCCAGGACCAGCGGCTCCAGCAGCTCCAGCACCAGCAGCTCCTCCAGCCGCTCCAGCACTAGCAGCACCTCCAGCAAGACCAGCACCAGCAGTACCTCCAGCAGCACCAGCACCAGGAACACCTCCAGTAGCTCCAGCACCAGCAGCACCTCCAGCAGCACCAGCACCAGTAGCACCTCCAGTAGCTCCAGCACCAACAGCGCCTCCAGCAGCTCCAGCACCAGCAGCACGGCGACAGCGCCGAGCGTACCACTCACGAAGCCGCTGCGGAGAGAGGGGCTCCCGCCGCAACGGGACACCCGGAGAACCTCCTGAGTCAGCACCCCCAGGCTCCACACGCTCAGGCTCAGCACCCCCAGGCTCCGCACCCCCAGTCCCCGTACCCGAAGGCTCAGCACCCCTAGCAGCACCTGAGTCGACAGCTACCTCGGCCGGCTCGGCAGTGTCTACCTGAGACACACCTGAGGGGGCAGGACCCTGAGGGGGGAGGGGGTCTACCGGAGGAGTACCTGGTGCGAGGAAGAGTGGCGGGGGGGGGGAGAGAGGCAGCGCGGTAGGGAAAGAGACGGTAGTAAGACACCGACTCGTCAAACGTGACGTCCTGAGAGGACAGAAAACGACGCGAGGTGGGGTGGTAGAACTGCCACCCGGGTGCGTCAGGGGGGAAGCCAAGGAAGACGCAAGGAACGGCACGGGAGGACAGCTTGTCCGCTGAAGTATCGCGGACAAAAGCTCGAGATCCCCAGACACGGAACGTGGACGCATCGCCAACCTTCCCCGTCCACCTCAGAGTAGGTGTGGTCTCCGGCAAGGAGACACGAGGCTGCAGGTTGATCTGATGCGCAGCGTACTGAACCGCGAACGGCCACAGAAAATGGGGAGCAGCCGCATGGATCATGGGCGTACGAGCGACGTCCATGACCATGCCAATGCGGCGCTCAGCAATCCCATTTTGCTGTGGGGAGGCCGGAAGCGTGAACGTCTGGCGGATGCCCTTCGCACGACAGAAGACCCTCAGGAGGTCGGAGGAAAACTCACCACCCCTGTCTGAGTGGAGACGTAGAACAGGAAGGTCAGAGCCGAAACTCGCACTGAGCTGGCGACGGGCACCGCGGATCCAGACAAGAAGACGTCACCCTTGCTGCGTAAGGGGAAGACTGTGGTGTAACGCGAGTAGTCATCAACGACCAGCAGGAAGTAACGCTCGTGACCCTGTCCACGGACGCGGGCTGGGCCCCACACGTCCATGTGAAGAGTCTGCAAGGGAGCCTCTGTCGGAGGGAACGAGGAGGAGTGAGGAGCGGCGCGCTGCCTGCCCTCGACACAAGGAACACAGGTGGGGGCAGGCCCCGGAGGAAGAGGAGGAAGGCACCGGGGGAGACCCGAGACAAGGGTACGGGAGACCATACCTCGAAGACGAGGCAGGGAGGGGTGACCAAGGCGGTGGTGCCAAAGGAGAGTCTCGTGCGTCAGAGGACGACACGAGCAGGGGGCAGACGCAGGACTAGACCTGGACGCGGCAGCAAACACCTGACTAGACGCAGCTACCTGACCAGACGCAGAGACCGGAGGAGGCGCAGTAGTCAGTGTGTAGAGACTCGACCCAGGCCGACGGGTGAACGTGGCCAGGTGGCGGCCCGTCCGAGAGCAAGTGCAGTGGGTCACACGCTGACCTCCAGGGGCGAACTGGTCAACCCACGCGTCCTGGAGGTCAGCTCCACTCACCAAGTTTGTAGAGAACGAGGGGAGGTGGAGTCCCGAAAGCAAGCTCGACGGGGCCGCAGGACACGGTAGAACCGTGGAAGAGTGCGCAAGGACTGGGCCCCCAGAGGGGTCAGCAAGGGAGACTGCGACAGGCCGACTGAGCGGCGTGAGTGTGGTGCTGTCTCTAAAGAAAGAGCGTGAAGAACCAGAGTCAAGTGTGAAAGTGTGCAAGGCCTCAGTAGGTGCAGTACCAGAGAGAGCAGACTCACCAGCACCTGGAGCAGCAGACTCACCAGCACCTGGAGCAGCAGACGCACTAGCACCTAGAGCAGCAGCCGCAATGCCCGGGTCGGGCGGGACACTCAGGTAACAGTCACCCTCAGCACTATCAGTCAAAGCATACATGGCAGCAAGGATAGCATCGAAATCAAGATCAAAGATAGGCACATTCTGCAGAAGCAGATCATGCCAGCGAGGGAGCTCAACAGCGTCAGGAAACTGAGCACGCCAGGCGTCAGTCAAGCGACCGAAGCAGCGCTGCGTAGTGTGTGGCAGCCCACACGCCTCCCCACGATGACTGCCGGTGCGAAGAACGTAAGTGCAGGGACCAGCACCCCCAGACCTCCCACGCCCAGCGTACCACTCACGAAGCTGCTGGGCCGACGGGGTCTCATGGGCACGCCGCTGCTGCTGGCGCTGGCTACCACCAAAGCCTCCACGCTGCGCGGCTGCACCTCGACCAGCACCACCGCCGCCGCCACCTCCGCCACCGCTTCCGCCGCCTCCACCACCGCTGCCGCTGCCTCCACCACCGCTGCCGCTGCCTCCACCACCGCTGCCGCTGCCTCCACCACCTCCACCGCCGCCACTGAAGCCCCCACTCCCGGTACCACCCCCACCTCCACCGCCACCCCCTCCGCCTCCTCCACCGCCTCCACCACCTCCCCCGCCGCCCCCTCCACCACCCTTGCTCCCCTTGCCCTTGCTGTTGCGGCGCCTCCCAGTAGGGGCAGACACAGCTCCGACCTCCTCAGTGCCAACGAGGTCGACAGCAGCAGCAGAAGCAACAGAGGGGAGAAGGGGGACAGGGGAACACCCCTCAAAGAAAGGGGTGCGCCGGTCGCCGCGAGAAGCACCGACAGCTAAGATACTCCTCTCAGCTGCAGCAAGGCACTCCTCTAGCAGGTCGACAGTGAGCTGAGTGGGGCAAAGGGAGAGAAAGTGGTCCCTAACTGAAGAAAGGGAGTCAGGGAGGCGGGTGACTTTGTAGTAAAGGGTGATGTACATGGGGGGGGGGGGGTTCTTGGCACAGAACTCAGTGGGAAGGGCAGCGCGGTAGCGGGCGTCACTAGTGCGGAGGTGAGCAACCAGGTCAGCGACTGTGGCAAAGGCGGCAAGGTCAGGGAAAAGGTACGGCAGCATGAGGCGGCTGAGGGCAGCAGTGGCAGGGGAGGAGTAGCGCACAACAACAGCGTCGTACAAAGACTGAGCAGTCTTGTACTGGCCAAAGTGCGCGCGCTCAGCAGGCGGGAGGTGACTGCGAATAGCAAGGCGAGCAACAGCGTCACGAGTGGTCCACTGCGAGTGAACCGTGCTGTCAGCAGTGGCAGCAGGTGCAGTAGAGACACCGGACGTGTGATCGAAAAGGGAGACCCCATCCCTAGAGTCACACTGAAGAAAGAGCTGTAGGTCGTCGACCCACACGTCAAAGTCAACTGCACGCCCCTCAGCATCAAACGTGAGAATAGTAGGGCTAGCCATAGTAGCAGTAGCAGCAGTAGCAGTAGAAGCAGCAGTAGCAGCAATAGCAGCAGTAGCAGCAGTAGCAGTAGAGGCAGTAGGGCAGTGCAGGGCAGTGCGGCTCGGTAGGGCGGCGCTGCTCGGCAGAGCGGCGCGGCTCAGTGGGCAGTGCGGCTCGGCTGGGCGGCGCGGCTGAGCTGGGCGGCGCGGGTGCTTACCAGGGGCGGGTGCAGGGCCGGGCCGTGACAGCAGGGGCCGCGCCAGTAGGGGTGGCGACAGCCGGGGGGGGGGGGGGGGGGGGGGGGGGGGCCAGGAGGGGCCGCGCCAGTAGGGGCCGCGCCAGTAGGGGCCGCGCCAGTAGGGGCCGTGCCAGGAGGGGCCGCTCCAGTAGGGGGCCGGGCTGCGCCAGTAGGGGCCGCGCCAGTAGGGGCCGCGCCAGGAGGGGCCGCGTCAGCAGGGGCCGCGCCAACAGGGGGCCGCGTCAGCAGGGGGCCGGGTCAGCAGCAGGGGCCACGACGGGCTAGGGCCGCGACGGCAGTAGGGGCCACGTCGGCAGTAGGGGCCGCAACGGCAGGCTGGGTCGCGACGGCAGTAGGGGCCGCGACAGGCAGTAGGGGCCGCGACGGGCTAGGGGCCGCGACGGGCTAGGGGCCGCGACGGGCTAGGGACCGCGACGGGCTAGGGGGCCGCGTCGGGCTAGGGGCCGCGACTGGCTAGGGGCCGCGACGGGCTAGGGGCCGCGACGGGCTAGGGGCCGCGACGGGCTAGGGGCCGCGACAGGCAGTAGGGGCCGTGACGGGCTAGGGGCCGCGATAGGGAGTAGGGGCCGCGACGGGCGTTAAAGGGGCCACGACGGGCAGGGCGCGATGCGCGCTTCGGGCAGGAAAAAAAAAATAGTGGTGGGCCCTTTAAAAAAACGTTCCCACTAGGGAACCTGCTCAGAATACCATGTTAGAATGTGAGAGAAGGGAATGAATGAACTAGGCAGCAGGTGGGTACAAGTATGAAAACCTAAAAGTGTTGTACCCTATAATAACTACCCCACTACAGCCTAAACAGACTATTGCATATAAGTTTGACAACCTCATATTGAGTCAACCAGCAAATTCCCATAGTCGCTGCATCACAATAAAAAAACTTCGAACGATCATATCTTTCTTGTTCTTGCTTCGATCGCGATGATTCTTGGTTCGTCGGAAAGCTCTTGACCAGAGAAGTCACTTCAGATATCTGCCCAAGCCAAATCACATTCACACACACACACACACACAAAAAATCCTAACCACACCAAACACAGATTCTTGCACACACCACGCATGCAACGCACAAACATATGATGGGAGGCAGACAGACGTGAATGCAAATGATAGCATCACATAACAAACTCCCCCTCTGGCTGCCTACCATCATCCCACATGCCATAGATCAAGCATGCACCCTCAATGCACACTCATTCCAGCAAGCTTCATCCCCTTCCAATGCTCATTTTCAGCTAGGCGCATGGTGAGAATGTATGCCGCCTGCTGCTGGGTCTTCACTATCTCCAACCGCACTTCCTTGTCCAGGAGCCTTGTCACCCAGTGCCACTTGGGCCTGATATGCTTTGTCAGCCCATGAAGACATGCATTCTTGGCCAGCTTCAGAGCTGACTCATTGTCACAGAACATCATAGTCGGCTCCCCTGACAAACACCAATCTCCTCCAACAAACGCCTCAGCCACACCACCTCCTTCACCCCATGATGAAGGGCCATGTACTTGGTCTCACATGAGGACAGCCCCACCTCGTTCTGCTTCTTGCTGCGCTAGCTCACCGCACCACCTCCAAACAGGCACACATAGCCTCCAATGCTGGTGCCATCCGCCTTCACAGAGTTGAAGCTAGCGTCGGTGTAGCAAGTCAAGAGCATCTCCCCCTTGCCCAAATCAGCAGCACCCCGTTGCTGCCTTTGCCTCACAGCACTGTACTCCAAACCCACAGATGCTGTAGCACTCATATAGCGGACCAACCTCTTGGCCACTTCTAGCTGTTCATGACTGGGGCGTGAGACCACACGGGCAAGCCTGGATGTAGCAAATGCAATGTCAGGCCGCGTGTGGTTAGCCGCATAGTTGAGTGCCCCACCCATGGAATGAAACAGCTTCCTGTCACTTTCACCCACCACCTCCTCATCAGCACAGGGCTCCACAGTGAAACCCGAAGGTAGTGGGGTGGCTGGCTTTCCTCCATCTTGCAGCCCATACTTCTTAGCCAGCCCCTCACAGTACTTCCTCTGGTGCAACCTCAACACTCCCTTGTCAAGGTCTCTCTCCACATGCATCCCAAGGTAATACTTGACATCTCCCATCTTCGAGCACTTGAACTGCATCTCCAGCATCTCCTCTACACGCTCAATCATTGCAGACGACTCAGAGAAGAGAAGGATGTCATCCACATACACCAGGAGCATGAGGAACTGCTCCTTCTCTTGCAGCAGGAACAAGCTGTGATCACACTCGCTCTTCTTGAAACCCCCAGCCAGCAGTGTCTCCTCCAGCTTGTGGTACCATGCGCGAGGAGCGTGCTTCAGGCCATAGATGGCCTTCTTGAGCCTACACACCCTGCCGCTCCCATCATCCAACCCCTCAGGCTGCAGCATGTATAGCTCCTCTAGGATGATCCCATTGAGGAAAGCAGTTGTGATGTCCATCTGCTTGATCCTCCATCCACGGTTTGCAGCCGTTCCCAACATCACCCTTAGTGTAGTCCCTTTCCCCATAGGAGAAAATATCTCGTCAAAGTCCTTCCCCTTTGTCTGCTGGAACCCCTTAGCCACAAGCCTTGACTTGTAGCGGGTCAGCTCCCCATCAGGTCTGTACTTGTGCCTGAAGATCAGCTTGGAAGAAATGGCCTTCTTCCCAGGAGGCAACTCACACAACTCCCATGTTTCATTCTCCAGCAGAGAGTCATACTCCTCCTTCACACTCTGCTTCCACTTCTCAGCATCGGGCCCACTCAAGGCCTCAGCTAGCATCTTGGGCTCAGGGACGGCTGCCCAGTAGCAGTGTGCTATCTCATCCTCATCACACTGCTCAGCCACACTCCCAGCCCGTACCACCTTTGGCTTTCCAAAGCTAGGATAGGTCAGCCTGTTAGGAGGGCGCACATCCCTCCTAGGACGGTCTGGCGGACGTTGGGTACGTGGTGGAGCATCTTGCTGCTGCTGCTGCTCCACCTCAGGTTCTCCCCCATCCTCAGTCACCCCAGAGATCTCCTCTTCTGAGACAGTGACCTGTACCTGTACTTGCCTCGAAGGCCGCTGCACCTCATCATCCTCAATGATCAGCGGTGTAGTAGGAAGCTTCTGCTGCTGCTGCTGCTTCCAGTCCTTGTAGTACAAGGACTCAAGGAACTTCACATCCCTTGACTCAGTCAGCTGCCGGTTGGTCAAGTCCCATATCAACCAGCCCTTGTGATCATTAGCAAGCCCCAAGTGTACTCCCCATCTCCCAGAAGCCTCCAACTTTCCCCTCTTCTCTTTAGGCACATGAAACACCACCATGCAGCCATAGGCTCTCAGCATGTTGACTGCTGGCGCACTCCCATACCACTTGGTGTAGGGGACCCACTGCTTGTCCCCCAAAGTCGCCAACACCCTGTCCTTCACAAGGGCGACCTGCCGCAGTGCAGTCACCCAAAACGGATCCGGCAGCCTTGCACGCCCAAGGAGAGTGCGAGCACCTTCCTGCAGGGTCCGGTTGAAGCGCTCAGCCACGCCGTTCTGCTGAGGGTTGTAGGGCACCGTGAGCTGATGCTGAATCCCCTTCTTCTTCAGCACCGCCTCAAAATCAGCGCCAATGAAATCTCCCCCGTTGTCAGTGCGGATCACCTTCACCTTGTGTCCGCTCTCCCTTTGAGCTCTCGGCATCCACTCCTTAAGAACAGCCGCTGCCACTTCCCCCTTAGTTTTGAGAGGGTACACCCACACCGCACGTGTTTGGTCATCCACAATGGTTATGAAGTAGCGGCTGCCCGAGAGAGAAGGGGCCCTCGTAGGGCCCACCACATCCATGTGCACAAGCGCGAGCGGGGCCTTGTCTGGTCCTGTACTGCTGCTGAAGGGAAACTTGGTGAATTTAGTTTCAAGGCATGTAGGGCAGCTCCCAATCTCATTTGCTGCCCCCTTCACCTCCAACCCCTTCAAGCTCCCATCCTTCACTAACTTCTGCAGCATAGGAAAATTCACATGACGCAGCCTCTCGTGCCACGTCTCCCAATCAGCCACACCACTCCCAGATGAAGCCTTTGCCCATGCAGCTGTCGCATCCACACCAGCAAGCACCTCACCATGTGGCTGCTGTGTCTGCTGCACCTTCTTGACTGCATCCAGGGCCCCATCAGTTGGCGCAGTCTCCTCTCCTCCCGCAGTTGCTTTAGCCGTTGCTGCAGCCGCTGCCGTTGCTGGTGGTTTCCCATTCCAAGGGATGATGGGCAGCTGCCACAGGTCCTTGATGCAGCTGTTCTTCTCCTCCAGACCCCACAACAACAGCTTCCCAAGCTTTGCACGGCAGCTGGTTGGGCTGAAGGTCACTTTGGCCTTGCTCTTCTGCAGCCGGCGCACAGAAAGAAGGTTAGCGGACAAACCTTCAACCAGCAGCACATTCCCCAGCCCCACAAGCCCCCCATTGGCTCCCATTACCTTGGCATTCCCAACACCAATCACAGGGAGCAAAGCACCTGAAGCGGCAGCCACAAACTTAATCTTTCCAGGGGGCTTTACCTCGTCAAGCAAATCTGCCCATGGGGTCATGTGACTTGTGCAACCTGAATCTATCACCCAATGAGTGAGGGGGTGCATCCCAACTAAGCCCACATCACCCTCACTCCCTTTCACATCCTCAACCATGAGGAACATCCTAGGGTCGGCTTTACCGTGTCCACCATCACCTTGTGCACCTGAACCTTGCACAGCGCCACCTCGTGCACGTTCACCACTTGGCGGCTTCATGTCTGGAGGCGCCCATCCCTCAGATTGGCTAAAACACTTGCCAACCTGGTTTGGCTTCTCCCAACCACTTGGCATCATCTACAGTCTGTACCCCATATTGATTCAACCCGCAAATTCCCATAGTCGCTGCATCACAATAAAAAAACTTCGAACGATCATGTATTTCTTGTTCTTGCTTCGATCGCGATGATTCTTGGTTCGTCAGAAAGCTCTTGACCAGAGAAGTCACTTCAGATATCTGCCCAAGCCAAATAACATTCACACACTCACAAAAAAATCCAAACCACACCAAACACAGATTCTTGCACACACCACGCATGCAACGCACGAACATATGATGGGAGGCAGACAGACGTGAATGCAAATGATAGCATCATATAACACCTCTTGCATCGCCTCATCTTGGAGGATGTAGCTGGTGAGGGAGTCCTCGTTGAGGGATTCACGTGTGCCGGGCACCATCGTCATCCTCTTCATGAGGTTGTGGATGCACGGCAGGCCCTTGAGGACGTGGGTGATCTAGGACGTCGTCGAGGATTCGGCGCCCGCCATCCGCATCTCAACCAGGATCCGTCGAGCACGGTTGCAGTAGCTTGTCGCCGACTCTTGCTCGCTCATTCGAATATGTCTCATCTTCTCCTCCAGCTGTCCGATGTACAGGTCGTCTTTCACCTGATACGTCGACAAGATGAAGTGCCATGCTTGATGACCGGTGTCCAGTCGCTCTCGACAACTCCTGAGCGCTAGCTGCACCACCGGTGAGCAGCACCTCGAGATGACCATGAAGGTGAGAAAATGAGCAGCATGAAACTCCCCGCGCAGCTTGACATCGTCCACGGGTGGAATTGGCACGGTGCCGTCGGCAAAGCCCTTCAGCCTGGCAACCTCCAGCTGAGGTTCTATTGACTCCATCCAGGTGATGAGGTCCCGTCGACCTTGCAGAGGTGTGACGGTGATCCGGTCTGGCAAAAACTTGAAGTAGCCATACGTCGGTGCGATCCCGCCCACCGTCACGTGCGTCGTCGTCGCCGAGAGCCCTCCACCGCTTCGTAGAGGAGAGCGACGCTGACCATCGACGTCGGCACGCGAGCTGCCTGCAGCCGTCGTCGACCGCTGCACTCGCGCCTGACTCCTGACGATGTTACCGTTAACCTTGATCACCCCTCTCTGCTTCATGCCATTGCTGTCGCTTACTTGTGCACTACCGTCGACCTCGTCGTCGATGCCACCTTCGAGGAGATGCAGGACGGGAAGGGTGTTCTGCCGCCCACTGTGCCCGGATGCCCAACTCACTGATCGCCAAGGGGATCGACCCGTAATCGCCATCCTCATGGCGTTTCCTCGCATCAGCCAAACGTGCCTCCAAGGTGTCCGCTACGCCCGCATTAGCTACAGGGTCGACCATGGCGACTAACGCTGCTGCCGGCCTACGAACGACTTAGTAGGTGCAAAAGTTGGCTCCTATCTGAAGGTAATCTGCGGGGCCGTCCACGCTTACCGCACCATGCGGAGATCCACTCTACAACGGTAGTGAGCTAGACTGCGGGGGTTGGCACGAACTACTAGGAGTGATTGTAGCTTTGCCTAGTTCCTTAGTGCTTGCACAATCACGGGAGAAATCGGCAAGAGTTTCCACTAGCAAAGTCGAAATTACATATTAGTTGAACAAGCAATGACTACATCAGGCACCTAGCAACCCTTCAGCTAGCCTGGTCGACCGCCAGCATAGCTTGGTCAACCGCCTACCAGCGTTGTGTAGAGGAGCCGCGCCAGCACCGCAGAAAGGCGACCTGCCAACACTGCAGGTCGACGGCATGCCAACGCTGCAGCAGAGCAGCTGTCCAGTGTTTCCCCGTAGAAGACAGCAGTGCGCACGCTCGCAGGTGCGTGCAGGCGATTGGCCCGACATGCATCGTTGTGCATCCGTCGGCTATTGTCTATGCCTGACGAGCCACATCAACTTCGGGATACCGGCCCGAAGTCGCCTTTGTCACTGCGACCTCGACGACGTTCGCGTGCCTCCGCAGAACTTGCCGAGCAGGTTATCCGGTCGACCTAGTTGACCACCAAGTGCTCTGGGCGACCACCAGGTGCCTCCGGTCGACCACTAGGTGCCTCTGGTCGACCACAGCTTCTGTCGAGCTACCCCCTGGTCGACGGACCCCTTCCGTCGACCAGAATTGTTAGCTGTTAACGCCGAGCTCCCCTCGTTGACCGCTGCTCACATTTCAGGTCGACGGACTGCTCCGTCAACCTCCCGGTTGAACTACTCCTCCTGGTCGACGGCCCCCCGTTGCCCAGCCCTGTCAGCTGCAGCTGTCGAGCTCCCTGGTCGACAGCAACACCACAGCGGTCCCCTACAGCTCGACGAAACCCGTCGAGCATCTCTCCCACTGTGAACGGTCGGCTGCTTCACCCGTACATCCGATCAATTCGTCGGCATTGACCAAGCGAGGGCGGAGCCAACACTCCATTCCCGTTAACATGATGGCCCCGCTTTTTACTCAGCGTCGTCGTCGAAACCCTGCGCTATTGCACAAACGCCAGTTTGCGGCGCATGCATCTCCCTCTCCGAGGTCGATAATAATCGCACGGTCGATCGCTATCCTTTCCCGCGCATTCGCCCCATGTTTGCCTCAGCTCTATTCCCCTCCCACGCTTCCTCGTCGACGTCACGTCCCGTAACCTACACTTCCCCTCGTCGACGTCACCGAGCCCCATTACGTCTCCGATCGCTCTCTTCCACTGGTGTCTCCCCACCACTCCCCACTCTCCTCACAGGCTTGCCCACGTTTCCTCACTCCGTCGCCCTGGCTTCGCCACACACATTCGTAAGGTGCCTCTGATTCCCCGCTATGTCTACAGGTATGCTCTATGCCTAGTTATCTGCGTGCCATCTCAAACTGTGCACAGTTTGGGAGACGCCCTTTTCTGGTTGTTGTGGGAAGGACCCCACCCATCACTCATATTCTTGTACGCGAGAAACGTTTGTCGCAAATTGGTTTCGCGAGTGAAAGTGCTTCGCACCCCAACCTAACCTTCGTCTGCCTGCCTTCCGAACCTAATTTTTCCCGTTGAATTTCGTTGAGTAATTCAGGTTTTGGGCTTTAACACAACAAGTAGTAAGAACTTTACTAGAGCGCTACGATCACCCGCACAACTCAGTGCTCCCTCCGTAGTCCACTCCCGTTGTAGGGTGACTCCCCGCAGATATTTCGGCAGAAGTGCTCATGGACAGACGGGACTTCAGACTCGCCGACACTCACGGGCTGCAACAGAAAACGCGGTGGCTAAATCGCACTTAAAGAGAAGTGGGGCGCAGGCGACGAGGGAAACCGAAGCACGTACGGCTCAGAAACAACTCGGGCGACACTACGTGCCTGGTGTTGTTGAAAGCTGGCCAACAGTTTCGATAATAGTTTCTCCTGACCAGGGATGTTGTTTTCGGGGACAGCTACAAACAACCCATGATTAAACGGCGTCCAAGGTACCGCCCAACAATTTTGGAGGGGTCGGTACAGGCTGCCGGGACACACGGGAAGAAACGGCCCAACGGCTAAGCAGGGGTTGAAGAACGTCGTGGGGACCAGATTAAAAGCCGGTAGAATCGATCTACGGCCCTACTTCGCCCAAAGCTCACCATCCCCACCAAGTCTTAGTTCTGACTTATGCAGTCAACTTACTTGGCCGAATAACAGGGGTGAACACGTGCCTACCCTGTGCTGGTTAAAGGCACCTAGATTGGTGCTCGTTCGACAGCTGTACAGAAAAGACAAAAAAAAAGTGGAGCTCGCGGAACTGCTTTACTCCGACAAAAGCGGGCTGGGTGAACGGCACGCGAAAAAGTCGGGAAGCTGCGAAGAAGAAGTGGTGCAATCTACGGATTTCTCCTGACCCGGGCGTCTACACAAGCTGACGGTGCAGCGGCAAAGCTGAGACCCGGAAGCTGTGGAGTTTTCGTGGCGTGATAGGCACGACGGGCTGCAAAACGGTTGGGCGATTGTTCCTTTCAACTAGGGCTACCCCGAATTTGATAGTTTTTGCCCCTCCACTGTGGCCAAGTTCACGCAGGCAACAACAACGATACCCCATCCGACAAAAGCAGACGCTGGGTGAACGCCGGGAAGTGAAATTGTCGGGGGGTGAAGACAAAAATTTGACAGAGAGAAAGTTGTGGGTGATCCACCAGATCACTGGAGCGTGGTTGAGCCCAAGCACCACTCTAGCGTGAATTTCGGGGTCTACTAGGGTCAGATATTTTAAACATGGAAGCATGGCGAGGGGTGAATTGCCAATGATACCTGAGATATGTTATGTGGCTTCGACGTGTATGAACGTCGAAATACCAGGGTTGACGGCGGAAACGTCGGGGCTACACGGCGGAGAATACTTCGGGACTGCTGCCTCAACCACGATTTTCTGAGGTGGAGCTGAGGGTGTTTCTCGCTTCTTGGAGTGCGGTTGAGCCGTTGGAGGACTTCGCTTGATAGGTCACTGTTGGGCTGGAAAAATGCCTTAGGAACTTTTGAGAGTTTAGTCTCTGAGATATTGCAGCAGAAGACGGGAATTCATGTGCTGGTAATTTGTAAGAACAAGAATTGATAATAAAGAAAACATACAAGAGCTTTATAGTCGAGGAAGTACCTATTCAAAGATGTACCTGTTCATGAACGAGGTATAATCCTGTGTCATACGAACAGTCTCGCGACTGTTCGTACTTATGCTTGTTACTCACACGAAGGGACACCTGCGACAATAAAACACATATACAGAACTAGTACGATACTACTATACTATCGAACTTCTGAATTGCTCAAGTCAATTTCCTTTTTTTTTCCAACACTCCCCTTCAATTCTGGAGTTCGATGTTGTCGGTGTTGTTGGTGATGTTACCGAGTCCAGTCAGCATCATGCAGTACTGGAATTTCGAACGTGGCAGACGCGTGGTCAAGAAATCCTCAGCCATTTCGCTCGTGGGGCAGTAATCGAGCTGTAACTTCCCTTGCTCGATTTTGTCCTTGACGAAGAAAAAACGAAGCAAAATGTGTTTGGTCCGATTCGCGAACCCAGATTTGTTTGCGATACGAATTGCGGATTGGTTGTTACAGAAGAGTTGAAACCGTGGCAGGTCTAGTAACTTTGCTTCGCTAAGCAGTTCGCGAAGGTAGTCCTTCCTTCGTTACAGTGCATGCAGCAATGATTTCTGCCTCAGCTGATGAAAGTGCAATCAACTCCTACTTCGATGACTGCCAGGAGATTGTCCCAACAGGCTCAAGGCGGAAGATATAACCCGTACATAAAGCGCCTGTTTGTAGTATCACCCGCGTGATCTTCATCTATGTAGCCGAGTAGAGCTAGATGTGACTTCGGCGACTTATGATAGGTCAATTCAATAGTAGATGTGGATACGAAGTATGTGTTACAATGTGAGAGAATGGAATGAATGAACTAGGCAGCAGGTGGGTACAAGTATGAAAACCTAAAAGTGTTGTACCCTACCACTACAGCCTACACAGACTATAGCATATAAGTTTGACACACCCCCATAGGCAAAGTGGGGGAGAACAAGAGGTCACAAGACCAGTCAAGAAAGGCAAGCAAGCTCAGGGTGGATCACAAAGTCACCACGCAGTATGAGCACAACCAAAGGGCCACAAGGCCAGTTCACATGCAGAGTTATATAAAGGAAAGCAAACAATACACTGAACACAACCTAGCAAGTGTAAGCATGCAGGTATATGTATATAGAGTACAGTACAAGCAGATTCAAGAAGTAAGCAAGTGAGGCACAGTAGGTACAAGGCCTAGAACAGAACAGAAACGCTGATGATCACAAGTCTGAAGTGCCTTGGTGAAAACATCAGCAGTGTTGGCCTGAGAGGCCACGTAAGCAAGACGAAGCTGGCCACGCTGCTGCAACTCTTGAGCAAGGAAGTAGCGCAGAGCAATGTGCTTCGTTCTGTGCTCCAGTCTGTGCTCCTGACACAAGGCAAGCATGGCCTTGTTGTCGACGTACAGAACTGGAGGAGAACGAGGCGCCTCTCCCAAGTCGGTCAGCAGGTAGGTGAGCCAGCGTAGCTCCTGTGCAGCCATGGCCCCAGCGTAGATCTCAGCCTCACAACTGGAGCTGAGAACAGAAGAAGAGCGAGTAGACCGCCAAGAGACAGAGCCGGAGCCAAGGCTGGAGGTGTAACCCTGCGACGACCGCTGCGTAGCCAAGTCGTCAACCAAGGAAGCGTCTGCGTGACCAGTAAGGACAACTCGAGCCCGTCCTCCAAGCACGAGCCCCATGCCCGACGTACTGCACAAGTAACGCAGTACCCTCTTCGCAGCATCCCAGTGCACCTTTCGGTGCCTACCGGGAGCCACGTAGCGAGCCAGAAGGCTGAGAGGGTATGCGAGGTCAGGTCGAGTGCAGGTCATCAGGTACATGAGGCAGCCCACAAGCTCTGGATACGGGCCACTCGGCTCTACGGACTCGTCCGAAGGTGGAGCTGAGAGCGAGTGACCGGTAGGCAGAGGAGTGGACTGTGGCGAGGAGTACGTGAAGCCAAGGGCTGAAGGACCTGCTGCACCATGTGTGACTGAGTCAAGGTAATGGTGCGCTGTGCTCTGTCCCGGGTGATCCGCAAGCCAAGATAGCTTGTCAGCTCCCCCAGGTCGGTGCACGTGTGTCTCTTCTGCAGCTCGGACTTCACGTGGGCGAGTGCCTCAGTGTCAGCAGTAGCAAAGACAAGGTCGTCTACGTACACGAGAACGTAGAACGACGGCAGAGTGGTGTCAGTGCGTAAAAACAGAGAAGGGTCAGCAGTGGAAGGAGCAAAACCAAGAGTAGCAAGAGTGGTCCTCAGTGTCTCGTGCCACTCACGGGGTGCCTGGCGGAGACCGTAGACTGGCCGGCGGAGGCTCCACTGGGTACCAGCAGGAAACGACCCAGTGAAGCCAGGTGGGCGGCGCAGCCAGATCTCCTCGTGCAGGCTGCCCTGTAGGAAGGCTGTGCTGAAGTCAAGCGAGTGGAGCTCGTAGTCACGCTGAGCAGCTACGTGCAGCAGTACCTGAAGAGTGGTCATCTTCGGGGTAGGGGAGAAGGTCTGGAAGAAGTCAACTCCCTGTCGCTGACTGAAGCCACGTGCAACGTAACGCGCCTTGAAGGCTGTCAGAGAACCCGGCGGCCACTTCACCCTGAAGATCCACATGCCACTGACGATGTTCGCCCCAGGTGGGGGAACCTCGTCTACGTAGGTGCCTGTGGACTTCCAGGAAGCCATCTCGGCGTCCATGGCTGCCTGCCACTGAGAGGAGTAGGGACCCTCTATCGCCTCTGCGTAAGAGCGCGGGGTCGGGATGTCTGGTGCATCCGGGTCTCCCTCAGGGGCAAGCAGCATGGACACAAGATGAGGTACAGCAGCGGCAAAGCACTCAAGGTCCTCCTGCCTGTCCTCAAGAACGTCCGTGCCAAGAGCACACTCACCCACGACGGACGGAGGATAGACAGACGCAGACGCAGACTCAGCAACAAGACTAGTGGCGTAGTCTACGCGACAGGCTGCAGCAAAGTCAACAAGCTCAGCAACGAGAGCAGACGCAGCAGAGGACTCAAACAGAGGGTCAGTGACAGCAGTGGCCAGGAAGCGCGTGACAATAGGACTAGCAGCACGAAGGGAGTCAGACTCCGGGTCCGGACCGTCAGGAAGAGAGGACGCAGGAGGAGAGGGCAGAGGGACACGCTGTGGAGCAGTGGAAGGACGCAGTGTCATAGAGTGAGTGCCAGGGACAGGAGGAGGACGCAGACGCAAAACACGACCAGCGCGAGCAGTGCGGACAGGCGACGCAGCACGAGACACAAGCGACACAGGACGCGACTCAGGCTCACGATGCTACGTAAGCGGACCAGGCAGTGGAGAGGACGGCTGTAACGGCGACTGTGACTGGACAGGCGGTGGACTCAGTAACGGAGGAGTAGGACCAGGAGAAGGTGGTAGACCAAGAACCTGCTGAAGGAGCGGAACGTAGTACGGCCGCGGCCGCGCAGCGCCTCCAGAAACAGAAGAGACAGCACCAGTACCTCCTCCAGCAACTCCAGCACCAGTAGCACCTCCAGCAGCACCAGCACCAGCAGCACCTCCAGTAGCTCCAGCACCAGCAGCACCTCCAGCAGCTCCAGCACCAGCAGCACCTCCAGCAGCACCAGCACCAGCTGCACCTCCAGCAGCTCCAGCACCAGCAGCACCTCCAGCAGCTCCAGCACCAGCAGCACCTCCAGCAGCACCAGCACCAGCAGCTCCAGTACCGCCAGTACGAACGCCTCCAGGACCAGCGGCTCCAGCACCAGTAGCACTAGTAGCACGGCGACAGCGTCGAGCGTACCACTCACGAAGCCGCTGCGGAGAGAGGGGCTCCCGCCGTAACCGGACACCCGGAGAACCTCCAGACTCAGCACACGCAGGCTCAGCACCCCAAGACGCAGCACCCCCAGAGTCAGCACCCCCAGGCTCCACACGCTCAGGCTCAGCACCCCCAGTCCCCGCACCCGCAGGCTCAGCACCCCTAGCAGCACCTGAGTCGACAGCTACCTCGACCGGCTCGTCAGGGTCTACCTGAGACACACCTGAGGGAGCAGGAACCTGAGGGGGGAGGGGGTCTATCGGAGGAGTACCTGGTACTAGGAAGAGTGGCGGGGGGGGGAGAGAGGCAGCGCGGTAGGGAAAGAGACGGTAGTAAGACACCGACTCGTCAAACGTGACGTCCTGAGAGGACAGAACACGACGCGAGGTGGGGTGGTAGAACTGCCACCCAGGTGCGTCAGGGGGGAAGCCAAGGAAGACACAGGGAACGGCACGGGAGGACAGCTTGTCCGCTGAAGTATCACGGACAAAAGCTCGAGATCCCCAGACACGGAACGCAGACACATCGCCAACCTTCCGTGTCCACCTCAGAGTAGGTGTGGTCTCCGGCAAGGAGACACGAGGCTGAAGGTTGATCTGATGCGCCGCGTACTGAACCGCGAACGGCCACAGAAAATGGGGAGCAGCCGCATGGATCATGGACGTACGAGCGACGTCCATGACCATGCCAATGCGGCGCTCAGCAATCCCATTTTGCTGTGGGGAGGCCGGAAGCGTGAACGTCTGGCGGATGCCCTCCGCACGTCAGAAGGCCCTCAGGAGGTCGGAGGAAAACTCACCACCTCTGTCTGAGTGCAGACACAGAACAGGAAGGTCCGAGCCGAAACTCTCACTGAGCTGGCGACGAGCACCGCGGATCCAATCGATCAACACCTCAGTGACGTCACCCTTGCTGTGCAAGGGCAAGACTGAGGTATAACGCGAGTAGTCGTCAACGACCAGCAGGAAGTAACACTCGTGACCCTGTCCACGGACGCGGGCTGGGCCCCACACGTTCATGTGAAGAGTCTGCAGGGGAGCCTCGGTCGGAGGGAATGAGGAGGAGTGAGGAGCGGTGCGCTGCCGGCCCTCGACACAGGGAACACAGGTGGGGGCAGGCCCTGGAGGAAGGGGAGGAAGGCACCGGGGGAGACCCGAGACAAGGGTACGAGAGGCCACGCCTCGAAGACGAGGCAGGGAGGGGTGACCAAGGCAGTGATGCCACAGGAGAGTCTCGTGTGTTAGAGGACGACACGAGCAGGGGGCAGACGCAGGACTAGACCTGGACGCAGCAGCAAACACCTGACTGGACGCAGCTACCTGACCAGACGCAGGGACCGGAGGAGGCGCAGTAGTCAGTGTGTACAGACTCGACCCTGGCCGACGGGTGAACGTGGCCAGGTGGCGGCCCGTCCGAGAGCAAGTGCAGTGGGTCACACGCTGACCTCCAGGGGCGAACTGGTCAACCCACGTGTCCTGGAGGTCAGCTCCACTCACCAGGTTCGTAGAGAACAAGGGGAGGTGGAGTCCCGACAGCAAGCCCGACGGGGCCGCAGGACACAGTAGAACCGTGGAATAGTGTGCAAGGACTGGGCCCCCAGAGGGGTCAGCAAGGGAGACTGCAACAGGCCGACTGAGCGGCGTGAGTGTGGTGCTGTCTCTAAAGAAAGAGCGCGAAGCACCAGAGTCAAGTGTGAAAGTGTGCAAGGCCTCAGTAGGTGCAGTACCAGAGAGAGCAGACTCACCAGCACCTGGAGCAGCAGACTCACTAGTACCTGGAGCAGCAGACGCACTAGCACCTAGAGCAGCAGCCGCAATGCCCGGGTCGGGCGGGACACTCAGGTAACAGTCACCCTCAGCACTATCAGTCAAAGCATACATGGCAGCAAGGATAGCATCGAAATCAAGATCAAAGATAGCAACATTCTGCCTAAGCAGATCACCCCAGCGAGGGAGCTCAACAACGTCAGGAAATTGGGTGCGCCAGGCGTCAGTCAGGCGACCGAAGCAGTGTTGCACAGTGTGTGACAGCCTGCACGTCTCCCCACGACGACTGCCGGTGCGAAGAACGTAAGTGCAGGGACCAGCACCCCCAGACCTCCCACGCCCAGCGTACCACTCACGAAGCTGCTGGGCCGACGGGGTCTCACGGGAACGCGACTGCTGCTGGCGCTGGCTACCACCAAAGCCTCCACGCTGCGCGGCTGCACCTCGACCAGCACCACCACCACCGCCACCTCCGCCACCGCTGCCGTTGCCTCCACCACCAGTGCCGCTGCCTCCACCACCTCCGCCGCTGCCTCCACCACCTCCACTGCCGCCACTGAAGCCCCCACTCCTGGCACCACCCCCACCTCCACCGCCACCCCCTCTGCCTCCTCCACCGCCTCCGCCGCCGCCCCCACCGTCCCCTCCACCACCCTTGCTCCCCTTGCCCTTGCTGTTGCGGCGTCTCCCACTAGGGGCAGACGCAGCTCCGACCTCCTCAGTGCCAACGAGGTCGACAGCAGCAGCAGAAGCAACAGAGGGGAGAAGGGGGACAGGGGAACACCCCTCAAAGAAAGGGGTGCGCCGGTCGCCACGAGAAGCACCTACAGCTAAGATACTCTTCTCAGCTGCAGCTAGGCGCTCCTCTAGCAGGTCGACAGTGAGCTCGGTGGGGCAAAGGGAGAGAAAGTGGTCCCTGACTGAAGCAAGGGAGTCAGGGAGGCGGGTGACTAGGTAGTAAAGGGCGATGTACATGGGGGGGGGGGGTTCTTGGCACAGAACTCAGTGGGAAGGGCAGCGCGGTAGCGGGCGTCACTAGTGCGGAGGTGAGAAACTAGGTCAGCGACTGTGGCAAAGGCGGCAAGGTCAGGGAAAAGGTACGGCAGCATGAGGCGGCTGAGGGCAGCAGTGGCAGGGGAGGAGTAGCGCGCAACTACAGCGTCGTACAAAGACTGAGCAGTCTTGTACTGACCAAAATGCGCGCGCTCAGCAGGCGGCAGGTGACTACGAACAGCAAGACGAGCAACAGCGTCACGAGTGGTCCACTGCGAGCAAACCGTACTGTTAGCAGTGGCAGCAGGAGCAGTAGAGACACCGGACGTTTGATCGAAAAGTGATACCCCATCTCTAGAGTCACACTGAAGAAAGAGCTGCAGGTCGTCAACCCACACGTCAAAGTCAACTGCACGCCCCTCAGCATCAAAGGTGAGAACAGTAGGGCTAGCCCTAGGAGCAGCAGTAGAAGCAGGAGCAGCAGTAGCAGCAGAGGCAGTAGGGCAGTGCAGGGCAGTGCGGCTCGGTAGGGCGGCGCAGCTCGGCAGAGCGGCGCGGCTCAGTGGGCAGCGCGGCTCGGCTGGGCGGCGCGGTTCAGCTGGGCGGCGCGGCTCGGCTGGGCGGCGCGGCTCGGCAGCGCGGCGCGGGTGCTTACCAGGGGCGGGTGCAGGGCCGGGCCGTGACAGCAGGGGCCGCGCCATTAGGGGTGGCGACAGCAGGGGGGGGGGGGGGGGGGCGACTGCAGGGGGGGCCGCGCCAGTAGGGGCCGCACCAGGAGGGGCCGCGCCAAGAGGGGGGGGCCGCGTCAGCAGGGGCCGCGCCAGTAGGGGCCGCGCAAGCAGGGGGGGCCGCGTCAGCCGGGGCCGGGTCGTTACAGTAGGGGCCGCGCCAGTAGGGGTGGCGACAGCAGGGGGGGGGGGGGGGGGGCGCGTCTGCAGGTGCCGCGCCAGTAGGGGCCGCGCCAGTAGGGCTGGCGACAGCAGGGGGGGCCGCGCCAGTAGGGGCCGCGCCAGCAGGGGCCGGGCCGATAGGGGTGGCGACTGCAGGGGGGGGGCGCGACTGCAGGGGGCCGCGTCAGGAGGGGCCGCGCCAGCAGGGGGCCGCGTCAGTAGGGGCCGCGCCAGCAGGGGGCCGCGTCAGCAGGGGGCCGTGCCAGCAGGGGCCACGACGGGCTAGGGCCGCGACGGCAGTAGGGGCCGTGTCGGCAGTAGGGGCCGCGACGGCAGGCGGGGTCGCGACGGCAGTAGGGGCCGCGACAGGCAGTAGGGGCCGCGACGGGCTAGGGGCCGCGACGCGCTAGGGGCCGCGACGGGCTAGGGGCCGCGACGAGCTAGGGGCCGCGACGGGCTAGGGGGCCGCGACGGGCTAGGGGCCGCGACGAGCTAGGGGTCGCGACGGGCTAGGGGCCGCGACAGGCAGTAGGGGCCGCGACGGGCGTTAAGGGGGCCACGACGGGCAGGGCGCGATGCGCGCTTCGGGCAGGAAAAAAAATATTTAGTGGTGGGCCCTTTAAAAAAAACGTTCCCACTAGGGAACCTGCTCAGAATACCATGTTACAATGTGAGAGAATGGAATGAATGAACTAGGCAGCATGTGAGTACAAGTATGAAAACCTAAAAGTGTTGTACCCTATAAGAACTACCCCACTACAGCCTAAACAGACTATAGCATATAATTTTGACAGTATGATACAGCTGCTTCCAGCTCTCGTGAGTTCTCCCCTTCAGGTCGCTTAAGATATTGAGCGAGCTGACTAGCCGAGTAAGCCAAATCCAGACAACAAGTCACAGCTGCGAAGAGCAGAATACCCAGAAGTTGTTGATAGCGTGTTACGCCCGCAGAGTGGAGAGGTTCAGAGTCAGCTACCGAAGTAGAACGAAAGGAAGTCGTAGATGTAGTTATCGGTAGTGGGAACCGCTTTAGGAGCTTCTTGGCGTATTTCTCGGCAGAGAGATGAATAGCGTAGAAGTCTCGGTGATTTTAAGGCCGAGATAGTGAGTGACATCAGTGGAGATGGTGATCGTTATATCGGTTTTCAGCTCCCCTTCAAAGTAAGAAATATTGTCGGGTGAGCTGCCGATGTAAAGCAAGTCGTCGACATAGACAACGAGTAGAACAAATGCAGCTGCGTGGTCAAGGCGGTACATGTTGTGATCATGAGGGAGTTGGCGGAAACCGATGCGGACGAGACGTTCGTGTAGATGCTGCTGCCAGAGGCGCGGTGCCTATCTTATCCCATAGAGGGATTTGTTAAAGCGGCAGACTTTGGAAGAGTCCGTGACGTAACCGTGCGGCTGCTCGATGAGTATGAGTGCGTCAACGAGAGCGTAGAGAAACGCAGTAGAGACATCAATTTGGCGAAGCTTGAAACCTAATGCGGCTGCGAAGGCAAGTAGAATCCGGAGCGAAGTATGACAGCTGACAGGACCGAAGGTCGCGTCGTAATCCACGCCTTGTTTTTTATCAAACCCGCGGACAACCCAGCGAGCCTTGAATCGATCGATCGTACCATCAGCATCGGTCTTGATACGAAAGACCCACTTCCCTGAGAGTATGTTCTTGCCATGAAGTGTCGAAATAGGGATTAAATCCCACGTGTTGTTGCCGTGCAGCGCCTTCAGCTCCTTATCCATGGCTTTGCGCCATTTTTCTCTGGAAGGTCCATTCAGTGCTTGATTCAAGGTGTTTGGTTCGGTAGGAAGAGATGGTTGAACTGCTACGGCGAGTCCCAGTATCTGTAACCCAGTCTGTCGATAACGAGTCTGCTGCTCAGTCTCGTTAGTAGCAGCTTCATCACCAGCTTCAGGATTGAAGCTAAAACCAGGGCCGCGGCATTCGCTTTCGTTAGAGGCAACGGGAAGAGGTGTAGTTGCCCCGTTATCAGCGAACTCGTAGTAAGGTTCGGTGTTGATGTCATTGTGAGGATCTTCCTCATCAATCTCAATCGGAACTGAACAGTATGGGGCGGCACCAGCAGCTGCTGACGCTGTCAGAAACAAGAAGTGACTGAACTATGAAACATTGGAGTACAAGTATGAAACCCTAGAGTTGTGTACCCCCTAAAGGCTAACCCACTATAGCCTACACAGCAATAACATATGGATAATGTTTGACACACCCCCATAGGCAAAGTGGGAAGAGCAAGGGGTCACAAGACCAGTCAAGAAAGGCAAAGCAAGCTCAGGGTGGATCACAACGTCACCACACAATCTGAGCACAAGCAAAGGGCCACAGGGCCAGTTCAAATGCAGAGGCATATATGAAACACAAACAGCAAGGTGATCTCAACCTAGCAAAACAAACAAGCAGGTATATATATATAGAGATCACAGTACAGACAAAGCCTACAGTAAGTGAGGAAAAGTGGGCACAAGCCCCAGTATAGTGCAGAAGCGCTGATGATCACCAGGCTGAAGTGCCTTGGTGAATATATCAGCGGTGTTGGCCCGAGTGGCCACGTAACGCAGACGAAGCTGACCGCGCTGCTGCAGCTCTCGAGCCAGGAAGTAACGAAGAGCGATGTGCTTCGTTCTGTGCTCCAGTCTGTGCTCCTGACACAAGGCAATGGCAGCCTTGTTGTCGACGTACAGCACTGGAGGAGAACTAGGCCGCTCTCCCAAGTCGGTCAGCAGGTAGGTCAGCCAGCGTAACTCCTGTGCAGCCATGGCTGTGGCGTAGATCTCAGCCTCACAACTGGAGCTGAGAACTGAAGACGAGCGAGTAGAACGCCAAGAAACTGAACCAGAGCCAAGGCTGAAGGTGTAACCCTGTGACGACCGCTGAGTAGCCTGGTCGTCAACCCAAGAAGCGTCTGAGTGCCCAGTGAGAACAACTGAGCGCCTCCCTCCAAGCACGAGCCCCATGCCCGATGTACTGCACAAGTAGCGCAATACCCTCTTTGCAGCATCCCAGTGCACCTTTCGGTGCCTGCCAGGAGCCACATAGCGGGCCAGAAGGCCAAGATGGTATGCTAGGTCAGGACGAGTGCAAGTCATCAGGTACATGAGGCAACCAACTAGCTCTGGGTAAGGACCACTCGGCTCTACGGACTCATCCGAAGGCAGAGCTGAGAGCGAGTGACCTGTAGCCAGAGGAGTGGCCTGTTATAGTCACAATAGGCTTGAATGTGCCTAAAACGAAAGATAGAGAGCACAGACGGATTTCTGCACAGCGGCTTCAAACGTTGATAGCGTTCTGCTCACAGCTGCAAATGACCTGATTCAAATTGGATCTGGAGCGTCTTCACGTCGTCTACAATTAGCAATTTAGATTGCACGATTTGATAAAGAATTGACGACACAGCGTCGGTTTGAACGAACGGTACTATGGCAGCCACTATAGTCTTAGAACACAAGATAGGAAGAGTTACGAGTTGGGAATGACTCCCAGCTCCTACAAACCCCAAGAGCCGAGGTACAGTGATGTGGAACAGTGCCACACTGTCCCCAACCACGAAGGTTCTCGAAACTACCCTTCACTAGGGCCTACACCAAGTGAAATGTTACACTACACAAAGTAATGTAAATATCTTCAATATCTTGAGGTGTACCCTTTTTGGCGAGCTTCGAAATCACTTGAGGCTTGACACCAAGGCTCGGGCTCTTCATCACAAACTCATCCTTGAGTTCTTGATGGGTCTGCTGCACACACCTGCGACACGCCGAACGTTCGACACAGGACAAAATAGAAACCGCGCACGACAAAATAGAAACCGCGCGCGAGACACAAACGACCGCGTAACACGCGTCTAGCGATAACTCGCTATTGACTCGACACACACACTCGACATCATGACTCAACATTCACACACAATTATAAGCATGAAATATATATTATCCCATGCCCTCATACCATTCCATACACACACACACTCACGCACACGGACAACAAGCCGAGTGCAAACCGTAGGGTTGCACCAACATGGCCTGTGCTGAGGACCAGGTGAAGCCGAAGCGCTGAAGGACCTGCTGCACCATGAATGACTGAGTCAGTGTGATGGTGCGGTGTGCTCTGTCCCGGGTGATCCTCAAGCCAAGATAGCTTGTCAGCTCACCCAGGTCTGTGCACGTGTGTCTCTTCTGCAGCTCCGACTTCACATGGGCGAGAGCCTCAGTGTTAGCAGTGGCAAAGACCAAGTCGTCGACGTACACGAGGATGTAGAACGGCGGCAGTGAAGTGTCGGTGCGCAGAAACAGCGACGGGTCGGCAGTAGAAGACGAGAACCCAAGAGCAGCAAGTGTAGTCCTCAGTGTGTCGTGCCACTCACGTGGAGCCTGGCGGAGACCGTAGACCGGCCGCCGGAGGCTCCACTGGGTACCAGGAGGAAACGACCCAGTGAAGCCAGGAGGGCGGCGCAGCCAGATCTCCTCGTGTAGGCTGCCCTGCAAGAAAGCTGTGCTGAAGTCAAGAGAGTGAAGCTCGTAGTCACGCTGAGCGGCAACGTGCAGCAGCACCCGAAGAGTGGTCATCTTCGGGGTGGGGGAGAAGGTCTGAAAGAAGTCTACTCCCTCTCGCTGACTGAAGCCTCGAGCAACGTACCGAGCCTTGAAGACAGGCGGAGAACCTGGCGGCCGCTTCACCCTGAAAATCCACATGCCACTGACGATGTTCGCCCTTGGAGGGGGAACCTCGTCGACGTAAGTGCCAGTGGACTTCCAGGATGCCATCTTTGCATCCATGGCTGTCTGCCACTGAGAGGAGTACTCACCCGCGATCGCCTCAGCGTAAGAGCGCGGGGTCGGGATGTCTGGAGCATCCGGGTCTCCCTCAGGTGCAATCAGCATGGACACGAGATGAGGTACAGCGGCGGCAAAGCACTCAAACTCCTCCTGCCTGTCCTCAAGGACGTCCGTGCCAAGAGCACACTCACCCCCGACGGACGAAGGACAGACAGACACAGACTCAGCAACAAGACTGGCAGCGTAGTCTAGTCTACAGTGAGCAGCAAAGTCGACAAGCTCAGTAACTGACTCAGACGCAGCAGCTGACTCAAAGGAAGGGTCAGTGACAACTGTGGACAGGAGACGCGTGACAGTAGGACTAGCAGCACGAAGAGAGTCAGACTCTGGGTCAGCAAGGGCAGGAAGGGAGGACGCAGGAGGAGAAGGCAGAGGGACACGCTGTGGAGCAGTGGAAAGACGAAGCAACATCTGGTGAGTGCCGGGGACAGCAGGAGGACGCTGACGCGGGACACGACGACCAGGGCGAGCAGCACGAACAAGTGACGCAGAACGAGACTCAGGTGACACAGGACAAGACTCAGGCTCACGACGCTCAGTAAGACCTCCTGTCGGACCAGTGTAGGGAGAAGGACCAGGAAGTGGCGAGGTGGGCTGTAACTGTGACTGCAACTGGACAGGCGAACGACACTCTAAGGAGGGAGCAGGACAAGGAGGAGGCGGCTGACCAAGAACCTGCTGAAGGAGCGGAACGAAGTACGGCCGCGGCCGTGACGTGCCCCCAGAACCAGCAGAGACAGCACCAGAACCCCCAGCAGCAGCTCCAACTCCCGCAGCACCAGTAGCACCTCCAGGAGTGTCAACTCCAGTACCTCCAGTAGCACCAGCTCCAGCAACACCACCAGTCACAGGACCAGGAGCACCACTAGGAGCTCCAGCAGCTCCAGTACCTCGAGCAGCACCAGCTGTACCATCAGCTACTCCAGGACCTCCAGTAGCACCAGCAACACCTCCAGCAGGACCAGTACTAGCAGCACCTCCAGCAACTCCAGTACCTCCAGCAGCACCAGCAGCACCGCCAGCAACCCCAGGACGTCCAGCAGCACCAGCAGTACCTCCAGTAGCAGCCGGGCCTCCAGCAGGCGGCAACTCAAAACTAGGAGCTCCACTCCGGAGGCTGCAGCGCCGAGCGTACCACTCACGTAGCCGCTGAGGGGAGGGAGGCTCCGGCCGCAACACAGTACTCGCAGCTCCAGTAGCCCCACGCCGTAGGCCGCAACGCTGAGAGTACCACTCACGCAGCTGCTGTGAAGAGGGAGCACCACCAGGGTCAACACCCCAAGTCGCAGCACCCCCAGGCTCAGCACCCCCAGACTCAGCACCCCCAGTCTCAGCACCCTCAGTCTCAGCACCCTCAGGCTCAGCACCCCCGGTCGCAGCACCCCCAGGCTCAGCACCCCCAGTCTCAGTACCCAAAGGCTCAGTACCCCCAGTCGCAGCACCCCCAGGCTCAGCACCCCCAGTCTCAGTACCCCAAGGCTCAGTACCCCGCTCAGGACCAGAGTCAACAGCTACCTTGACAGGCTTGACTGCGTCTACCTGGGAAACACCTGAGGGAGCAGGACCCTGGGGAGGGAAGGGGTCTACCGGAGGGGCACCTGGGGTGAGGAAGAGAGGCGGGGGAGGGAGCGGAGCAGTGCGGTAGGGGAACAGACGGTAGAAGGGTACCGACTCGTCAAAGGTGACGTCCTGAGAGGGGAAGACACGGCGCGAGGTGGGGTGGTAAAACTGCCAACCAGGCGCGTCGGGGACAAAGCCAAGGAAGACACAAGGCACAGCGCGGGCGGAGAGCTTGTCCGCAGTGGTATCGCGGACAAAGGCACGAGCACCCCAGACCCGGAAGCGCGACGCATCGCCAACCTGCCCCGTCCACAGCAGTGTGGGCGAGGTCTCCGGAGCGGAGACACGGGGCCAGAGGTTGAGCTGATGCGCAGCGTACTGGACTGCAAACGGCCACAGGAAATGGGGGGCAGCCGCATGAATCAAGGAGGTACGAGCGATCTCCATGACCAAGCCAATGCGGCGCTCAGCAACCCCATTCTGCTGTGGAGAGGCCGGAAGCGTGAACGTCTGGCGGATGCCATGCTCCGCACAGTAGGCTGCCAAGAGGTCGGAGGAAAACTCACCACCTCGGTCAGAGTGCAGACGCAGGACGGGAAAGTCCGACTGGAACCGGTCGCGGAGCTGGAGATGAGCAGCACGGATCCAAGGGATCAAAACATCAGGGACCTCACCCTTGGTGCGTAAGGGGAAGACCGTGGTGTAGCGCGTGTAGTCGTCGACAACCAGCAGGAAGTACCGCTCGTGGCCCTGTCCACGGACGCAGGCTGGGCCCCACACGTCCAGGTGGAGAGTCTGCAGAGGAGCCTCTGTGGGAGGGAACGAGGAGGAGTGAGGAGCGGCGCGCTGCCGCCCCTCGACGCAGGGAAGACAGGGAGGAGCAGGCGAGGGCGGGAGGGAAGGGAGAACCCTAGGAAGACCAGAGACAAGGTACCGGGAGTGCATGCCACGAAGGCGCTGCACTGACGGGTGACCAAGACGGTGGTGCCAGAGAACCGTCTGGTGCGACAGGGAGCGACACGAGCAGGGGGCCGACAGCTGACCTGACGCAGACGCAGACGCAGCTACCTGAGGGGACTCAGTGGTCAGTGTGTACAGGTCCGACCCCGGCTGCCGAGTGAAGGTAGCTAGGTGGCGTCCTGTCCTAGCACACGTACAGTGGGTCACACGCTCATAGGCAGGGGTGAACTGGTGAACACCCCCATCCTGAAGAGCAGAGCCCGCCACCAAGTTCGTAGAGAACGAGGGGAGGTAAAGACCCGACAGGGTGCCGGACGGGACCGCAGGACAAGGGAGGACAGTGGAGGAGGTCGCAAGGACCGGGCCCCCAGAGGGGTCAGCGAGGGAGACAGCAACTGGCCGAGCTAGCTGCTCAAGGGCAGTGCGGTCCGGAAGAAGCAGCGGGAAGCACCCGAGTCGAGTGTGAAGGTGTGCAGTGCCTCAGTAGACGCAGTACCAGCAAGCGCAGACGCACTAGCACCTGGGGGAGCAGACTCACTAGCACCAAGAGCAGCAGCCTCACCAGGACCTAGGGCAGTAGACGCACGAGTACCAAGAGCAGCAGCCTCACCAGGACCTAGGGCAGCAGACGCACTAGCACCTGGAGCAGCTGTCTCACTGGTCCCAATGCCCGGGTCTGGCGGTACACTCAGGTAGCAGTCACCCTCAACACTAATAGTCAATGCATACATGGCACCAAGGATAGTATCAAAGTCAAGAGCAAAGATATCAATGTTCTTCCTAAGCAGATCAGCCCAGCGGGGCAACTCAGTGGCGTCAGGAAACTGCTCACGCCAGGCGTCGTCGAGACGAAAGAAGCAGCGCTGCGCCGTGTGGAACCTCCCACAGGTCTGGCCAGTGCGGTCACCTGTGCGGATGATGTACGGGCAGGTACCTCCACCCCCAGACCCCCCACGCTGAGAGTACCACTCACGGAGTTGCTGGGGCGAGGGAGTCTGCTGCTGTTGCCTCTGGCCACCGCCGAACCCCCCACGCTGCACCGCTCCACCACGTCCGCCACCCGCGCCACCGCCGCCCCCACTGCCACCACCGCCCCCACCACCCCCACCACCGCCGCCGCCACCACCCCCTGTGCCGCCACTGACCCCCCCACCACCCCCTCCACTCCCACCTCCGCCACCACCCCCGCCCCCCCCACCCCCTCCACCGCCGCCGCCCCCGCCTCCACCTCCACCACCCCTGCCCCCCTTGCCCCTGCCGCCCTTGCGCCTCCCACTAGGAGAAGACGCGGCCCCGACCCCCTCAGCTCCGAGGTAGCCGACAGCAGCAGCAGATGCAATGGAGGGGAGGAGGGGGGAGGGGGAGCACCCCTCAAAGAAGGGGGTGCGGGGGTCACCACGAGAGGCACCTACAGCTACAATGCTCTTCTCAGCTGCTAGGAGTTCCTTCTCGAGGAGGTCGACAGTGAGGTCAGTGGGGGAGAGGGCAAGGAACTGGTCCCGGACAGTGCGAAGGGAGTCCGGGAGGCGGGTGACAAGGTGGTACAGTGTGAGGTACATCGGGGGGGGGTTCTTGGCGAGGAAATCGGGGGGGAGCGCGGCACGGTAGCGGAGGTCACTGGTACGGAGGTGGGTGATGAGGTCAGCTACAGTGGCAAACGCGGACAGGTCGGGGAAGAGATAGGGCAGTGAGAGACGACCTATAGCAGCAGTGGCAGGGGAGGAGTAGCGTGCGACTACTGCGTCGTACAGCTCCTTAGCGGTCTTATGCTGGCCGAAGTGCTCGCGCTCATCTAACGGCAGGTGGCTGCGAACGGCTAGGCGAGCGTGAGCATCACGGGTCTGCCACTGGGAGCGAGCAGTGCTGTCAGCAGTAGTGGGAGGTGCGGGGGCAGCGCCGGACGTGTGGTCATAGAGGGAAACATCGTCCTTGGCAGTGATCTGAAGGAACAGGTGGAGGTCATCTAACCAAACCTCAAACTTAATCGGGCGGCCCTCAGCGTCAAAGGTGAGAACAGAGGGAGTGGCCATAGTGGCAGTAGCAGCAGCAGGAACAGTAGCAGTAATACAGTAGAAACAGGAGCAGGAGTTATTGCAGGCGGGGCACAGTAAGGTGGCGCGGCTCGGCCAGGGCGGCGCGGCTCGGTTCGGGCGGCGCGGCTCGGTTCGGGCGGCGCGGCTCGTTTCGGGCGGCGCGGCTCGGTTCGGGCGACGCGGCTCGGCTCGGGCTGGGCTACGCAGCAGTGCGCAACGGGGGGGGCGTGCGCGTGGGCGGCTGTAGCGGGCGGGCCGTGGTTGTGCGCGGGCCTGACTAGTGCGCGGGTCGACAGCCTAAAAAAAAGGGGGGGGGGGAGGGCGTCGCGGCGGCCTACGGGCGGGGCTGCGACGTCCTGGGCGGCGGTCGACGGGCGGCTAGGGGTCGGCTCGTGGGCGGCGTCGGTCGCGCGGGCGGCTAGGGGTCGGCGCGCGGGCTGCTAGCGGGCTACTCGCGCTAAAAAAAAAAAGGCCGCGTGCGGCACTAGCGAGCTGCGCACGGGCAGCAGGAGGAAGAGAGGCGCACGAGGGCGCACTAGGAGAGAGGCGCTCGAGGGCGCTAAGTAGATACAGCGCTCGAGGGCGCTTCTAGTGGTGGGCCCGTAGGTAAGCGGTCCTAGGACTAGGACCTAAGCTCTTAATACCATGTCAGAAACAAGAAGTGACTGAACTATGAAACATTGGAGTACAAGTATGAAACCCTAGAGTTGTGTACCCCCTAAAGGCTAACCCACTATAGCCTAAATATGGATAATGTTTGACAGACGCACCCGAGACAGCTTCCTCCACCGCGTCAGCTTCATCAGCTTCTGTAGCAAAGATACATGTACCCCGAAACCCAGCTGTTGGCATGCTGCGTCTGCCAAGTGGGAAGGGTAAGCCGCTCGTAGAATAGTACATCGCGTGCTGGAACAATAACGCGGTTTTCAACATCCCAAATTTTCCATGCTGCAAATTGCTTCTCAATGCCGAGGTGAATGCCCCAACGTGCCCGTTGTGAAAAACGTCCTGAAGGTGTATTCGGAGGCCGGTACTGTACCATGCAACAGAAGACCCGTAAAATTGTTGTACTGCCCAACTTCCCTGTCCACTCCTTGTGCGGTGAAGAACTCTTTGGCAGTGACGAGGAAGACAAGAGGTTGTGGAGCATCACGGCGTGGTCCATAGCATATGGCCACTGCGCTGCTGGCAGGCGTGCTTCCATGAGAAGCTTGCGCATGCTGGTCTGTAGTGTTCTGTTTATCCGTTCTGCGACACCTTGCTGTTGATGCTGGTAAGGCAGTGAAAGCAGTTTCTTGATTCCCCGTTCTGCGAGATAGTCCTTGAAATGCTGTGAGACGTACTCCCCCCCACCGTCAGTTTGAAATATTTTCAGCTTCAAGTCGCTTTCCCTTTCAGCTGCAGGTAGCCATGCCACGAACGCCTCAAAAGCTAGATCACGTGATAGAATCAGCGCGTGCCAAACGTAGCGTGGTGCAGCGTTGATGAAGGTAATAATGTAGTTTAAGTCTGCTCGTCCTTCCTGCCGTGGGATAACCAATATATCGTTGTAAACCTTCTCCAGTGGCTTATACGCAGGAACTCCTGGGTTATGATGAGAAGGAAAAGGTTGGCGAGGCAGGTCGGCTTCGGGACAAAAAGTGCAGATATAACGCAGTTGACGCAGCTCCATTCCATCAAGAAGAAGAAGGGCATCTTTTTCAAGAACGCCAGCCCGAATCGTATCGTAAATTTGATGATTACTCGGATGCCCTAACCTCCTATGCCATGTTTCTTCTGATGTTGCGTGGCGTGCAGATCGACGGTACATATCAGAGTTTGCGTAGAAGGCGGCGAAGTTGGCGGGACTGGTGTGTGACGCATCGTTAGCCATTTCGCGACGAGAAGCCGATCTGTCAATGACAAGTGTGTCAGAAGAATGAACGAGAATGAATAAACTATGAAAGAGTTGGGTACAAGTACTAACCCTAATTGGGTTGTACCCCTTATGGGCTACCCTACTATAGCCTACACAAATGTAAGAACTATAATATTCTGACACACCCCCATAGGCAAAGTGGGGGAGAACAAGTGGTCACAACACTAGTCAAGAAAAGCAAAGCAAGCTCAGGGTGGATCACAAAGTCACCACACAGTCTGAGCACAAGCAAAGGGCCACAAGGACAGTTCACATGCAGAGTTGTATAATAGAGAACGAACAATACAGTGATCATACCCTAGCAAGTGCAAGCATGCAGGTATGTATATATACATATCACTGTACAATCAAGTCAAGCAGTGAGCAAGTGAGGCAAAGTAGGCACAAGGCCTAACACAGTAGCGAAGCGCTGATGATCACCAGGCGGAAGTGCCTTGGTGAATATATCAGTAGTGTTGGCCCTACTGGCCACGTACGCAAGACGAAGTTGGCCACGCTGCTGCAACTCTCGAGCAAGGAAGTATCGCAGAGCGATGTGCTTCGTTCTGTGCTCCAGTCTGTGCTCCTGACACAAGGCAATCATGGCCTTGTTGTCTACGTACAGAACTGGAGGCGAATGAGGCTGCTCTCCCAAGTCAGTCAGCAGGTAGGTGAGCCAGGGTAGCTCCAGTGCAGCCATGGCCCCTGCGTAGATCTCAGCCTCACAACTGGAGCTGAGAACCGAAGACGAGCGGGTAGACCGCCAGGAAACAGAGCCAGAACCGAGGCTGAAGGTGTAACCCTGTGACGACCACTGCATAGCTGAGTCGTCAACCCAAGAAGTGTCTGCGTGACCAGTGAGGACAACTGGACCCCGTCCTCCAAGCACGAGCCCCATGCCCGACGTACTGCACAAGTAACGCAGTACCCTCTTTGCAGCATCCCAGTGCACCTTTCGGTGCCTACCGGGAGCCACGTAGCGAGCCAGAAGGCTGAGAGGGTACGCAAGGTCAGGTCGTGTGCACGTCATCAGGTACATGAGGCAACCCACAAGCTCTCGGTACGGACCACTCGGCTCTACGGACTCGTCCGAAGGTGGAGCTGAGAGCGAGTGGCTGGTAGACAGAGGACTGGGGTGTGGCGAGGAGAACTGGAAACCGAAGCGCTGAAGGACCTGGTGCACCATGTGTGACTGAGTCAAGGTGATGGTGCGCCGTGCTCTGTCCCGGGTGATCTGCAAGCCAAGATAGCTTCGCAGTTCACCCAGGTCAGTGCAGGTGTGTCTCTTCTGCAGCTCCGAATTCACAAGGGTCAGTGCCTCAGTGTCAGCACTGGCAAAGACCAAGTCGTCTACGTACACGAGGACGTAGAACGGTGACAGCGAGGTGTCGGTGCGTAGAAACAGCAACGGGTCAGCAGTAGAAGGAGCAAACCCAAGAGCCGCAAGTGTAGTTCTCTGTGTGTCGTGCCACTCGCGAGGCGCCTGGCGGAGACCGTAGACTGGCCGCCGGAGGCTCCACTGGGTACCTGCAGGAAACGACCCAGTGAAGCCAGGTGGGCGGCGCAGCCAGATCTCCTCGTGAAGGCTGCCCTACAAGAGGCTGTACTGAAGTCCAGAGAGTGCAACTCGTAGTCACGCTGAGCAGCGACGTGCAGCAACACTCGAAGAGTGGTCATCTTTGGGGTGGGGGAGAAGGTCTAGAATTAGTCAACCCCTTGTCACTGACTGAAGCCTTGAGCAACGTAACGCGCCTTGAAGGCAGGCGGAGAACCCGGCGGCCGCTTCACCCTGAAAATCCACATGCCATCGACTATGTTCGCCCGAGACGGGGGAACTGCGTCGACGTAGGTGTCTGTGGACTTCCAGGATGCCATCTCGGCATCCATGGCTGCCTGCCACTGAGAGGAGTAAGGACCCGTAATCGCCTCTGCGTAAGAGCGCGGGGTCGGGATGTCTGGTGCATCCGGGTCTCCCTTTGGGGCAAGCAGCATGGAAGCGAAACGAGGTACAGCAGGTGCAAGACACTCAAAGTCCTCCTGCCTGTCCTCAAGGACGTCTGTGCCAAGAGCACACTCACCTCCGATGGACGGAGGACTGGCAGACTCAGACTCAGCAACAAGAGCAGTGGCGTAGTCTATACGACAGGCAGCAGCAAAGTCAACCTGCTCAGCAACGAGGGCAGATGCAGCAGTGGACTCAAAAGAAGGGTCAGTAACAACTGTGGCAAGGAGACGAGAGACGGTGGGACTAGCAGCACGCACAAGGTCAGACTCAGGGTCAGGGACGGCAGGAAGAGAGGACTCAGGAGGAGGTGGCAGAGGAATACGCAGTGGAACAGAGGAAGGACGAAGTGCCACAGCGTGCGTGCCGGGAACAGGAGGAGGACGTGAACGAGGAACGCGAGAAGCAGTGTGAACAGGCGAGACAGGACGAGACGCAGGCTCACGACGCTCTGTAAGACTGCCGGACTGCTCAGTGTAAGGAAAAGGAGTAGGCAGTGGGGAGGCTGGCTGTAACGGCGGCTGCGACTGGTCAGGCGGTGGACACAGTAGAGGAGGAGTAAGGCTAGTAGAAGATGGGACACCAAGAAGAACCTGCTGAAGCAGGGGAACGAAGTACAGTCGTGGCCGCACAGTGCCTCCAGAACCAGTACCACCAGCACCCCCAGCTCCAGCACCTCCAGCTCCAGGGTCAACAGCTCCAGCTCCTCCAGCTCCAGCGCCTCCCGTGCTAGTGCCTCCAGCTCCAGCTCCTCCAGCTCTAGCGCCACCAGCGCCAGTGCCTCCAGCTCCAGCTCCTCCAGCTCCAGCGCCTCCCGCGCCAGCGCCTCCAGCTCCAGCTCCTCCAGCTCCAGCGCCACCAGCCCCAGCAGCTACATGCTCCGTAAGCTCTCCTGCTCCATCGCCCCAAACACCACCAGTCCCGGCAGCTCCAGTACCCCTGTGGTACGAGCACCTCCAAGACCAGCAGCCGTAGTACCTCTGGTACCACCAGCTCCAGTGTCTCCAGCGGCAGAGTCTCCAGCTCCGGCAGCTCCACTCCGAAGGTGGGTGCGCTGAGCAAACCACTCGCGCAGCTGCTGCGGGGAGAGAGGCTCCGGTCGGGGAGACAGTCGTGGCGAAGCACCCGCGGGACCTCCAGAAGAAGTCGTGCCCCTCGGCTCAGCACCCCCAGACTCAGCACCCTCAGACTCAGCACCTCCACACTCCACATCTGCAGGCTCAACACCCCAAGACCCAGCACCCTCAGGCGCAGCACCCCCAGGCTCCGCACCCCCAGACACAGCAACCCCAGACGCAGCAACCCCAGACGCAGCACCTAGAGCAGCACCTGAGCCGACAGCTACCTCAACACGCGCAATACCAGGGAGAGGGTCTACCTGAGACACACCTGAGGGAGCAGGACCCTGGGGTAGGAGGGGGTCTATCGGAGGGGGACCGAGAGCAAGGAAGAGCGGCTGGGGCAGGGGAGGGGCAGAGTGGTAGGGGAAGAGACGGTAAAAGGGAACCGACTCGTCAAACGTGACGTCCTGAGAGGGGAAGACACAGCACAAGGTGGGGTGGTAAAACTGCCATCCAGGCGCGTCAGGGGAAAAGCCAAGGAAGACGCAGGGAATAGCATGGGCAGAGAGCTTGTTCGCGGACGTATCGCGAACAAATGCATGAGAACCCCAGACCCGGAACACTGACGCATCGCCAACCTTCCCCGTCCAACGCACTGTAGGCGAGGTCTCCGGCAAGGAGACACGAGGCCAGAGGTTGAGCTGATGCACAGCGTACCGGACCGCAAACGGCCACAGAAAATGGGGAGCAACCGCATGGATCATGGAGGTACGAGCCACCTCCATGACTAGGCCAATGCGGCGCTCAGCAATCCCATTTTGCTGAGGGGATTCCGGAAGCGTGAACGACTGGAGAATGCCCTCCCCACGACAAAAGTCCCGCAAGAGGTTCGAGGAGAACTCACCACCTCTGTCAGAGTGCAGACGCATGACAGGAAGGTCCTCACGGAACCGCTCGCGGAGCTGGAGACGGACAGCGCGGATCCAAGGGATCAAGACATCAACGACCTGACCCTTGCTGTGCAAGGGGAAGACCGTGGTGTACCGCGTGTAGTCGTCAACAACCAGCAGAAAGTAGTCCCTATCCACTGATGCGGGCTGGGCCCCACACGTCCATGTGGAGAGTGTGCAGCGGAGCAGTCGTCGGGGGAAACGAGGAGGAGTGAGGAGCGGCGCGCTGCCGCCCTTCGACGCAAGGAAGGCAAGGCGGGGCAGGCGAGGGCGGGAGGGGAGGCAGAGACCTGGGAAGACCAGAGACAAGGAGGCGGGAGTGCATGCCACGAAGACGTGGTAGGGAGGGGTGACCCAGGCAGTTGTGCCAAAGAAGGGTCTGGTGCGACAGGAGGCGACACGAGCAAGGGGGTGCTACCTGACCTGACGCTGACACCTGGGCAGACGCAACTACGTGAGTAGGATCAATAGCCAGTGTGTACAGACTCGACCCTGGCCGACGAGTGAACGTGGCCAGTTGACGTCCTGTCCGTGTACACGTGCAGATCGACACACGCTGACCCCCAGGAGTGGTGGTAGTGACCATCGCGTCCTGGAGAACAGCGGTACTCACCAAGTTCGTAGAGAACGAGGTGAGGTGAAGGCCTGACAGTGAGCCGGACGGAACCGCCAGACACGGGAGCACAGTGGAGGAATGGGCGAGGACAGGGCCCCCGGAGGGGTCAGCCAGCCAGACCGGTACAGGTGCAGAGAGAGGAGTGAGGGTGGTGCTGTCGCGAAAGAAACAACGTGAGGCACCTAAGTCAAGTGTGAAGGTGTGCAAGGCCTCAGCAGGCGTAGTACCAGGGAGAACAGACTCACTAGCACCTAGAGCAGCAGCCTCTATACCTGGGTCAGGCGGCACACACAGGTAACAGTCACCCTCAGCACTAGCAGACAAAGCATACATAGCAGCAAGGATAGCATCATAGTCTAGGTCAAAGATAGCAACACCAGACCTAAGTAGCTCTGCCCAGCGGGGGCGCTCGGCCTCGTCACCAAACTCTGTGCACCAAGCGTCATCGAGGCAAGAGAAGCAGCGGTGCTGAGTGTGAAACTTCCCGCATGTCTGACTAGCACGGTCACCCGTGCGAATGACATACGGGCAGCTACCACCACCCCCAGACGTTCCACGCTGAGAAAACCACTCACAAAGTTGCTGGGGCGACGGGGTCTCGCTCCGACGCTGCTGCTTCTATCTCTGGCCTCCTCCAGAAGCTCCACGCTGAGCTCCAGTCCGACCGCCACCACTCCCACCGCTGCCACTACCGCCACTCCCACCGCTGCCTCCATCGCCGCCACCAAAGCCCCCACTCCCGCCACCACTCCCACTGCTGCCACCACCTCCACTGCCTCCACCACCTCCACTGCTGCCCCCACCACTACCCCCGCTGCCACCGCCACCACCCCTACCACCCTTGCCCTTGCTGCTGCGGCGCTTTGCACTAGCAGAAGCAGCCCCGACGTCCTCAGCACCAGGGACGTCAGCAGCAGCAGAAGAGGCATAGGAGGGAGCAAGGGGGGAGGGGGAGCACCCCTCAAAGAAGGGCGTGCGCGGAGTGCCACGAGCAGCACCTACAGCGACTACACTAGTCTCAGCTGCAAGGAGGTGCTGCTCGAGAAGGTCAACAGTGAGGGCTATGGGGTCAAGTGCGAGAAAGTGGTCTCTGGCAGCGCGAAGAGAGTCAGGGAGGCGGGTGACTATGAAGTAAAGAGTGATGTATATCGGGGGTGGGTTCTTGGCAAGGAACTCTGCTGGGAGGGCAGCGCGGTAGCGAGCGTCGCTAGAAGCGGCTCGCGGGTGGCAGAGGCGGCTGGCGGGCCACTAGCAGGCGGCGCGCAGGCGGCAGGGGCGGCTGACGGGCCAATAGCTGGCGGCGCGCGGGCGGCAGGGGCAGCTGGCGGGCCGCTAGCGAATGGCGCGCGGGCGGCAGGGGCGGCTGGCGGGCCGTTAGTAGGCGGCGCGCGGGCGGCAGGGGCGGCTGGCGGGCCGCTAGCGGGCGGTGCGCGGGCGGCAGGGGCGGCTGGCGGGCCGCTAGCGGGCGGCGCGCGGGCGGCAGGGGCAGCTGGCGGGCCGTTAGCAGGCGGCGCGCGGGCGGCAGAGGCAGCGGGCGGGCCGATAGCAGGCGGCGTGCGGGCGGCAGGGGCGGCGGGCGAGCCGCTAGCGGGCGGCTCGCGGGCTGCAGAGGCGGCTGGCGGGCCTATAGCAGGGGGCGCGCGGGCTGCAAGGGCGGCTGGCGGGCCGCTAGCGGGCGGCGCGCTGGCTGCAGGGGCGGTGGGCGGGTCGCTAGCAAGCGACGCGCTGGCTGCAGGGGGCAGCTCGAGGGCCGTGACAAGAGGGGCGGGCGGGTTGTGGGCTGCTAGGGGCAGCGCGACTAGCTGCTAGGGGCAGTGCGTGGGGCAGCTCTTTGGTGGGCCCTAAAAAAAACGGTCCTAGCGAAGGACCTGCTCTGAAACCATGTCAGAAGAATGAACGAGAATGAATGAACTATGAAAGAGTTGGGTACAAGTACTAACCCTAATTGGGCTGTACCCCTTATGGGCTACCCCACTATAGCCTACACAAATGTAAGCACTATAACATTCTGACAAAGTGGTCCTGTTGAGTGCGATGAAGTTGAAGGTAATGATGGCTATTGTATCTGTTCTGCTTCCCCAAGCTGTTCTGCTTCCCCGCTGCTGCTCATTGACTCTGCTGCTGCTCGTGATGTTCCAGGTATACCTGCTTCGGGTGCTATTGGAGTGACGTTTTCTCGATGAAATCCAAGATGATCCGGTTCAGTGTTGAGTTCCTTCGGATGACAATCTGTCCAAGAACTGAAAAGAAGAATTCGATCGCTGTCTGCAGAAGTCCCGTCTCTGTCCACGTTAAGTACGAACACGCTGTCCTGCTGTACTGCTTTTGCGACATAAAACCCTCCTCTTTTTTAATATAACTTGAACTCTCTGTTGTCGCCTGTCGCACTCCAGCTGTACGCCACGTCCCATCAGTTGAATAACACTCAGAAGATTGTAGCCAAGCCCAGGCACGATGAGAACGTTCGAAAGTTGTATAACTGTGTTTGTCTCAGGTGACTGAAGAAGAATTGTGCCTTGGTGTCGGGTACGTAGAGTCTGATTGTTGGCAACAGTCACTGTAACTTCATGCGGAAGACGTGTCTCATGCTTGACATAGAATCCGTTATTAATCCCTGTCATACACATGTGTTGTGCGCAGAAATTGTCAAGAAACCAGACACCCGGACTGTATTCGGCGGTAGCTGCGACACTGGCGTACTGTGGATTGACTTGAAGATTCGTCGGAACTGCTTCTGGGACTTCATATAGAGCGAAAGTTGGAGGTGAGCCTGGGATGCATGAGTCTGTGCGAGTCATACAGGCAAACAAGATTCTCCCCTTTGCTGGTACTGATGTGGTCTGCGTTTTACTTTGTGCAGCTGATGTATTAGCGGTTGTAACCTATGGAGGAGTAGTAGCTGGGCGGTGAGGAGTCGTCTGTTGACGCCGAGGGCAGTGATCTCGGGAATGACCAGAGGTTTTGCATATGTGACAAAACGGAGGCACGCAATACTGCTGCTATTGCTGCTTTGGCTGCTGTTGTCGCTGTTTCTGCTGCTGCTGAGATTGCTTTTGTCGTTGCTGTTTAGGCGTCTCCACTTGACTGTGTGCTATGAAAGCGAACTGATTTATCTTCTTGTTGCCTTTGCTGTCGTACAGATCCATATCTTGCTGTTCGGCAAGGATTGTTGCGCAGAGGTGTGTAAGAATGTTATAGTGCTTACATTTGTGTAGGCTATCATGGGGTAGCCCATAAGGGGTACAACCCAATTAGGGTTAGTACTTGTACCCAACTTCTGTTCAATGCATTCATTCTTTTTCGTTAGTTTGACATGGTTTTAGAGCAGGTCCTTCGTTAGGACCGATTCTTTTTTGGCCCACCACAGCGCTACCCCACTAGCCGCCCTGCTGCCCAGCGCGCCACCCTCGTCCGGCCTGCCAATCGACCCTAGGCCCCGGCTCGACGCCCCTAGGCCCGTTGCCTCGGCCCGTCGCTCGTCGCCCCTAGGCCCCGGCCCGTCGCCTGTCGCCTCCTAGGCCCCGGCCCGTCGCCCGTCGCCCCTAGGCCTCGGCCCGTCGCCTGTCGCCTGCTAGGCCCCGGCCCGTCGCCTCTAGCCCCGGCCCGTAGCCAATCGCCCCTAGGCCCCGGCCCGACGCCCGTCGCTCCTAGGCCCATCGCCCCTAGCCCCGGCCCGTCGCCCGTCGCCCAGAGGCCCCGGCCCGACCAGTCGCTCGTCGCCCCTAGACCCGTCGCCTGTCGCCCCTAGGCCCCGGCCCGTTGCCCGTCGTCACCTAGGCCCCAGCCCGTTGCCCTTAGGCCCCGGCCCGTCGCCCGTCGCCCCTAGGCCCTGGCTCGTCGCCCGTCGCCCCCTCGGCCCCGGTCCGTTGCCCCAAGCCCCGGCCCGTCGCCCCTAGGCCCCGGCCCCGGCCCGTCACCCGTCACCCCTAGGCCCGTCACCCGTTACCCCCCTAGGCCCCGGCCCGTCGCCCCTAGCCCCGGCCCGTCGCCCGTCGCCCCTAGTCCTCGGCCCGTCGCCCGTCGCCCCTAGGCCCCGGCCAGCCCGTCGACCCCAAGCCTCGCACGCCGCCTCTTGCGGCCCGCCCCCCCCTTCGCCCTTGCAGCCCGCGAGCCGCCCTTGCAGCCCCGCGCGCCGCCCCTGGTGGCCCCCTTGCCGCCCCTGCTACCCTGCTAGCCGCCCCTTGCGGCCCTCTCGCAGCCCCTGCAGCCCCGCGTGCTGCCACTTGCGACCCGCCCGCCACCCCTAGGCCCTCGAGCCGCCTCTCTTGCAGCCTGCTTGCCGCCCCTCTCTGCCGCCTGCCCTGTTCTCTGCGCTGCCAGGCTTTTGCCCGCCCTGTGTGCTGCACCGCTATGGCTTCTCTCCGCGTTCTAGCGTTCGATCATGAGGGCCGCCCGATCCAGTTTGACACTTGGCTTGACGACCTGCAGCTGTACCTACTGAGCGACTCTAGGGACAGCGTTTTGTTGTTTGACCACACGTCTGGTGCTGCTCCCGCCCCTCCCGCCACAGCTGACAGTGCGACTTGCTCACAGTGGCTTACTCGTGACGCTGCTGCTTGCTTAGCCATTCGCAACCACCTGCCGTTAGCCGAATGTGCTCACTTCGGACAGCGCAGGACAGCACAGGCACTGTACGATGCTGTAGTCGCCCGTTACTCCTCGCCTACCACTGCTGCTCTAGGTCGTCTTCTACTGCCCTACCTGTTTCCCGAGATGTCCGCCTTTGCCACGGTAGAGGACCTCGTTTCCCACCTTCGCACTAGCGACGCTCGCTACCGTGCTGCCGCCCCAGCTGAGTTCCTTGACAGGAACCAGCCCCCGATGTTCATCACTCTCTACTTTATAGTCACCCGCCTCCCTGACTCTCTTCGCTCTGTCAGGGACCACTTTCTCTCCCTTGACCCCACAGTCCTCACTGTTGACCTACTCGAGCAGCACCTCCTTGCAGCTGAGACTAGTGTAGTCGCTGTAGGTGCTGCTCGTGGCACTCCGCGCACGCCCTTCTTTGAGGGGTGCTCCCCCTCCTCCCTTGCTCCCTCCTACACCTCTGCTGCTGCTGTTGACGTCCTTGGTGCTGTGGACGTCGGGGCTGCTTCTACTAGTGTGAAGCGCCGCAGCAGCAAGGGTAAGGGTGGCAGGGGTGTTGGCGGTGGCAGCGGAGGTGGTGGTGGGGGCAGCAGTGGAGGTGGTGGAGGTGGTGGCGGTAGTGGGAGTGGTGGCGGGAGTGGCGGCTTTGGTGGAGTCAGCGATGGCAGCGGTGGGGGTGGCGGTAGTGGCGGCAGTGGGAGTGGTGGCGGCAGGGCTGGAGCTACTCAGCGTGGATGTTCGGGAGGTGGCCAGCGGTAGGAGCAGCAGCGTCGGAGCAAGACCCCGTCGCCTCAGCAGCTTCGTGAGTGGTTTTCTCAGCGTGGGGCGTCTGGGGGTAGTGGTAGCTGCCCGTATGTCATTCGCACGTGAGACCGTGCTGGTCAGACATGCGGGAAGCCTCAAACTCAGCACCGCTGCTTCTCCCGCCTCGACGACGCTTGGCGCGCAGAGTTTGGTGACGAGGCCGAGCGCCCCCGCTGGGCATAGCTCCTTAGGTCTGGAATTGCTATCTTTGACCTAGACTATGATGTTATCCTTGCTCCTATGTATGCTTTGTCTGTTAGTGCTGAGGGTGACTGTTACCTGTGTGTGACGCCTGACCAAGGTATAGAGGCTGCTGCTCTAGGTGCTAGTGAGTCTGTTCTCCCTGGTACTGCGCCTGCTGAGGCCTTACACACCTTCACTTGACTTAGGTGCCTCACGCTGTTTCTTTCGCGACAGCACCACCCTCACTCCTCTCTCTGCACCTGTACCGGTCAGACTGGCTGACCCCTCAGGGGGCCCAGTCCTTGCCCGTTCCTCCACAGTTCTCCCGTATCCGGCGGTTCCGTCTGGCTCACTGTCAAGTCTTCACCTCCCCTCGTTCTCTACAAACTTGGTGAGTACAGCTGCCCTCTAGGATGCGATGGTCACTACCACCACTCCTGGGGGTCAGCGTGTGTCGATGTGCACGCGTACACGGACGGGCCGTCACCTGGCCACGTTCACTCGTCGGCCAGGGTCGAGTCTGTACACACTGGCTTTTGAGCCTCCTAAGGTAGCTACGTCTGCCTAGGTGTCCGCGTCAGGTCAGGTAGCACCCCCTTGCTTGTGTCGCCTCCTGTCGCACCAGACTCTTCTGTGGCACCACCGCCTGGGTCACCCCTCCCTGCCATGCCTTCGTGGCATGCACTCCCGCCTCCTTGTCTCTGGCCTTCCCAGGTCTCTGCCTCCCCTCCCCCTGCCTTCCTTGCGTCGAGGGGCGGCAGCGCGCCGCTCCTCACTCCGCTGCCTTTCCCCCGACGACTGCTCCCCTGCACACTCTCCACATGGACGTGTGGGGCCCAGCCCGCGTCAGTGGACAGGGCCGCGAGTGCTACTTTCTGCTGGTTGTTGACGACTACACGCATTACACCGCGGTCTTCCCCTTGTGCAGCAAGGGTGAGGTCCCTGATGTCTTGATCCCTTGGATCCGCGCAGTACGTCTCCAGCTCCGCGAGCGGTTCCACCAAGACCTTCGTGTCCTGCGTCTGCACTCTGACATAGGTGGTGAGTTCTCCTCCGACCTCTTGCGGGGCTTTTGTCATGGGGAGGGCATTCTCCGGTCGTTCACGCTTCTAGCCTCCCCTCAGCAAAGTGGGATTGCTGAGCGCCGCATTGGCTTAGTCATGGAGGTCGCTCGTACCTCCATGATCCATGCGGCTGCTCCCCATTTTCTGTGGCCGTTTGCTGTCCAGTACGCTGCGCATCAGCTCAACCTTTGGCCCCGTGTCTCCTTGCCGGAGACTTCGCCGACACTACGTTGGACGGGGGAGGTTGGCGATGCGTCGGTATTCCGGGTCTGGGGCTCTCGTGCCTTTGTTCGCGATACGTTCGCGGACAAGCTCTCCGCCCGCGCTATTCCCTGCGTCTTCCTTGGCTTTCCCCTTGACGCACCTGGCTAGCAATTTTACCACCCTACCTCGCGCCGTGTCATCCCCTCTCAGGATGTCACATTTGACGAGTCGGTTCCATTTTACCGTCCCTTCCCCTACCGCTCTGCCCCTCCCCCACCCCCGCCGCTCTTCCTTGCTCCAGGTCCCCCTCTGGTAGACCCCCTCCCCCCCCAGGTTCCTGCTCCCTCAGGTGTGTCTCAGGTAGACCCTCTCCCTGGTATTGGGCCTGTTGAGGTAGCTGTCAGCTTAGGTGCTGCTCGAGGTGCTGCGTCTGGGGGTGTTGCGTCTGGGGGTGCGGAGCCTGGGGGTGCTGAGTCTGAGGGTGCCAGGTCTGGGGGTGCTGAGCCTGGGGGTGCTGAGCCTGCTGGTGTGGGGCCTTGGGGTGCTGAGCCTGCGGGTGTGGAGCCTGGGGGTGCTGAGTCTGAGGGTGCGGAGTCTGGGGGTGCTGAGCCTCGGGGTACTGCTTCTTCTGGAGGTCCTGCGGGGCTTCGCCACGACTGTCTCCCCGGCTGGAGCCTCTCTCCCCGCAGCAGCTACAAGATTGGTTTGCTCAGCGCACCCGCCTTCAGAGTGGAGCTGCCGGGGCTGGAGACCCTGCCGCTAGAGACACTGGAGCTGGAGGTGCTGGAGTTACTGCTGGAGAAGGTGGTACCGGAGGTGCTGCAGCTGCTGGTCCTGGAGGTGCTCGTACCAGGGGTAGTGGAGCTGCCGGGACTGGTAGTGTTGGGGGCGCTGGAGCTGGAGGAGCTACAGCTGGAGACCCTACGGAGCCTGGAGGCGCTGGAGCTAGAGGCAATTGCGCTGGTGGCGGTGGAGCTGGAGGAGCTGGAGCTGGAGACCGTGAAGCTGTTGGCGCTGGAGATGGAGGCCCTGGCGCTGGTGGCGCTGGCGCTGGAGGAGCTGGAGCTGGGGGTGCTGTGTCTGGTGGTACTGGTGCTGGAGGCACTATGCGGCCGTGACCATACTTCGTTCCCCTACTTCTGCAGGATCTTGGTCTCCCGTCTTCTGCTGGCCTTACTCCTCCCTTGCTGCGTTCGCCGCCTGACCAGTCACAGCCGCCGTTACAGCCACCCTCCCCACTGCCTGCTCCCTCTCCTTACACTGAGCAGACTGGAGGTCGTACAGAGCGTCGTGAGCCTGAGTCTCGTCCTGCCTCACCTGTTTGCACTGCTCGCACTGGTCGTAGGGTTCCTCGTCCGCGTCCTCCTCCTGTCCCCGGCACCCACGCTATGGCACTTCGTCCTTCCTCTGTTCCACTATGTGTTCCTCTGCTGCCTCCTCCTCAGTCCTCTCTTCCTGCCATCCCTGACCCTGAGTCTGACCTTGCTCGTGCTGCCAGTCCCACTGTCTCTCGTCTCCTCGCCACTGTTGTCACTGACCCTTCTTTTGAGTCCGCTGCTGCATCTGCCCTCGTTGCTGAGCTGGTTGACTTTGCTGCTGCCTGTCGTCTAGACTACGCCACTGCTCTTGTTGCTGAGTCTCGGTCTGCCAGTCCTCCGTCCGTCGAGGGTGAGTGTGCTCTTGGCACGGACGTCCTTGAGGACACGCAGGAGGACTTTGAGTGTCTTGCAGCTGCTGTACCTCGTTTCGCTTCCATGCTGCTTGCCCCTGAGGGAGACCCGGACGCACCAGACATCCCGACCCCGCGCTCTTACGCAGAGGTGATTACGGGTCATTACTCCTCTCAGTGGCAGGCAGCCATGGATGCCGAGATGGCATGCTGGAAGTCCACAGACACCTACGTCGACGCAGTTCCCCCGTCTCGGGCGAACATAGTCGATGGCATGTGGATTTTCAGGGTGAAGCGGCCGCCGGGTTCTCCACCTGCCTTCAAGGCGCGTTACGTTGCTAGAGGCTTCAGTCAGCAACAGGGGGTCGACTACTTCCAGAAATTTTCCCCACCACCCCGAAGATGACCACTCTTCGGGTGTTGTTGCACGTCGCTGCTCAGCGTGACTACGAGTTGCACTCTCTTAACTTCAGCACAGCTTTCTTATAGGGCAGCCTGCACGAGGAGATCTGGCTGCGCCGCCCACCTGGCTTCACTTGGTCGTTTCCTGCAGGTACCCAGTGGAGCCTCCGGTGGCCAGTCTACGGTCTCCGCCAGGCACCTCGCGAGTGGCACAACACACCGAGGACTACACTTGCGGCTCTGGGGTTTACTCCATCTACTTCTGACCCGTCGCTGTTTCTACGCACCGACACGTCGTTGCCGCCGTTCTACGTCCTCGTGTACGTAGACGACCTGGTCTTTGCCACTGCTGACAGTGAGGCACTGACCCTTGTGAAGTCGGAGCTGCAGAAGAGACACACCTGCACTGCCTGGGTGACCTGCGCAGCTATCTTGGCTTGCAGATCACTCGGGACAGAGCACGGTGCACCATCACCCTGACTCAGTCACACATGGTGCACCAGGTCCTTCAGCGCTTCGTCTTCCAGTTCTCCTCGCCATAGCCCACTCCTCTGTCTACCGGCCACTTGCTCTCAACTCCACCTTCGGACGAGTCCGTAGAGCCGAGTGGTCCGTACCCAGAGCTTGTGGGTTGCCTCATGTACCTGATGACGTGCACATGACCAGACCTCGCGTACCCTCTCAGCCTCCTGGCTCGCTACGTGGCTCCCGGTAGGCACCGAAAGGTGCACTGGGATGCTGCAAAGAGGGTACTGCATTACTTGTGCAGTACGTCGGGCATGGGGCTCGTGCTTGGAGGACGGGGTCCAGTTGTCCTCACTAGTCACGCAGACGCTTCTTGGGTTGACGACTCAGCTACGCAGCGATCGTCACAGGGTTACACCTTCAGCCTCGGTTCTGGCTCTGTTTCCTGGCGGTCTACCCGCTCGTCTTCGGTTCTCAGCTCCAGTTGTGAGGCTGAGATCTACGCAGGGGCCATGGCTGCACTGGAGCTACCCTGGCTCACCTACCTGCTGACTGACTTGGGAGAGCAGCCTCATTCGCCTCCAGTTCTGTACGTAGACAACAAGGCCATGATTGCCTTGTGTCAGGAGCACAGACTGGAGCACAGAACGAAGCACATCGCTCTGCGATACTTCCTTGCTCGAGAGTTGCAGCAGCGTGGCCATCTTCGTCTTGCGTACGTGGCCACTAGGGCCAACACTACTGATATATTCACCAAGGCACTTCCGCCTGGTGATCATCAGCGCTTCTCTACTGTGTTAGGCCTTGTGCCTACTTTGCCTCACTTGCTCACTGCGTGATTTTGCGTGTACTGTGATCTATATATATACATGCATGCTTGCACTTGCTAGGGTATGATTACTGTATTGTTTGTTCTCTTTTATATATCTCTGCATGTGAACTGGCCTTGTGGCCCTTTGCTTGTGCTCGGACTGTGTGGTGACTTTGTGATCCGCCCTGAGCTTGCTTTGCTTTTCTTGACTGGTCTTGTGACCACTTGTTCTCCCCCACTTTGCCTATGAGGTGCAAGTCCGGCGATGACAGCTGTCACAAAATTTGACTCAGGGAAGCTTCCTCCACTTCGATTAAACTGATCACGTAGCTCTCTGCACCGGTTGATGTACTGCACCGCATGCTCTCCTTCCTTTATGTGCACATTGTTCAACTGTGACATGAGTCTGCTCTGTGTTACACAGTCCGTTACTTGATAAAGCCGCTTCAGATGTCATGCTAACTCTGCTGAGTTGGCAAACTCCCTGTATGATCTGATGCCTTGCTGTTCAGTGGATGATAGGTTGCGTAGAAGAATGGTGAACGCCATCATCGATTGAAAGGCGAAGCTGTGCTGGTCATCTGGTGTTCCGTTGACTGGATGCTGTATTTCCCCAATGAAGTACTCCCAAATCTGCGCTGCTTCCATCATGAGTCCAAATTCAAAACTCCTGGCGAAGAATTCCTTTCCATCGAAAAGCCTTCAAGTCTGAAACTTCAGTATGTTCCGCATCTGTGCTTGATAGTTTGTTGCGACACCTACTCCAAGTCTGTTTCCATCCTGTTGCTATTGATGTTGTTGCTGTTGCACAGGTGCAGTTCAGGGCACGAACGCCTGAGTGATCCGTATCTGCTGTCGAGGCCGAGCACGGTAAGAAACCGGTTGTTGTCGTATGTATGATGTCCCATCAATGCTCATTGATGCCGTTCCCATCGAGGCCTGCTGTGCCATCTCCTATAGCAGAACCCTCTCCATCTGTTGCAGCGTTAAACACGAAGGACTGGGACTGTCCTCCTACGCCTCCTGGTCCGGTTGCAGATGCAGCTGTTGAAGCAGGGTTTCCGAAGGTTATCCCTGAGAAACCGGAACCAGGTAGTGGTGGTGCAGTGGGCTGATGTGAGCCACCACCTCCACTTTGCAAGTGGGTTTTTTCGTTGTTGCTATCTGTCATGACTGTAAGTTAGCCATGACAATAAAACTTTTGATGACTGAGGATTCGTAAGAAAATAGGAGATCGTAAACTCTCCAGCTCTCATACCATGTTGGGCTGAAAAAATGCCTTCGGATCTTTTGAGAGTTTAGTCTCTGAGATATTGCAGCGGAAGACGGGAATTCCTGTGCTGGTAATTTGTAAGAACAAGAATTGATAATAGATAAAACATACAAGAGCTTTATAGTCTAGGACGTACCTATTCGAAGATGTACCTGTTCATGAAATGAGCTTATATATCGAGTTGACTCTACGAAGAGGTATAATCCTGTGTCATACGAACAGTCTCGCGACTGTTCGTACTACTGCCTGTTAGTCACACGAAGGGAGACCTGCTACAGTAACACACATATATAGAACTACTATGATACTACTATACTATCGAACGCCTGAATTGCTCAAGTCAATTTCCTGTCTTTTTCCAACAGTCACTTCTCAAGTCGCTTGGCAAGAAACACAGCGGCGGGAAATTCTTCAGTAAAAGGGAGCGTGGGAGAAGCCGAAGTTTCGGGATTTACCTGCCTGCGACGATCGATGGGTGAAACATCTTCAAAGCGCCAGTGGGAATTTGCGTGGTATTTTGTTAAACAGCATCGGCGGGAGCAGATTCGACGACGGGGTCAACGGCGTTGATGCCACTAGGATCCGTGAAAGTCGGTCTCGGAATACCCAGGTCTAGTCCCCGGTTCCATGTTATGCCCCCAGATGGGTTCTGGTGAACTGACGGAAACGGCTGGTGACCGAGTGGGCGGCTATAGTACGACCGAAGTTTTCGTAGGAGAAATTCACCTGCAACAGCGGATTTACGGGGTTATGTTTCGACCGACATTTACGGAGTTTTACGCGGGACTTCACAGGCTTTACGGCGAGAAGCGCAGACAATTTCGGACGAGTCTTCGGCGTTTGGTTAAACGCGCGCAACACCGATGAAGGGCAACACCGCGGGAACTACACAGAGCTTTCAAGGGGTACGAAAGACTTATGACGAACTGAAGAAGGCGACAGCAACAGTGAAGGGGGGGAGCGACAGCTGTAAAATTTCATCCCTGCCCAAGAACCATCGGTGAATTACGACAAATCTCGGACAATCCATCCCAACTGTGCTACCGAGAACTCGCCTTCGACCCGCCCATGACAACTGCATTAATTTCAACCACGTTAGGTGCTGCCAGCTGCAGCTGCGGAAAGTACCACCGAAAGTTTTGGTGGAGTAACGACAAATTTCGACAGTTCGAGCAACGTGGATTTTCCGTCACAGTTTCTGGTCTACCTCTTCGGGTTCGCCTTGAAGAATTTTGGGGCACATAATACCTGGATTCGTCATCGACTTTCCACACCGACACGTTTTCACGTGGACTTCTACGCTCAACGCTTTGCTACATGTGACTTAAAACCCAAGACCCGAATTACACAACGAAATCAACAGAAAATTTGTAGGTTCGGAAAACCCCATAAGGAGGTTCGATTGGAAAATCAACAACCAACCTTATTAAAAACCAACTGAAAATCTGGACCAATCGCGTGAAAGTGGTGACACTTCTCCACCCGACTCGGTAATTCTGGCCTGGGCCTTAAGGGCGCGATGCACTTGTGAATTTTAATTCGAAAATTCTTTGGAGCGGGTTTTGGGCGAACTTGCACTTGTTTGGGTGTTGTCGAGCTTGAACACACAAAAACACAGATACCGGCACCCTTTGTCAACTGCACCAAGAATATGTTTTGGGGAACTCGAACTCCCACCAACCATGCGACCAAAAGTGAGGTCGCATGGACACTGTATATATCGCATATCGTTGTTGAACACATATTTTATATAAACTGTCCTTTGCATTAACTGTAGTGTAGCTTCATACTTTGTTGGTGGTGCACCCCTAGCTCTTGCCTATATGTACTGTTCTTCCTATAGTGCATTCATCCCTTCTCAACTTTTCCTCTCGACATCCTCCTTGGCTATGGTTTCTCCTAAGCCTCGTTTTACCTACTATTCTAACATGCTATCAGAGTAGGTCGTTCCTAGAACCTAACATTCATGGGCCCACCACCTACTGCCCTGCTAGCCTAGACCCCGGCCCGTCACCCCTTGGCGTCGCCCCTAGCCCCTAGGCTCGGCCCCTTGGCCCCGTCGCCCCTAGCCGCGCCCCTCGGCCCCGTTGGCCCTGACGCCCCTAGCCGCGCCCTTCGGCCCCGTCAACCCCGTCGCCCCTAGCCGTGCCTCTCGGCCCCATTGGCCCCGTCGCCCCTAGCCGCGCCACTCGGCCCCGTTGGCCCCGTCGCCCCTAGCCGCGCCACTCGGCCCCGTTGGCCCCGTCGCCCCTAGCCGCGCCCCTCGGCCCCGTTGGCCCCGTCGACCCCGTCGCCCCTAGCCGCGCCTCTCGGCCCCGTTGGCCCCGTCGCCCCTAGCCGCGCCCCTCGGCCTCGTTGGCCCCGTCGACCCCGTCGCCCCTAGCCGCGCACCTCGGCCCCGTTGGCCCCGTCGCCCCTAGCCGCGTCCCTCGGCCTCGTTGGCCCCGTCGACCCCGTCGCCCCTAGCCGCGCACCTCGGCCCCGTTGGCCCCGTCGCCCCCGTCGCTCCTGGCCGCGCCCCTCGGCCCCGTTGGCCCCGTCGCCCCTAGCTGCGCCCCTCGGCCCCGTTGGCCCCGTCGACCCCGTCGCCCCCAACTGCGGCCCCTCGCGACCCTAGGCCCGTCGCCTCGGCCCCTTGGCCCCGTCGCCCCTAGCCATGGCCCCTCGCGACCTGCCGCCCCTAACCGCGGCCCCGTCGCCTCTAGCCTCGGTCCCTAGCGACCTGTCGCCCCTAGCCGCGGCCCCGGTGCCCCGTCGCATCATGGAGGGTAAGGGGGTGGCAAGAGGGGTGACGGTTTCTTCCTGCCAGCGTGCCCTGCAGTCGCACGCGCAGCTCCGCCCCCGCCCCCCTCCCCCCCCTCCATGGGGACGGGGTGGAGAGGGTGTGAGGGGGTGGCGGATGTGCCTCAGCAGCAGCAGCTGCCGCCACGCCTCCTCCTCTCTCTCTCCCTGCCGCACCTTGTGTTGGGAAGGGGAGGGGAGCTTGGAGGTTCAGGGGGAGGCAGGAGGGGATCTGCAGCACCAGCCCCCCCCGCCCCCCCTTTCTCCTCCACCCCTGGGGGGTGAAGGATTGTGGAGCAGCAGTGGGGGGGAGGGGATCTGCAGCACCAGCCCCCCCCCGCCCCCCCCTTCTCCTTCCTCCCCCTGCTGCGGGTGCAGCAGTGGGGGGGAGGGGATTTGCAGCATCAGCCCCCCCCCGACCCCCCCTTCTCCTCTCTGTCTCCCTGCTGCGGGTGCAGCAGTGGGGGGGAGGAGATTTGCAGCATCAGCCCCCCCCCGCCCCCCCTTCTCCTCTCTCTCTCCCTGCCGCACCTTGTGTTGGGAGGGGGGGGGAGCTTGGAGGTTCAGGGGGAGGCAGAAGGGGATCTGCAGCACCAGCCCCCCCAGCCCCCCCCCCCCACTTCTCCTCCATCCCCCTGCTGCGGGTGCAGCGGTGGGGGGGAGGGGATCTGCAGCACCAGCCCCCCCCGCCCCCCCCCCCTTCTCCTTCCTCCCTCTGCTGCGGGTGCAGCAGTGGGGGGAGGGGATTTGCAGCATCAGCCCCCCCCCCGCCCCCCCTTCTCCTCTCTGTCTCCCTGCCGCACCTTGTGTTGGGAGGGGGGGGGAGCTTGGAGGTTCAGGGGGAGGCAGGAGGGGATCTGCAGCCCTGTGCGCCCTGCTGCCCTGTTCGCCCCGCGCGCCCTGCAGCCCTGCGCGCCTATTGCAGTGGGGTAAGGTGGGAGGGTGAGGGGGTGGAGGAAGGGGTGTAGTTTGGGGGGTGGCTGAAAGAAGGGTGCGGTTTTGGGGGGTGGTTGAACAGGGGGGGGGGGGTGAGGTTTAGGGGGGTGGCTGACAAAGGGTGTGGACTTGGAGGTTCGTAAGAGGGGCTCGCCGCGCTTGGCTCCCCCCCACCTCCTCTCCTCCCTCTCTCACCCCCCCCCCCCTCTGTAAAATGGAGGTTCGTAAGAGGGGTTTCGCCGCGCTTGGCTCCCCCCACCTCCTCTCCTCATCTCTCTCTCTCTCACCTCCCCCTTTGTAATGAGGGGGTTCGTAAGAGGGGCTAGCCGCGCTTGGCTCCCCCCACCTCCTCTCCTCATCTCTCTCTCTCTCCTCCTCCTCACATGCCCTCTCCTACTTCTGCTGCGCTCTGCCTTGGGTGTACCCCTTCAGGGGGTGTTGACTGCACTGGTTATTGCTATGAACAGTTTAGGGGGTGTGTTGAAAACATATTTTATATAAACTGTCCTTTGCATTAACTGTAGTGTAGGTTCATACTTTGTTGGTGGTGCACCCCTAGCTCTTGCCTATATGTACTGTTCTTCCTATAGTGCATTCATCCCTTCTCAACTTTTCCTCTCGACATCCTCCTTGGCTATGGTTTCTCCTAAGCCTCGTTTTACCTACTATTCTAACAATTGTGATCGTCAATTTCGTCCATGCGTCGCAGATATTTCGTTCTCTTCGCGAATATTTCGTTAGTTTCGTAACTCGAGTTCACCTTTTGGGGTGGTACACTTCCCTGTTGAGTTCGAGCTTTTGCGGGGGGTTCCGCGGTATCGTTTGCCTGCATTTGCAGGCGATATGGCGTTCAAGTTTGCATCTGAAAACACCATCGTGGTGCACTACCTGAACAGTAACACTGTTCTGATAAGACAAAACTCGGTGCACTAGAATGTCAAACTTACATATGCTATAGTCTCTTTAGGCTGTAGCGGGGTAATCCTTAGAGGGTACAACACTTTTGTGTTTGCTACTTGTACCCACCTCCTTTCTAGTTCATTCATTCCTCTCATTTATTCTCACATGGTATAGAGCGGGTTCCCTAGTGGGACCGTTTCTTCCTAAGGGCCCACCACGTTAATTTTTTTTTTTCCTAACCTGCCCGAAGCGCGCTTCGCGCTCTGCCCTCCCCTTCGCGGCCCCCCTTAGCGGCCCCTTCGTGGCCCCTTATCGGCCCCTTCGCGGCCCCTTAGCGGCCCCTTCGCGGCCCCCTTATCGGCCCCTTTGCGGCCCCTTATCGGCCCCTTCGCGGCCCCTTCGCGGCCCCCTTATCGGCCCCTTCGCGGCCCCCTTAGCGGCCCCTACGCGGCCCCTTAGCGGCCCCTTCGCGGCCCCTTAGCGGCCCCTTATCGGCCCCTTATCGGCCCCTTCGCGGCCCCTTCACAGCCCCCTTAGCGGCCCCCTTCGCGGCCCCCCTTATCGGCCCCTTCGCGGCCCCCTTAGCGGCCCCTATGCGGCCCCTTAGCGGCCCCTTCGCGGCCCCCTTAGCAGCCCCTTCGCGGCCCCCCCCTTATCGGCCCCTTCGCGGCCCCTTATCGGCCCCTTCGCGGCCCCGCCCCGTCACCGGTCGCGGCCCCGCCCCGTCGCCACCCGGGTGTCGCCCCTGCCTCGTCGCGACGCCCCTGCGGGACCCGCCCGGCGTCGCCCCTCCTCGTGGCGTCGCCCCTGCCTGCGGCGTCGCCCCTGCCCGCAGCGTCACCCCTGCCCGCGGCGTCGCCCCTGCCCGCGGTGTTGCCCCTGTCAGCGGCGTCGCCCCTGCCCGCGGCGTCGCCCCTGCCAGCGGCGTCGCCCCTGCCTCGTCGCCACCCCTGCAGCAGCTGCCGTCGCCGTCCCTGCTGCAGCAGCAGCTGCCACCGTAGCGGCCCTGCTGCCGCTGACGAGCCTGCAGCCGCCCTACCTGACGCGCCCCGGCCCAGCCCCACCAGTAGTGGCCCACCTCGTCTGCCACTGGTAAGTGCACTGCCGCACCTGCTTGCTGCTGCACCCGCGCCGCCCTGCCTAGCCGAGCCGCCCTGCCGAACCGCCCCACCCTGTTGAGTCGCGCTGCTACTGCTGCTGCTGTAGCTAGGCCACTGTTACTTCCTTGCACTACTGCTACTACTGCTAGTGCTGCTACTGCTGCTACTCTTGCTACTGCTCCTACTGCTGCTATGGCTAGTCCTACCGTACTCACCTTCGATGCTGAGGGACGTGCAGTTGACTTTGACGTGTGGGTTGACGACCTACAGCTTTTTCTTCAGTGTGATTCTAGGGATGGGGTATCCCTTTTTCGATCACACGTCCGGTGTTTCCACCGCTCCTGCTGCCACTGCAGACAGTACAGTTCGCTCGCAGTGGACCACTCGTGACGCCGTTGCTTGTCTTGCTGTTCGTAGTCACCTGCCGCCTGCTGAGCGCGCACATTTTGGCCAGTACAAGACTGCTCAGTCTTTGTACGACGCTGTAGTTGCACGCTACTCCTCCCCCGCCACTGCTGCCCTCAGCCGCCTCATGCTACCGTACCTTTTCCCTGACCTTGCCGCCTTTGCTACAGTTACTGGCCTAGTTGCTCACCTTTGCACTACTGACGCCCGCTACCGCACTGCCCTTCCCACTGAGTTCTGTGCCAAGAACCCCCCCCCCATGTACATCACCCTTTACTACCTAGTCACCCGCCTCCCTGACTCCCTCTCTTCAGTCAGGGATCACTTTCTCTCCCTTTGCCCCACCGAGCTGACTGTCGACCTGCTACAGGAGCGCCTTGCTGCGGCTGATAAGAGTATCTTAGCTGTAGGTGCTTCTCGCGGCGACCGTCGCACCCCTTTCTTTGAGGGGTGTTCCCCTGTCCCCATTCTCCCCTCTGTTGCTTCTGCTGCTGCTGTCGACCTCGTTGGCACTGAGGAGGTCGGAGCTGCGTCTGCCCCTAGTGGGAGACGCCGCAACAGCAGGGGCAAGGGGAGCAAGGGTGGTGGGGGGGGCGGCGGGGGAAGCAGTGGAGGAGGTGGAGGAGGCGGAGGAGGTGGCGGTGGAGGTGGAGGTGGTACCGGGAGTGGGGACGTCAGAGGCGGCGGTGGAGGTAGTGGCAGTGGTGGCGGAGGTGGTGGAGGCAGCGGCAGCGGTGGTGGAGGTGGCGGCGGCGGTGGTGCTGGTCGAGGTGCAGCCGCGCAGCGTGGAGGCTTTGGTGGCAGCCAGCGCCAGCAGCAGCTGCGCTCCCATGACACCCCGTCGGTTCAGCAGCTTCGTGAGTGGTACGCTGGGCATGGGAGGTCTGGGGGTGCAGGTCCCTGCACTTACGTTCTTCGCACCGGCACTCGTAGTGGGGAGGTGTGTGGGCTCCCACACACTACGCAGCGCTGCTTCGGTCGCTTGACTGAAGCTTGGCGTGCTCAGTTTCCTGATGCCGTTGAGCTCCCTCGCTGGCATGATCTGCTTCTGCAGAATGTGCCTATCTTTGATCTAGATTTTGATGCTATCCTTGCTGCCATGTATGCTATTGCTGATAGTGCTGAGGGTGACTGTTACCTGAGTGTCCCGCCCGACCCGGGCATTGCGGCTGCTGCTCTAGGTGCTAGTGCGTCTGCTGCTCCAGGTACTGGTGCGTCTTCTGCTCCAGGTGCTACTGCGTCTGCTCTCTCTGGTACTGCACCTACTGAGTCCTTGCACACTTTCACACTTGACTCTGGTGCTTCGCGCTCTTTCTTTAGAGACAGCACCACGCTCACGCCGCTTAGTCAGCCTGTTGCAGTCTCCCTTGCTGACCCCTCCGGGGGCCCAGTCCTTGCACACTCTTCCACGGTTCTACCGTGTCCTGCGGCCCCGTCGGGCTTGCTGTCGGGACTCCACCTCCCCTCGTTCTCTACGAACTTGGTGAGTGGAGCTGACCTCCAGGACGCGTGGGTTGACCAGTTCACCCCTGGAGGTCAGCGTGTGACCCACTGCACTTGCTCTCGGACGGGCCGCCACCTGGCCACGTTCACCCGTCGGTCAGGGTCGAGTCTGTACACACTGACTACTGCGCCTCCTCCGGTCCCTGCGTCTGGTCAGGTAGCTGCGTCTAGTCAGGTGTTTGCTGCCGCGTCCAGGTCTAGTCCTGCGTCTGCCCCCTGCTCGTGTCGTCCTCTGTCGCACGAGACTCTCCTTTGGCACCACCACCTTGGTCACCCCTCCCTGCCTCGTCTTCGAGGTATGGCCTCCCGTGCCCTTGTCTCGGGTCTACCCCGGTCCCTCCCTCCCCTTCCTCCGGGGCCTACCCCACCTGTGTTCCTTGTGTCGAGGGCAGGCAGCGCGCCGCTCCCCACTCCTCCTCGTTCCCTCCGACTGAGGCTCCTCTGCAGACTCTTCACATGGACGTGTGGGGCCCAGCCCGCGTCCGTTGACAGAGTCACGAGCGTTACTTCCTGCTGGTCGTTGACGACTACTCGCGTTACACCACAGTCTTCCCCTTGCGCAGCAAGGGTGAGGTCCCTGAGGTGTTGATCGACTGGATCCGCGGTGCTCGTCGCCAGCTTAGTGAGAGTTTCGGCTCGGACCTTCCTGTTCTGCGTCTGCACTCAGACTGAGGTGGGGAGTTTTCCTCCGACCTCCTGAGAGCCTTCTGTCGTTCAGAGGGCATCCGCCAGACGTTCACGCTTCCGGCCTCCCCGCAGCAAAATAGGATTGCTGAGCGCCGCATTGGCATGGTCATGGACGTCGCTCGTACGTCCATGATCCATGCGGCTGCTCCCCATTTTCTGTGGCCGTTCGCGGTTCAGTACGCTGCGCATCAGATCAACCTTCAGCCTCGTGTCTCCTTGCCGGAGACCACACCTACTCTGCGGTGGACGGGGAAGGTTGGAGATGCGTCCACGTTCCGTGTCTGGGGATCTCGAGCTTTTGTCCGCGATACTACAGCGGACAAGCTGTCCTCCCGTGCCGTTCCCTGTGTCTTCCTTGGCTTCCCTCCTGACGCACCCGGGTGGCAGTTCTACCACCCCACCTCGCGTCGTGTTCTGTCCTCTCAGGACGTCACGTTTGACGAGTCGGTGTCGTACTACCGTCTCTTTCCCTACCGCATTGCCTCTCCCCCCTCCCCGCCGCTCTTCCTCGCACCATGTACTCCCCCGGTAGACCCCCTCCCCCCCCAGGGTCCTGCCCCCTCAGGTGTGTCCCAGGTAGACCCTGCCGAGCCGGTCGAGGTAGCTGTCGACTCAGGTGCTACTAGGGGTGCTGAGCCTGCGGGTGCGGGGACTGGGGGTGCTGAGTCTGGGGGTGCTGAGCCTGCGGGTGCGGGGACTGGGGGTGCTGAGTCTGGGGGTGCTGAGTCTGGGCGTGCTGAGCCTGGGGGTGCTGAGCCTGGGCGTGTGGAGCCTGAGGGTACTGTGTCTGGAGGTGCTGAGCCTGCGCGTGCTGAGTCTGGAGGTGCTCTAGGTGTCCCGCCGCGGCGGGAGCCTCTCTCTCCACAGCAGCTTCGTGAGTGGTACACTCGGCGCTGTCGGGGTGCTGCTGGGGCTTCTGGAGGTGCTGCTGGTGCTGGTGCTGCTGGAGGTGCTGTTGGTGCTGGTGCTGCTGGTGCTGGAGCTGCTGGAGGTGCTGCTGGTGCTGGAGCTGCTGGAGCTGCTGGAGGTGCTGCTGGTGCTGGAGCTGCTGGAGGTGCTGCTGGTGCTGGAGCTGCTGGAGGTGCTGGAGCTGCTGGAGGTGCTGGAGGTGCTGCTGGTGCTGGAGGTGCTAGAGGTGCTGCTGGTGCTGGAGCTGCTGGAGGTGCTGCTGGTGCTGGAGCTGCTGGAGGTGCTGCTGGTGCTGGAGCTGCTGGAGGTGCTGCTGGTGCTGGAGTTGCTGGAGGTGCTGCTGGGACTGGAGACCCTGGGGCTGAGGGTACCGGTTCTGTCTTTGCTGTTTCTGGAGGCGCTGCGCGGCCGCGGCCGTACTACGTTCCGCTTCTTCAGCAGGTTCTTGGCTCCCCGCCTTCTCCTGGTCATCCTCCTCCTTTCCTGAGTCCACTGCCTGTCCAGTCCCAATCGCGGTTCCAGCCAGCCTCTCCACTGCCTGGTCCTTCTCCTTACTCTGGACCGACTAGAGGTCTTACGGAGCGTCGTGAGCCTGAGTCTCGTCCTGTGTCGCCTGAGTCTCGTTTTGCGTCGCCGGTCCGTCCTGTTCGCGCTGGTCGTGTTTCGCGTCCGCGTCCTCCTCCTGTCCCTGGCACTCACTCTATGACTCCGCGTCCTTCCACTGCTCCACAGCGTGTCCCTCTGCCGTCTCCTCCTGCGTCCTCTCTTCCTGCCGGTCCGGACCCTGCGTCTGACTCCCTACGTGCTGCTAGTCCAGCTAACAAGCGTTTTTTGGCCACTACTGTCACTGACCCTTTGTTTGAGTCCTCTGCTGCGTCTGCTCTTGTTACTGGGCTTGTTGCCTTTGCTGCAGCCTGTCGTCTCGACTACGCCACTAGTCTTGTTGCTGAGTCGGCGTCTGCGTCTGTCTGTCCTCCGTCCGTCGGGGGTGAGTGTGCTCTTGGCACGGACGTTCTTGAGGACAGACAGGAGGAGTTTGAGTGCTTTGCCGCTTCTGTACCTCATCTCGTGTCCATGCTGATTGCCCCTGAGGGAGACCCGGATGCACCAGACATCCCGACCCATCGCTCTTACGCAGAGGCGATAGAGGGTCCCTACTCCTCTCAGTGACAGGCAGCCATGGACGCCGAGATGGCTTCCTGGAAGTCCACAGGCACCTACGTCGACGAGGTTCCCCCGCCTGGGGCGAACATCGTCAGTGGCATGTGGATCTTCAGGGTGAAGCGGCCGCCGGGTTCTCCGCCTGTCTTCAAGGCGCGTTACGTTGCACGTGGCTTCAGTCAGCGACAGGGAGTTGACTTCTTCCAGACCTTCTCCCCTACCCCGAAGATGACCACTCTTCGGGTACTTCTGCACGTTGCCGCCCAGCGTGACTACGAGCTCCACTCGCTTGACTTCAGTACAGCCTTCCTCCAGGGCAGCCTGCACGAGGAGATCTGGCTGCGCCGCCCACCCGGCTTCACTGGGTCGTTTCCTGCTGGTACCCAGTGGAGCCTCCGGCGGCCAGTCTACGGTCTCCTTCAGGCACCTCGTAAGTGGCACGACACACTCAGGACGACTCTTGCTTCTCTTGGCTTTGCTCCTTCCACTTCTGACCCTTCTCTGTTTTTACGCACTGACACTACTCTGCCGCCGTTCTACGTTCTCGTGTACGTAGACGACCTCGTCTTTGCTACTGCTGACACTGAGGCACTCGCCCACGTGAAGTCCGAGCTGCAGAAGAGACACACGTGCACAGACCTGGGTGAGCTCACAAGCTATCTTGGCTTGCGGATCACCCGGGACAGAGCACAGCGCACCATTACCTTGACTCAGTCACACATGGTGCAGCAGGTCCTTCAGCGCTTCGGCTTCACGTACTCCTCGCCACAGTCCACTCCTCTGCCTACCGGTCACTCGCTCTCAGCTCCACCTTCGGACGAGTCCGTAGAGCCGAGTGGCCCGTATCCAGAGCTTGTGGGCTGCCTCATGTACCTGATGACTTGCACACGACCTGACCTCGCATACCCTCTCAGCCTTCTGGCTCGCTACGTGGCTCCCGGCAGGCACCGAAAGGTGCACTGGGATGCTGCGAAGAGGGTGTTGCGATACTTGTGCAGTACATCGGGCATGGGGCTCGTGCTTGGAGGACGGGCTCGAGTTGTCCTCACTGGTCACGCTGACGCCTCCTGGGTTGACGACTTGGCTACGCAGCGGTCGTCACAGGGTTACACCTTCAGTCTTGGCTCCGGTTCTGTCTCTTGGTGGTCTACCCGTTCTTCTTCTGTTCTCAGCTCCAGTTGTGAGGCTGAGATCTACGCTGGGGCCATGGCTGCACAGGAGCTACGCTGGCTCACCTACCTGCTGACCGACTTGGGAGAGGCGCCTCGTTCTCCTCCAGTTCTGTACGTCGACAACAAGGCCATGCTGGCCTTGTGTCAGGAGCACAGACTGGAGCACAGACTGGAGCACAGAACGAAGCACATTTCTCTGCGCTACTTCCTTGCTCGAGAGTTGCAGCAGCGTGGCCAGCTTTGTCTTGCTTACGTGGCCTCTCAGGCCAACACTGTTGATGTTTTCACCAAGGCACTTCAGCCTTGTGATCATCAGCGTTTCTGCACTGTTCTAGGCCTTGTACCTACTGTGCCTCACTTGTTGACTTCTTGACTCTGCTTGTACTGTACTCTATATACATATACCTGCATGCTTACACTTGCTAGGTTGTGTTCACTGTATTGTTTGCTTTCCTTTATATAACTCTGCATGTGAACTGGCCTTGTGGCCCTTTGCTTGTGCTCAGACTGCGTGGTGACTTTGTGATCCACCCTGAGCTTGCTTTGCCTTCTTGACTGGTCTTGTGACCCCTTGTTCTCCCCCACTTTGCCTATGGGGGTGTGTCAAACTTATATATGCTATAGTCTCTTTAGGCTGTAGTGGGGTAATCCTTAGAGGGTACAACACTTTTGTGTTTGCTACTTGTACCCACCTCCTTTCTAGTTCATTCATTCCTCTCATTTATTCTCACATAGAAGCCAAACGCACAGTAACCCGAACTTCTGAGAAAATCCCGAACAAGCTCGATCTACAGCGGAATTTTCGAATTTAAAATCACAACTGCAGTGCGCCCTTAAAGCTCCAGTATACATTTCTCTGCGGGGTTTCGGGTTTATATTGTGTGTCTCACAGTTTTGGGGCAACTTTTCAAGTTCCTTAGGATTTTGATGTCAAACTTATATGCTATAGTCTGTTTAGGCTGTAGTGGGGTAGTTCATATAGGGTACAACACTTTTAGGTTTCCTACTTGTACCCACCTGCTTTCTAGTTCAGTCATTCGTTCCTTTAGATTCTGACATGGTATTCTGAGCAGGTTCCCTTGTGGGAACGTTTTTTTTTTAGGGCCCACCACGATCATTTTTTTTTTCTACCCTGCCCGAAGCGCACTTCGCGCCTGCCTCACCTTGCCGTCGCGGCCCCTGCCGTCACGCACCCTGCCGTAGAGGCCCCTACTGCCGTTCAGGCCCCTCCTGCCGTCGCGACCCCTACTGCCGTCGCGGCCCCTGCTGCCGTTGCGTCCCCTGCTGCCGTCGCGGCCCCTGCTGCCATCATGGCCCCTGCTGCAGTCGCGGCCCCTGCTGCCGTCGCGGCCCCTGCTGCCGACGCGGCCCATGCTGCCGTCGCGGCCCCTGCTGTCGTCGCGGCCCCTGCTGCCGTCGCGGCCCCTGCTGCTGTCGCGGCCCCTGCCGTCGCGGCCCCTGCTGTTGCAGCCCCTGCTGTCGCGGCCCCTGCGGTCGAGGCCCCTACTGACGCGGCACCTGCAGTCGCGGCCCCTGCAGTCGCGGCCCCTGCCGTCGCGGCCCCTTTGCTGTCGCGGCCCCTGCAGTCGCGGCCCCTGCTGTCGCGGCCCTGCCCTGCACCCGCCCCTGGTAAGCACCCGCGCCGCCCTACTGCGCCGCGCCGCCTGGAGCTGAGCCGCGCCGCCAAGCCGAGCCGCGCCGCCCAGCCGAGCCGCGCCGCCCACCGAGCCGCGCCGCTCTGCCGAGCCGCGCCGCCCTACCGAGACGCGCCGCCCTACTGAGCCGCACTGCCCTGCCTGCACTGCTCCTGCTGCTACTGCTGCTTCTGCTGCCACTGCTGCTACTGCTGCTCCTGCTGCTACTGCCGCTATGGCTAGCCCTACTGTTCTTACCTTTGATGCTGAGGGGCGTGCAGTTGACTTTGACGTGTGGGTTGACGACCTGCAGCTCTTTCTTCAGTGTGACTCTAGGGACGGGGTATCCCTTTTCGATCACACATCCGGTGTCTCTACTGCACCTGCTGCCACTGCTGATAGTACGGTTCGCTCGCAGTGGACCACTCGTGACGCTGTTGCTCGCCTTGCTGTTCGTAGTCACCTGCCGTCAGCTGAGCACGCGCACTTTGGCCAGTACAAGACTGCTCAGTCTTTTTACGATGCTGTAGTAGCGCGCTACTCCTCCCCTTCCACTGCTGCCCTCAGCCGCCTCATGCTGCCGTACCTGTTCCCTGACCTTGCCGCTTTTTCAACAGTCGCTGACCTCATTACTCACCTCCGCACTAGTGACGCCCGCTACCGAGCTGCGCTTCCCACTAAGTTCTGTGCCAAGAACCCCCCCCCCATGTACATCACCCTTTACTACCTAGTCACCCGCCTCCCTGACTCCCTTGCTTCAGTCAGGGACCACTTTCTCTCCCTTTGCCCCACCGAGCTCACTGTCGACCTGCTAGAGGAGCGCCTCACTGCAGCTGAGAAGAGTATCTTAGCTGTAGGTGCTTCTCACGGCGACCCTCGCGCCCCTTTCTTTGAGGGGTGTTCCCCTGTCCCCCTTCTCCCCTCTGTTGCTTCTACTGCTGCTGTCGACCTCGTCTGCTCCTAGTGGGAGGCGCCGCAACAGCAAGGGAAAGGGGGGCAAGGGTGGTGGAGGGGACGGTGGGGGCGGCGGTGGAGGCGGTGGAGGAGGTGGAGGGGGTGGCGGTGGAGGTGGGGGTGGTGGCGGGAGTGGGGGCTTCGGTGGCGGCGGTGGGGGTGGTGGAGGCAGCGGCAGCGGTGGTGGAGGCAGCGGCAGCGGTGGTGGAGGCAGCGGCAGCGGTGGTGGAGGTGGCGGCGGCGGTGGTGCTGGTCGCGGTGGAGCCGCGCAACGTGGAGGCTTTGGTGGTAGCCAGCGCCAGCAGCAGCTGCGTTCCCGTGAGACCCCGTCAGCCCAGCAGCATCGTGAGTGGTACGCTGGGCGTGGGAGGTCTGGGGGTGTTGGTCCCTGCACTTACGTTCTTCACACCGGCGGGCGCCGTGGGGAGACGTGCGGGCTGCCACACACTGCGCAGCGCTGCTTCGGTCGCCTGACTGACGCCTGGCGCGCCAAGTTTCCTGACGCTGTTGAGCTCCCGCGCTGGGGTGATCTGCTTAAGCAGAACGTTGCTATCTTTGATCTTGATTTCGATGCTATCCTTGCTGCCATGTATGCTGCGACTGATAGTGCTGAGGGTGATTGTTACCTGTGTGTTCCGCCCGACCCGGGCATTGACGCTGCTGCGCTAGATGCTAGTGAGTCTGCTGCTCCAGGTACTAGTGAGTCTGCTGCTCCAGGTACTAGTGAGTCTGCTGCTCCAGGTGCTGGTGAGTCTGCTCTCTCTGGTACTGCACCTACTGAGGCCTTGCACACTTTCACACTTGACTCTGGTGCTTCGCGCTCCTTCTTTCGCGACAGCACCACACTCACGCCGCTCAGTCGGCCTGTCGCAGTCTCCCTGGCTGACCCCTCTGGGGGCCCAGTCCTTGCGCACTCTTCCACGGTTCTACCGTGTCCTGCGCCCCCGTCGGGCTTGCTGTCGGGACTCCACCTCCCCTCGTTCTCTACGAACTTGGTGAGTGGAGCTTGTATCCAGGACGCGTGGGTTGACCAGTTCACCCCTGGAGGTCAGCGTGTGACCCACTGCACTTGCTCTCGGACGGGCCGCCACCTGGCCACGTTCACCCGTCGGCCTGGCTCGAGTCTGTACACACTGACTACTGCGTCTCCTCCGATTACTGCGTCTGGTCAGGTAGTCGCGTCTGGTCAGGTGTTTTCTGCTGCGTCTAGGTTTAGTCCAGCGTCGGACCCCTGCTCGTGTCGTCCTCTGTCACACGAGACTCTCCTTTGGCACCACCGCCTTGGTCACCCCTCCCTGCCTCGTCTTCGAGGTATGGCCTCCCGTACCCTTGTCTCTGGTCTCCCCCGGTCCCTCCCTCCCCTTCCTCTGGGGCCTGCCCCTACCTGTGTTCCTTGTGTCGAGGGCCGGCAGCGCGCCGCTCCTCACTCCTCCAAGTTCCCTCCGACAGAGGCTCCTCTGCAGACTCTTCACATGGACGTGTGGGGCCCAGCCCGCGTCCGTGGACAGGGTCACGAGCGTTACTTCCTGCTGGTCGTTGACGACTACTCGCGTTACACCACAGTCTTCCCCTTGCGCCGCAAGGGTGAGGTCACTGAGGTGTTGATCGTCTGGATCCGCGGTGCCCGTCGCCAGCTCAGCGAGAGTTTCGGCTTGGACCTTCCTGTTCCGCGTCTGCACTCAGACAGAGGTGGTGAGTTTTCCTCCGACCTTCTGAGGGCCTTCTGTCGTGCGGAGGGCATTCGCCAGACGTTCACGCTTCCGGCCTCTCCACAGCAAAATGGGATTACTGAGCGCCGCATTGGCATGGTCATGGATGTCGCTCGTACGTCCATGATCCATACGGCTGCTCCCCATTTTCTGTGGCCGTTCGCGGTTCAGTACGCTGCGCATCAGATCAACCTTCAGCCTTGTGTCTCCTTGCCGGAGACCACACCTGCTCTGCGGTGGACGGGGAAGGTTGGCGATGCGTCTGTGTTCCGTGTCTACGGATCTCGAGCTTTTGTCCGCGATGCTTCCGCGGACAAGCTGTCCTCCCGTGCCTTTCCCTGTGTCTTCCTTGGCTTCCCCCCTGACGCCCTTGGGTGGCAGTTTTACCACCCCACCTCGCGTCGTGTTCTGTCCTCTCAGGACGTCACGTTTGATGAGTCGGTATCTTACTACCGACTCTTTCCCTACTGCACTGCCGCTCTCCCCCCCCCCGCCACTCTTCCTAGCACCAGGTGCTCCTCCGGTAGACCCCCTCCCCCCTCAGGGTCCTGCCCCCTCAGGTGTGTCCCAGATAGACCCTGTCGAGCCTGTCGAGGTAGCTGTCGACTCAGGTGCTGCTAGGGGTACTGAGCCTGCGGGTGCGGGGCCTGGGGGTGCTGAGCCTGGGGTTGCTGAGTCTGAGGGTGCGGAGCCTGGGGGTGCTGAGCCTGAGCGTGTGGAGCCTGGGGGTGCTGAGCCTGGGGGTACTGAGCCTGGGGGTGCTGAGTCTGGGGGTGCTGAGCCTGGGGGTGCTGAGCATGAGCGTGCTGAGTCTGGAGGTCCTCCGGGTGTCCCGTCGCGGCGGGAGTCCCTCTCTCCGCAGCAGCTTCGTGAGTGGTACGCTCGGCACTGTCGCCGTGCTGCTGGAGCTACTGGGCCTGCTGGTGGAGGTGCTTTTGGAGCTGGAGCTGCTGGAGGTGCTGCTGGTGCTGCAGCTGCTGGAGGTGCTTCTGGAGCTGCTGGAGGTGCTGCTGGTGCTGGAGCTGCTGGAGCCGCTGGTCCTGGAGGTGCTGGTGCTGGAGGTACTGGCACTGTTGGAGGTCCTGCTGGTGTTGGAGCTACTGGAGGTGCTGGAGCAGCTGGTCCCGGAGGTGCTCGTACTGGAGGTACTGGAGCTGCTGGGGCTGGTGGTGCTGTAGGAGTTGGAGCTGTAGGTGCTGGAGCTGTTCCTACTAGAGGTGCTGCTGGAGTTGGAGCTGTTGGAGGTCCTGGAGCTGGTGGTGCTGTGGGAGTGGTAGCTGGAGACCCGGGAGCTGAGGGTACAGGTGCTGTCTCTGCTGTTTCTGGAGGCGCTGCGCGGCCGAGGCCGTACTACGTTCCGCTCCTTCAGCAGGTTCTTGGTCTCCCGCCTTCTCCTGGTCCTCCTCCTCCTTTACTGAGTCCACCGCCTGTCCAGTCACCGTCGCAGTTACAGCCGGCCTCCCCACTGCCTGGTCCTTCTCCTTACTCTGGACCGACTAGAGGTCTTACGGAGCGTTGTGAGCCTGAGTCTCGTCCTGCGTCGCCTGAGTCTCGTCCTGCGTCGCCTGAGTCTCGTCCTGAGTCGCCTGTTCACGCTGTTCGCAGTGGTCGTCGTGTTCCACGTCAGCGTCCTCCTCCTGTCCCCGGCACTCACTCTATGACTCTGCGTCCTTCCATTGCTCCACAGCGTGTCCCTCTGCTGTCTCCTCCTGCGTCCTCTCTTCCTGCACTTACTGACCCGGAGTCTGACTCCCTTCGTACTGCTAGTCCTACTATCACGCGTCTCCTGGCTACTGTTGTCACTGACCCTTCCTTTGAGTCCACTGCTGCGTCTGCCTTAGTTGCTAAGCTTGTCGACTTTGCTGCTCATTGTCGTCTAGACTACGCCGCTAGTCTTGTTGCTGAGTCTGGGTCTGCGTCTGTCTGTCCTTCGTCCGTCGGGGGTGAGTGTGCTCTTGGCACAGACGTCCTTGAGGACAGACAGGAGGAGTTTGAGTGCTTTGCCGCTGCTGTACCTCATCTTGTGTCCATGCTGCTTGCCCCTGAGGGAGACCCGGATGCACCAGACATCCCGACCCCGCGCTCTTACGTAGAAGCGATATAGGGTCCTTACTCTTCTCAGTGGCAGGCAGCCATGGATGCCGAGATGGCATCCTAGAAGTCCACAGGCACCTACGTCGACGAGGTTCCCCCGCCTGGGGCGAACATCGTCAGTGGCATGTGGATTTTCAGGGTGAAGCGGCCACCGGGTTCTCCGCTTGTCTTCAAGGCGCGTTACGTTGCACGAGGCTTCAGTCAGCGACAGGGAGTTGACTTCTTCCAGACCTTCTCCCCTACCCCAAAGATGACCACTCTTCGGGTGCTCCTGCACGTCGCCGCTCAGCGTGACTACAAGCTACACTCGCTTGACTTCAGCACAGCCTTCCTACAGGGCAGCCTGCACGAGGAGATCTGGCTGCGCCGTCCACCTGGCTTCACTGGGTCGTTTCCTCCTGGTACCCAGTGGAGCCTCCGGCGGCCAGTCTCCGGTCTCCGCCAGGCACCCCGTGAGTGGCACGACACACTGAGGACGACTCTTGCTGCTCTTGGTTTTGCTCCTTCCACTGCTGACCCGTTGTTGTTTCTACGCACCGACGCCACTCTGCCGCCGTTCTACGTTCTTGTGTATGTAGACGACTTGGTCTTCGCTACTGCTGACACTGAGGCACTCGCCCACGTGAAGTCCGAGCTGCAGAAGAGACACACGTGCACAGACCTCGGTGAACTGACAAGCTATCTTGGCTTGGGGATCACCCGGGATAGAGCACAGCGCACCATTACCTTGACTCAGTCACACATGGTGCAGCAGGTCCTTCAGCGCTTCGGCTTCACGTACTCCTCGCCACAGTCCACTCCTCTGCCTACCGGTCACTCGCTCTCAGCTCCACCTTCGGACGAGTCCGTAGAGCCGAGTGGCCCGTATCCAGAACTTGTGGGCTGCCTCATGTACCTGATGACTTGCACACGACCTGACCTCGCATGCCCTCTCAGCCTTCTAGCTCGCTACGTGGCTCCCGGCAGGCACCGAAAGGTGCACTGGGATGCTGCGAAGAGGGTGTTGCGCTACTTGTGCAGTACGTCGGGCATGGGGCTCGTGCTTGGAGGACGGGCTCGAGTTGTCCTCACTGGTCACGCAGACGCTTTCTGGGTTGATGACTTGGCTACGCAGCAGTCGTCACAGGGTTACACCTTCAGCCTTGGCTCCGGTTCTGTCTCTTGGCGGTCTACCCGTTCGTCTTCTGTTCTCAGCTCTAGTTGTGAGGCTGAGATCTACGCTGGGGCCATGGCTGCACAGGAGTTACGCTGGCTCACCTACCTGCTGACCGACTTGGGAGTGGCGCCTCGTTCTCCTCCAGTCCTGTACGTCGACAACAAGGCAATGCTTGCCTTGTGTCAAGAGCACAGACTGAGCACAGAACGAAGCACATTGCTCTGACTACTTCCTTGCTCGAGAGTTGCAGCAGCGTGGCCAGCTTCGTCTTGCTTACGTGGCCTCTCGGGCCAACACTGCTGATGTTTTCACCAAGACACTTCAGCCTTGTGATCATCAGCGTTTCTGTTCTGTTCTAGGCCTTGTAGCTACTGTACCTCACTTGCTTACTTCTTGACTCTGCTTGTACTGTGATCTCTATACATATACCTGCATGCTTACACTTGCTAGGTTGTGATCACTGTATTGCTTGTTCTCCTTTATATAACTCCGCATGTGAACTGGCCTTGTGGCCGTTTGCTTGTGCTCAGAATGTGTGGTGACTTTGTGATCCACCTTGAGCTTGCTTTGCCTTTCTTGACTGGTCTTGTGACCTCTTGTTCTCCCCCACTTTGCCTATGGGGGTGTGTCAAACTTATATGCTATAGTCTGTTTAGGCTGTAGTGGGGTAGTTCATATAGGGTACAACACTTTTAGGTTTCCTACTTGTACCCACCTGCTTTCTAGTTCAGTCATTCCTTCCTTTAGATTCTGACATTTGAACCCCTCCTTTCAAATGTATACCGGAGCTTTAACACCTGGTTTTGGTTGTTTTCATCTCGGCGCAGCTGTGAAGATTTTTTGTTGACAATTTCTTGGGGAGGGGGGCATTTTCTCAAGATTCTTCTTGAATTTGTCAGGACGCGGACGATTGCGATGAAACCGACAAGATCGACAGTCTCTACTACATCGCGATTGAATTTCGCGTCAGCTGGTTCCCTCCAATTTCGCTACATCTTCGACCGTCATATCTATACATGCACGATCTACGGCCCACATTCCAACTATTTCATTTTGGGCCAGTTCATCATGCACTATTTCATTTTGGGCCAGTTCATCCGCAACCGTCATATCGTAATCTGACTTCATCAACGGCCGACATTCCAACCTTTATTCAAAATTGTTGAAGACATTTCCAGCCGGCGGATTCAGCTGAAGAGGATATCTACAGCATCCTCGCTAGTGTGGGGCCTGTTTCAGTATAGGGCTGCCTTATTTAGGAGGTGGGAGAGTGTAAGGAAGGATTCACCAAATTCTTACTGGGGCACTCTTTAGCGAGGCATTTCCAAGGGTCACGAGACGAACCTGTTCGGCCTATTTCGACGCACCGAACCACTCCCGGGTCGGCCTCCGCCCCAATCGCAACATCACCGAGCCATCCATTCCCGACCTCCCTGCCTAGCTAGGATTTCCCCTGTTTAGTCATGCCATTCTCATTGTATCGTGACTCAGTAATCCATCATTCTCGTTATTCGTTATTCTGCGCACTATGCAAGTTCATTCATAACAGTTCTGAACAAATGGTAACCACATTTCAGCATTAGTTTTATTAAAAAAAAAAACAAAAAAAAAACTCTTACGGTATTCACTTGCAGCAGGAAGAGCGAGGGGAAAGGGAAGTGGCAGACTGGTACAAATGGGCTGGTCCCACCTAGCCAGTAAAAATAAAAACAGAAGGATTAATAAATTACTGGCTCGGTGGAACCAGTACACACTCGGACACGTGCTCACACAAATGCTCACTCACACCATCCCCCCTATGTCAGAATACTGAACGAGAATGAATGAACTATGAATGAGTTGGGTACAAGTACTAACCCTAATTGGGTTGTACCCCTTATGGGCTACCCCACTACAGCCTACACAAATGTATAAGCTATAATGTTCTGACACACCCCCATAGGCAAAGTGGGGGAGAACAAGTGGTCACAAGACCAGTGAAGAAAAGCAAAGCAAGCTCAGAGTGGTTCACGAAGTCACCACACATTCTGAGCACAAGCAAATGGCCACAAGACCAATTCACATGCAGAGTTATATAAAAGAGAACAAACAGTATCATGATCATACCCTAGCAAGTGTAAGCATGCATGTTTTTTTATGTAGATCACAGTACAAGCAAAGTCACGCAGTGAGCAAGTGAGGCAAAGTAGGCACAAGGCCTAAAACAGTACAGAAACGGTGATGATCACCAAACTGAAGTGCCTTGGTGAATATATCAGCAGTGTTGGCACAAGTGGCCACATAAGCAAGACGAAGCTGACCATGCTGCTGCAGCTCTCGAGCAAGGAAGTAATGCCGAGCGATGTGCTTCGTTTGGTGCTCCAGTCTGTGCTCCTGACACAAGGCAATCGTGGCCTTGTTGTCTACGTACGGAACTGGAGAAGAACGAGGCCGCTCTCCCAAGTCGGTCAGCAGGTAGGTGAGCCAGCGTAACTCCTGTGCAGCCATGGCCCCTGCGTAGATCTCAGCCTCACAACTGGAACTGAGAACACATTACGAGCGGGTAGACCGCCAAGAAGCAGAGCCAGAGCCAAGGCTGAAATTGTAACCCTGTGACGACTGTGGCGTAGCCAAGTCGTACACCCAAGAAGGTTCTGCGTGACCAGTGAGGACAACTGGACCCCATCCTCCAAGCACGAGCCCCATGCCTGATGTACTGCACAAGTAGCGTAATACCCTCTTAGCGGCCTCACAGTGCTCTGGTCGGTGTCTCCCAGGCGCAACATAGCGTGCCAGGATGCTAAGAGGGCAGGCAAGGTCAGGTCGAGTGCAGGTCATCAGGTCATCAGCCCACAAGCTCTGGATATGGGCTCACTCGGCTCTACAGACTCGTCCAAAGGTGGAGCTGAGGGCGAGTGACCGGTAGGCAGAGGAGTGGACTGTGGCGAGGAGTACCGGAAGTCAAAGCGCTGAAGGACCTGGTGCACCATGTGTGACTGAGTCAGGGTGATGGTGCACCGTGCTCTGTCAAGAGTGATCTGCAAGCCAAGATAGCTGCGCAGCTCACCCAGGTCAGTGCAGGTGTGTCTCTTCTGCAGCTCCGACTTCAAAGGGGCAAGTGCCTCAGTGTCAGCAGTGGCAAAGACCAGGTCGTCGACGTACGCGAGGACGTAGAACAGCGGCAGCGAAGTGTCGGTGCGCAGAAACAGCGACGGGTCCGCAATAGAAGGAGCAAACCCAAGGGCCGCAAGCGTCGTCCGCAGTGTGTCGTGCCACTCGCGAGGCGCCTGGCAGAGACCGTAGACTGGCCGCCAGAGGCTCCACTGGGTACCAGCAGCAAACGACCAAGTGAATCCAGGTGGGCGGCACAGCCAGATCTCCTCGTGCAGGCTGCCCTGTAAGAAAGTTGTGCTGAAGTCAAGAGAGTGCAGCTCGTAGTCACGCTGAGCGGCGACGTGCAGCAGAACCCGAAGAGTGGTCATCTTTGGGGTAGGGGAGAAGTTCTGGAAGAAGTCAACTCCCTGTCGCTGTCTGAAGCCTCGTGCAACGTAACGAGCCTTGAAGACAGGCGGAGAACCCGACGGCCGCTTCACCCTGAAAATCCACATGCCATCGACTATGTTTGCCCCAGAAGGGGGAACTGCATCGACGTAGGTGCCTGTGGACTTCCGGGATGCCATCTCTGCGTCCATGGCTGTCTGCCACTGAGAGGAGTAAGGACCCGTAATCGCCTCTGCGTAAGAGCGATGGGTCGGGATGTCTGGTGCATCCGGGTCTCCCTCAGGTGCAATCAGCATGGCCACGAGATGAGGTACAGCAGCTGCAAGACACTCAAAGTCCTCCTACCTGTCCTCAATGACGTCCGTGCCAAGAGCACACTCACCCCTGACGGACGGAGGACAGTCAGACTCAGACTCAGCAACAAGACTAGTGGCGTAGTGGAGACGATAGGCGGCAGCAAAGTCAACAAGCTCGGCAACTAGGGCAGACGCAGCAGCAGACTCAAATGAAGGGTCAGTGACAACAGTGGCTAGAAGACGAGGGACACTAGGACTGGCAGCACGAGCTAAGTCAGACTCAGGGTCAGGAACGTCAGGAAGAGAGGACGCAGGAGGAGACGGCAGGGGAACTCACAGAGGAACAGAGGAAGGACGAAGTGTGAGAATGATAGACGAAAGAATGAATGAACTAGAAATGAGATGGGTACATATAGGAAACACATAAGTGTTGTACCCACTAAGAGCTACCCCACTACAGCCTAAATAGACCATAGCAGATATAAGTTTGACACACCCCCATAGGCAAAGTGGGGGAGAACAAGAGGTCACAAGACCAGTCAAGAAAAGCAAAGCAAGCTCAGGGTGGATCACAAAGTCACCACACTGTCTGAGCACAAGCAAAGGGCCATAAGGTCAGTTCACATGCAGAGTTATATAAAGGAAAGTAAACAGTACACTGAACACAACCTAGCAAGTGTAAGCATGCAGGTATAAGTATATAGAGTACAGTACAAGCAGAGTCAAGAAGTCAACAAGTGAGGCACAGTAGGTACAAGGCCTAACACAATACAGAAACGCTGATGATCACAAGGCTGAAGTGCCTTGGTGAAGACATCAGCCGTGTTGGCCTGAGAGGCCACGTAAGCAAGACGAAGCTGGCCACGCTGCTGCAACTCTTGAGCAAGGAAGTAGCGCAGAGCAATGTGCTTCGTTCTGTGCTCCAGTCTGTGCTCCTGACACAAGGCCAGCATGGCCTTGTTTTCGACGTACAGAACTGGAGGAGAACGAGGCGCCTCTCCCAAGTCGGTCAGCAGGTAGGTGAGCCAGCGAAGCTCCTGTGCAGCCATGGCCCCAGCGTAGATCTCAGCCTCACAACTGGAGCTGAGAACAGAAGAAGAGCGGGTAGACCGCCAGGAGACAGAACCGGAGCCAAGGCTGAAGGTGTAACCCTGTGACGACCGCTGCGTAGCCAAGTCGTCAACCCAGGAGGCGTCAGCGTGACCAGTGAGGACAACTCGAGCCCGTCCTCCAAGCACGAGCCCCATGCCCGATGTACTGCACAAGTATCGCAACACCCTCTTCGCATCCCAGTGCACCTTTCGGTGCCTGCCGGGAGCCACGTAGCGAGCCAGAAGGCTGAGAGGGTATGCGAGGTCAGGTCGTGTGCAAGTCATCAGGTACATGAGGCAGCCCACAAGCTCTGGATACGGGCCACTCGGCTCTACGGACTCGTCCGAAGGTGGAGCTGAGAGCGAGTGACCGGTAGGCAGAGGAGTGGACTGTGGCGAGGAGTAGGTGAAGCCGAAGCGCTGAAGGACCTGCTGCACCATGTGTGACTGAGTCAAGGTAATGGTGCGCTGTGCTCTGTCCCGGGTGATCCGCAAGCCAAGATAGCTTGTGAGCTCACCCAGGTCTGTGCACGTGTGTCTCTTCTGCAGCTCGGACTTCACGTGGGCGAGTGCCTCCGTGTCAGCAGTAGCAAAGACAAGGTCGTCTACGTACACAAGAACGTAGAACGGCGGCAGAGTAGCGTCAGTGCGTAGAAACAGAGAAGGGTCAGCAGTGGAAGGAGCAAAACCAAGAGCAGCAAGAGTCGTCCTGAGCGTGTCGTGCCACTCATGGGGCGCCTGGCGGAGACCGTAGACTGGCCGCCGGAGGCTCCACTGGGTACCAGCAGGAAACGACCCAGTGAAGCCAGGTGGGCGGCGCAGTCAGATCTCCTCGTGCAGGCTGCCCTGTAGGAAGGCTGTGCTGAAGTCAAGCGAGTGGAGCTCGTAGTCACGCTGAGCAGCAACGTGCAGCAGTACCCGAAGAGTGGTCATCTTCGGGGTAGGGGAGGAGGTCTGAAAGAAGTCAACTCCCTGTCGCTGACTGAAGCCACGTGCAACGTAACGCGCCTTGAAGGCAGGCGGAGAACCCCGCGGCCGCTTCACCCTGAAGATCCACATGCCACTGACGATGTTCGCCCCAGGTGGGGGAACCTCGTCTACGTAGGTGCCTGTGGACTTCCAGGAAGCCATCTCTGCGTCCATGGCTGCCTGCCACTGAGAGGAGTAGGGACCCTCTATCGCCTCTGCGTAAGAGCGCGGGGTCGGGATGTCTAGTGCATCCGGGTCTCCCTCAGGGGCAAGCAGCATGGACACGAGATGAGGTGAAGCAGCAGCAAAGCACTCAAGGTCCTCCTGTCTGTCCTCAAGGACGTCCGTGCCAAGAGCACACTCACCCCCGACGGACGGAGGACAGACAGACGCAGACACAGACTCAGCAACAAGACTAGCGGCGTAGTCTAGGCGACAGGCTGCAGCAAAGTCAACAAGCTCAGCAACGAGAGCAGACGCAGCAGAGGACTCAAACAGAGGGTCAGTGACCGCAGTGGCCAGAAAGCGCGTGACAGTAGGACTAGCAGCACGAAGGGAGTCAGACTCCGGGTCCGGACCGTCAGGAAGAGAGGACGCAGGAGGAGAGGGCAGAGGGACACGCTGTGGAGCAGTAGAAGGACGCAGTGTCATAGAGTGAGTGCCTGGGACAGGAGGAAGACGCGGACGCGAAACACGACCAGCGCGAACACTACGGACAGGCGACGCAGGACGAGACTCAGGTGACACAGGACGAGACTCAGGCTCACGACGCTCCGTAAGACCTCTAGTCGGACCAGAGTAAGGAGAAGGACCAGGCAGCGGAGAGGCCGGCTGCAACTGCGACTGGGACTGGACCGGCGGTGGACTCAGGAAGGGAGGAGGAGGAGCACCCGGAGAAGGCGGGGAGCCAAGAACCTGCTGAAGGAGCGGAACGAAGTACGGCCGCGGCCGCGCAGCGCCTCCAGAAACAGCAGAGACAGAAGCGGTACCCTCAGCCCCAGGGTCTCCAGTCCCAGCAGCACCTCCAGCAGCACCAGCACCAGCACCACCAGTAGCTCCAGCAGCACCTCCAGCAGCACCAGCACCTCCAGTAGCTCCAGCAGCACCTCCAGCAGCTCCAGCAGCTCCAGCACCAGCAGCACCTCCAGCAGCTCCAGGACCAGCAGCACCTCCAGTAGCGCCAGCACCTCCAGTAGCTCCAGTAGCACCTCCAGCACCTCCAGCAGCCCCAGCACCAGAAGCACCAGCACCAGCAGCAACCGGACAGCGCCGAGAGTACCACTCACGAAGCCGCTGTGGAGAGAGGGGCTCCCGCCGCGACGGGACACCTAGAGCACCTCCAGACGCAGCACGCGCAGGCTCAGCACCTCCAGACACAGTACCCTCAGGCGCCACACCCACAGGCTCAGCACGCCCAGTCTCAGCACCCCCAGACTCAGCACCCCCAGTCTCAGCACCCCTAGCAGCACCTGAGTCGACAGCTACCTCGACCGGCTCGGCAGGGTCTACCTGGGACACACCTGAGGGGGAAGGACCCTGGGGGGGGAGGGGGTATACCAGGGGAGGACCTGGGGCGAGGAAGAGCGGCGGGGGGGGGGGGAGAGGCAGTGCGGTGGGGAAAGAGACGGTAGTACGACACCGACTCGTCGAACGTGACATCCTGAGAGGACAGAACACGACGCGAGGTGGGGTGGTAGAACTGCCACCTGGGTGCGTCAGGAGGGAAGCCAAGGAAGACACAGGGAACGGCACGGGAGGACAGCTTGTCCGCTGTAGTATCGCGGACAAAAGCTCGAGATCCCCAGACACGGAACGCGGACGCATCGCCAACCTTCCCCGTCCACCGCAGAGTAGGTGTGGTCTCCGGCAAGGAGACACGAGGCTGAAGGTTGATCTGATGCGCAGCGTACTGAACTGCGAACGGCCACAGAAAATGGGGAGCAGCCGCATGGATCATGGACGTACGAGCGACGTCCATGACCATGCCAATGCGGCGCTCAGCAATCCCATTTTGCTGCGGGGAGGCCGGAAGCGTGAACGTCTGGCGGATGCCCTCCGAACGACAGAAGGCTCGCAGGAGGTCGGAGGAAAACTCCCCTCCTCTGTCCGAGTGCAGACGCAGAACAGGAAGGTCTGAGCCGAAACTCTCACTGAGCTGGCGACGAGCACCGCGGATCCAGTCGATCAACACCTCAGGAACCTCACCCTTGCTGCGCAAGGGGAAGACTGTGGTGTAACGCGAGTAGTCGTCAACGACCAGGAGGAGCTAAACCCTAAACCCGCGCGTCCTTGAGGTCAGCTCCACTCACCAAGTTCGTAGAGAACAAGGGGAGGTGGAGTCCCGACAGCAAGCCCGACGGGGCCGCAGGACACGGTAGGACAGTGGAGGAGTGTGCAAGTACTGGGCCCCCGGAGGGGTCAGCAAGGGAGACCGCAACAGGCCGACGGAGCGGCGTGAGCGTGGTGCTGTCTCTAAAGAAAGAGCGCGAAGCACCAGAGTCAAGTGTGAAAGTGTGAAAGGACGCAGTAGGTGGAGTACCAGAGGGAGGAGACGTACCAGCACCTGGAGCAGCAGACGCACTAGCACCTAGAGCAGCAGGCGCACAAGCACCTGGAGCAGCAGACGCACCAGCACCTAGAGCAGCAGCCACAGTGCCCGGATCGGGCGGGACACGCAGGTAACAGTCACCCTCAATAATATCAGCATGAGCATACATGGCAGCAAGGATAGCATCAAAGTCTAGATCAAAGATAGGCACATTCTGCAGAAGCAGATCATGCCAACGAGGAAGATCAACAGCGTCAGGAAACTGGGTACGCCAAGCATCAGTCAGGCGGCCGAAGCAGCGCTGCGTGGTGTGTGGGAGACCACACACCTCCCCACTACGAGTGCCTGTGCGAAGAACGTACGCGCAGGGACCTGCACCCCCAGACCTCCCACGCCCAGCGTACCACTCACGAAGCTGCTGAACAGACGGGGTCTCACGGGTGCGCAGCTGCTGCTGACGCTGGCCGCCACCAAGGCCTCCACGCTGCGTGGCTGCACCGCGACCAGCACCACCTCCTCCGCTACCTCCACCACCGCTGCCGCCGCCTCCACCGCCTCCTCCACCGCCTCCACGGCCTCCACTGCCGCCACCGACGCCCCCACCCCCGTGACCACCCCCACCACCACCTCCATCGCTTCCTCCACCTCCCCCTCCACCACCCTTGCTTCCCTTGCCCTTGCCAGTGCGGCGTCGCCCACTAGGGGCAGACGCAGCGCCGACCTCCTCAGTGCCAACGAGGTCGACAGCAGCAGCAGAGGCAACAGAGGAATGAAGGGGGACAGGGGAACACCCCTCAAAGAAGGGGGTGCGACGGTCGCCGCGAGAAGCCCCAACAGCTAAGATACTCTTCTCAGCTGCAGCAAGGCGCTCCTCTAGCAGGTCGACAGTCAGCGCGGTAGGGCAAAGGGAGAGAAAGTGATCCCTGACTGAGGAGAGAGAGTCAGGGAGGCGGGTGACTAGGTAGTAAAGGGTGATGTACATGGGGGGGGAGTTCGTGGGAAGAAACTCAGTAGGAAGGGCAGCGCGGTAGCGAGCGTCACTAGTGCGGAGGTGAGCAACTAGGTCAGCAACTGTGGAAAAGGCGGCAAGGTCAGGAAAAAGGTACGGCAGCATGAGGCGGCTGAGGGCAGCAGTGGTAGGGGAGGAGTAGCGTGCAACTACAGCATCGTACAGAGCCCTAGCATTCTTGTACTGACTAAAGTGCGCGCGCTCAGTAGACGGCAGGTGGTTACGCACAGCAAGACGAGCAGCAGCATCGCGCGTGAGCCACTGCGAGCGAACAGTACTGTCAGCATCAGCAGTAGGGGCAGTAGAGGCGCCAGAAGTGGGATCGAACAGTGAGAGACCATCCTTGCTATCGCACTGTAGGAAAAGCTGCAGATCATCTAGCCAGACCTCAAAGTCAACAGCCCGACCCACAGCATCAAAGGTAAGAACATTGAGACTAGCCATGACAGGAGAAGCAGCAGGCTAGCAGTAGCAGCAGTGGAACTCGACTAAGCAGGCTAGGTAGGGCGGCGCAGCTCGGCAGGGCGGTGTGGCTCGGCAGCGCGGCGCTCTTACCAGGGGAGAGGCTGGGGCAGGGCCGGGGTAGGGCCGGGGCAGTTCAGGAGCAGGGCCGGGGCAGGGCCGGGGCAGTTCAGGAGCAGGGCCGGGGCAGGGCCGGGGCAGTTCAGGAGCAGGGCCGGGGCAGGGCCGGGGCAGTTCAGGAGCAGGGCCGGGGCAGGGCCGGGGCAGTTCAGGAGCAGGGCCGGGGCACGGCCAGGGCAGAGCCGGGCCAGGGCCGGGGCAGTTCAGGGGCAGGGCTGGGGCAGGGCCGGGGCAGAGCCGGGGCAGTTCAGGAGCAGGGCCGGGGCAGTGCAGAAGCAGGGCCGGGGTAGTTCAGGGGCAGGGCCGGGGCAGAGCCGGGGCAGGGCCGGGGCAGGGCCTGGGCAGAGCCGGGCCAGGGCCGGGGCAGTTCAGGGGCAGGTCAGGAGCAGGGCCGGGGCAGTGCAGAAGCAGGGCCGGGGCAGTTCAGGAGCAGGGCCGAGGCAGTGTCGGGGAAGAGCTGCAACAGGGCCGCAGCAGGGCCGGCTGGGCCTGAAGGGGCCTCTAACGGGGCCTGACTGGGCCGAACGGGGCCTATAACGGGGCCTGACGGGGCCTATAACGGGGCCGTACGGGGCCTATAACGGGGCCTGACGGGGCCTATAACGGGGCCGTACGGGGCCTATAACGGGGCCGTGCGGGGCCTATAACGGGGCCTGACGGGGCCTATAACGGGGCCGTACGGGGCCGTACGGGGCCTATAACGGGGCCTGACGGGCCTTACGGGGCCTGAAACGGGGCCAAATGGGGCCTGACGGGGCCGAACAGGGCCTATAACGGGACCTGACGGGGCCTATAACGGGGCCTGACGGGGCCTATAACGGGGCCGTACGGGGCCGAAAACGGGGCCGTGCGGGGCCTATAACGGGGCCTGACGGGGCCTATAACGGGGCCTGACGGGCCTTACGGGGCCTCTAACGGGGCCTTACGGGGCCTCTAACTGGGCCTGAAGGAGCCTGACGGGGCCTCTAACGGGGCCTGACAGGCCTTACGGGGCCTTAAACCGCGCCCTAAACGGGGCCTAAAGGGGCCTTAAGGGGCCTAACGAGGCCTTAAGGGGCCTTACGGGGCGGGCGCAGGCTCTAAGGGCGGGCGCAGGGGCCGTGACGGGCCTCGAAGGGAAGGCGCGAAGCGCGCGGCAAGTAGGCAGGGGAGAAATTTCAGTGGTGGGCCCTTTTTAAAAAATCTCGAAACTAGCTCTATACCATGTGAGAATGATAGACGAAAGAATGAATGAACTAGAAATGAGATGGGTACATATAGGAAACACATAAGTATTGTACCCACTAAGAGCTACCCCACTACAGCCTAAATAGACCATAGCAGATATAAGTTTGACACGAAGTGCCATAACGTGGGTGTCGGGGACAAGAGGAGGACGCGAACGAGGAGAACGACGACCAGTGCGAACAACGTGAACAGGCGAGGCAGGACGAGACTCGGGCTCACGACGCTCTGTAAAGGAGTCTGTCTGCTTAGCGTAATGAGAAGGAGCAGGCAGTGGGGAGTCTGGCTGTAACTGTGGCTGCGAATGGTGAGGCGGTGGACACAGTAAGCTAGGAGTAAGGCCAGTAGAAGACAGGAGACTAAGAACCTGGAAAAGGACCGAGTCAGGTGGCGGCAGAGACGACGGTGGTGGCGGAACAAAAAACGTTCGCCGCTGCATAGTGCCTCCAGCACCAGTAATGCCAGCTCCAGCACCCCCAACGCCAACGTCTCCAGCTCCAGGGTCTACACCTCCAGTGCCTCTAGCTCCAGCGCCTCCAGCTCCAGCGCCTCCAGCTCCAGTGTCTCTAGCGCCAGTGCCTCCAGCTCAAGATTCTCCAACTCCAGTGCCTCCAGCTCCAGTGCCTCCAGCGCCAGTGCCTCCAGCTCCAAGGTCTCCAGCTCCAGCTCCTCCAGCTCCAGCACCTCCAGCACCAGTGCCTCCAGCTCCAGGGTCTCTAGCTCCAGGGTGTCTAACCCCAGCGCATCCAACACCACCAGCTCCGGCAGCTCTAATCCCTCTAGTACGAGCACCTCCAGGACCAGCAGCTCCAGCACCTCCGGTACATCCAGCTCCAGCAGTAACTCCAGCACCTCCAAGACTAGTAGCTCCAACACCTCCAGCTCCAGTGCCTCCAACACCTCCAGCTCCTGCAGCGCCACTCCTAAGGCGTGTGCGCTGAGAAAACCACTCGCGCAGCTGCTGCGGTGAGAGAGGCTCCCGCCGGGGAGACAATCGTGGCGAGGCACCCGCAGGACCTCCAGCAGACGCAGTACCCCTAGGCTTAGCACCCCCAGACTCTGCACCCTTAGACTCAGCACCCCCAGGCTCCGCACCCTCAGGCTCAGTACCCCCAGGCTCCGCACTCGCAGGCTCAGCACCCCCAGACTCCGCACCCTCAGACTCAGCACCCCCAAGCTCCACACCCTCAGGCTCAGCACCCCCAGGCTCCGCACTCGCAAGCTCAGCACCCCCAGACGCAGCACCTCTAGCAGCACCTGAGTCTACGGTGACCTCGACAGGCACACTCCCGGGGAGTGGGTCTACCTGAGACACACCTGAGGGAGCAGGACCCTGAGGGGGGAGGGGGTCCACCGGAGGGGGACTTGGAGCAAGGAAGGGCGGCGGGGGGGGGGGAGAGGGGCAGTGCGGTAGGGGAAGAGATGGTGAAAGGGAACCGACTCGTCAAACGTGACGTCCTGAGAGGGGAGGACACGGCGCGAGGTGGGGTGGTAAAACTGCCAGCCAGGCGCGTCAGGGGGGAAGCCAAGGAAGACGCAGAGAATAGCGCTGGAGGAGAGCTTGTCCGCGGAAGTATCGCAGACAAAGGCACAAGAGCCCCAGACCCGGAACGCTGACGCATCGCCAACCTTCCCCGTCCAACGCAATGTAGGCAAGGTCTCCGGCAAGGAGACACGGGGCCAGAGGTTGAGCTGATGCGCAGCGTACCGGACCGCAAACGGCCACAGAAAATGGGGAGCACTCGCATGGATCATGGAGGTACGAGCCACCTCCATAACTAAGTCAATGCGGCGCTCAGCAATCCCATTTTGCTGCAGGGAGGTCGGAAGCGTGAACGACTGGAGGATGCCCTCCCCATGACAAAAGTCCCGCCAGAGGTCAGAGGAGAACTCACCACCTCTGTCAGAGTGCAGACGCAAGACAGGAAGGTCCTAGCGGAACCGCTCGCGGAGCTGGAGACGGACTGCGGGGATCCAAGGGATCAAGACATCAGGGACCTCACCCTTACTGCGCAAGGGGAAGACTATGTCAGAATCCCAACCACTAGACCATTGGGATAAAAGGGCTTGTTAAGTAGCGGGTCAGTGCGCCCATAACCCCCCAGGACAACGAGCCTGTAACCCTTCCCTAGGATCAATCGGGGATCACCAGTGGACCTCTGACAGACTGTGGTGTAACGCATGTAGTCATCAACAACCAGCAGAAAGTAGCGCTTGCGGCCCTCTCCACGTCCATGTGGAGAGTCTGCAGGGGAGCAGTCGTCAGGGGAAACAAGGAGGAGTGAGGAGCGGTGCGCAACCGTCCCTCGACGCAAGGAAGGCAGGGCAGGGCAGGCGAGGGCGGGAGGGGAGGCAGAGACCTGGGAAGACCAGAAACAAGGAGGCGGGAGTGCATGCCACGAAGGCATGGCAGGGAGGGGTGACTAAGGCGGTGGTGCCACAGGAGAGTCTGGTGCGACAGGAGGCGACACAAGCAGGGGGCTGCTACCGGACCTGATGCGGACACCTGAGCAGACGCAGCTACCTAAGGAGGCTCAGTAGTCAGTGTGTACAGACTCGAACCAGGCCGACGGGTGGCAAGGTGACGGCCCGTCCGTGTACACGTGAAGATCGACACACGCTGACCCCCAGGAGTGGTGGTAGTGACCATCGCATCCTGGAGGGCAGCGGTACTCACCAAGTTTGTAGAGAACGAGGGGAGGTGAAGACCTGAGAGTGAGCTGGACGGAACCGCCGGACACGGGAGAAAAGTGGAGGAACGGGCAAGAACTGGGCCCCCTAAGGGGTCAGCCAGTCTGACTAGAACAGGTGCAGTGAGTGGAGTGAGGGTGGTACTTGTTGTGATATATTATATATATCTATCTATAAGTGCCTGTAGCTGTAGCTGTAGTTTGTTATACATTCTGTTGGTGGTGCACCCTTTCTAGTTTGCTATATGTACCTTGTGTGCTATAGTGAACAATACACATTCTCGATTCTCTCTTGCACAAACTCCTCGACATCCGCTTGGCCTAGGCTCCTAAGCCTAGGCCCTAGCTAAACCCGGTTCCTAAGTTAAGTTAGTCTCGTAACATGGTATCAGAGCTAGGTCGTTCCCGACCTAATTTACCAAGGGCCCACCGTCAGCAGCAAATCGCGGCTTCGTCCGTCCTTCCCCATCGCTCGCCCGGAGCAAAATCCGTCACGGTAGTCGTGACAAACGCAACGGTCGCAATGGGAGTGACGGCGCTCGCCGACCCGCTGTTTCGCGCCGCCGCTCTTCCCCCCCGTCGGCCCCTAAACCCACCACTGCGTTCCGCGTTGCCCTTCCCCGTCACGCTGCCTCGTCGCGGCTCCCTGGCGTGGAAACATCGACGGTCGCAGTGGGGGGGGGAGAGGAGAAGGGGAAAGGGGTGGCAGCCGTCACTTGAGCATCAACGCCAGCCCACAAATTCGTCCCGTCCCGTTCCGACCCCGCCCGCCTTCCCGTCGACTTCGCAGCTGCTGTGAAGGGAGTGTTGGAATAGCAGTTGAAAGTTAGAAACGAGAAAAAGAGGTTGCACTAGCAAGCAGTTGAGTACATATAGCAAACCCTAGATTGGGCTGTACTCACTATTGAGTACCCCACTGCAGGCTAGACAAACATAACATTCTGACACACCCCCATAGCCAAAGTGGGGTGTAATCAGCACAACAAGCAAAGTAAAGCAAAGACAAGCTCAGGGTGGATCACAATGTCACCACACATTCTGAGCACAAGTACAAGAAGTGACAGTTTATAGTTCACAGCAAATAAGTAAAACTAGAGGCTATCACAGAGGGCAAGTGAGGAGGAGGAGGCTGGACTAATAGGAAAGGAGAGAGGAGGCAACGGCGGAAGCTGCAGACACACGGGCAACAGGAGCGGCTCGCACTGAGGCTACCGGAGGCGCACCTCCGGACTACAGGAGTAACTGGCTCCGCGGCTAAGACGAGCGGCAGGAGCAACGGACCCACGGGCGACTGGCGCAGCGGCATCACTGGGCTACCGGAAGCGCACCTCCGGACTACTGGCACTGCTGGCAACACGACGGCTACCTCCACCCAACCTCCCTCTACTGCCGCACCCCCCATTCACACACCCCCTGCTGCACCCCTAGGTTCACTCACACTCCACCCCCTAGCACCACTCCGTCGACTCACACACACCCACCCCCCTCAGCGTCAGCTGCAGCAGTGGGAGACGAAGGAGGAGGAGGAGCAGGTGATGCCACACACCCGCCACCCCCCACTCGCCACCCCCAAACCCTAACACAGGGCAGGGCCGGAGATGGGGGGGGGGGGGGGGGGGGGGGGCGCGACGAAAACAGGAGGGGCCGACGCGTGGCCCCCGTCAGTCGCCCCTCCCGTCGCCTGTCGAGGCGACCCTGTGGGGGGCCGCCGCGCGGGCCCCCGTTGGCGCCGCGACGGGCGACGAAGGGGGGGGCCGCGCGGGCCCCCGTTGGCGCCGCGACGGGCGACGAAGGGGGGGGGGGGGGGCGCGCGGGCCCCTGTTGGCGCCGCGACGGGCGACGAAGGGGGGGGGGAGGGGGGCCGCGCGGGCCTCCGATGGCGCCGCGACGGGCGACGAAGGGGGGGGGGGCGCGCGGGCCCCTGTTGGCGCCGCGACGGGCGACGAAGGGGGGGGGGGGGGGGGGGCGCACGAGCCCCCCCGGGCAACGAAACCGCCGTGCGCCCCGAGGCGCGCGACGGGCAGGGCACCGTCGCGCGCCACGGGGCGCACGACGGGCAAATCAGGGCGTCGCGCTGCCCCCAGGGCGGCGCGACGAGCAGAAAACCGCCGCGCGACTCGAGCGCGCGGCGGGAAGAAAAAGGGCCGCGCGCCATGGGCGCGCGGGAGACAGGAAGACAGTGCGCGCCCGAGGCGCGCGATAGGCAGTGTAGCAGCGGAAGACAATGGTGGGCCCATGCACAGGATCGACCCACGAGGGTCGACCTGCTCTGATTCCATGTTGGAATAGCAGTTGAAAGTTAGAAACGAGAAAAAGAGGTTGCACTAGCAAGCAGTTGAGTACATATAGCAAACCCTAGATTGGGCTGTACTCACTATTGAGTACCCCACTGCAGGCTAGACAAACATAACATTCTGACAGGGAGTGGCGGGAATGGCGGGCGTGGCGGGAATGGCAGGAGAATCTACTGCTCCGCCACTGCACGCTCCAGATCGTACGCGACCCACAAGCCCGCCAGCAAGCGAACACGCGGAACCGCCAGCAGCGACCCCGCCAGCAGCGCCACCGCCAGCAGCGTCATTGCCAGCAGAGACCCCGCCAGCAGAGACCCCGCCAACAGAGACCCCGCCAGCAGCGACACCGCCAGCAGAAACCCCGCCATCAGTGACCCCGCCAGCAGAGACCCCGCCAGCAGCTACACCGCCAGCAGAGACCCCGCCAGCAGCTACACCGCCAGCAGAGACCCCGCCAGCGCCGTCACGCCAGCACCAGGCACCAGCACCAGCGCCAGCCACCAGCACCCAGCACCAGCTCCAGCGCCGTCACGCCAGCACCAGGCACCAGCACCAGCCGCCAGCACCAGGCGCCAGCGCCAGCCGCCAGCACCAGGCACAAGTACCAGCGCCAGCCGCCAGCACCAGCACCAGCTCCAGCGCTGTCACGCCAGCACCAAGCACCAGCATCAGCCGCCAGCACCAGGCACCAGCACCATCGCCAGCACCAGGCACCAGCGCCAGCCGCCAGCACCAGGCACTAGCACCAGCGCCAGCCGCCAGCACCAGCACCAGCTCCAGCGCCGTCACGCCAGCACCAGGCACCAGCACCAGCGCCACCCGCCAGCCTCAGGCACCAGCACCAGCGCCAGCCGCCAGCACCATCACCAGCTCCAGCGACGGCACCAGCGCCGTCACGCCAGCACCAGGCACCAGCACCAGCGCCAGCGCCAGCCGCCAGCACCAGGCACAAGTACCAGCGCCAGCCGCCAGCACCAGCACCAGCTCCAGCGCCATCACCCCAGCACCAGGCACCAGCATCAGCCGCCAGCACCAGGCACCAGCACCAGCGCCAGCACCAGGCACCAGCACCAGCGCCAGCCGCCAGCACCACGCACCAGTACCAGCGCCAGCCGCCAGCACCAGCACCAGCTCCAATGCTGTCCCGCCAGCACCAGGCACCCGCACCAGCGCCAGCCGCCAGCACCAGGCACCAGCACCAGCGCCAGCCGCCAGCACCAGAGAGGTTGAGTGGGCGGGTAAGGGGGTGGCAGAAGCAAGTCGGGCATTTGCAGCCGTTGCCTGTAGCAGGCACGCCCCCGGAGGTGGTGAGCGGTGCTGTCCTGCTGTCCGTTGCAGCCACAGCGCCTGCTCTCACGCCCGCTTGCCGGGTCCTGCACCTGTCGCTGCTGCATCTGCTGTGGCTGAGGTCACTGTGGCTCTATCTGCCATTAGTGCAACTGCTGCCTGTAGCAGGCACGCCCCCGGAGGTGATGAGCTGTACTGTCCTGCTGCTCGTTGCAGCCACGGCACCTGCTCTCACGCCCACCTCTCGGGTCCTGCACCTGCTGTCATTGCACTTATCATGGCTGATATGTGATGTTGTTTCCCATGCTTTTTCCACTCCTCAGTGACTTGTTATTGCTATGCGCTGCAGGCACTTAGGGGATGTGTCGCGATATATTATATATATCTATCTATAAGTGCCTGTAGCTGTAGCTGTAGTTTGTTATACATTCTGTTGGTCGTGCACCCTTTCTAGTTTGCTATATGTACCTTGTATGTTATAGTGAACAACACACATTCTCGATTCTCTCTTGCACAAACTCCTCGACATCCGCTTGGCCTAGGCTCCTAAGCTAAACGTGGGCCCTAAAGAAATCGGTCCTAGAACAAGACTTGCTCTACAACCATGTCAGAATACTGAATGAGAATGAATGAACTATGAATGAGTTGAGTACAAGTACTAACCCTAATTGGGTTGTACCCTTTATAGGCTACCCCACTACAACCTACACAATGTAAACACTATAACATTTTGACACCCTACCCTCCCCTCCCCCTTATCCTCTCCTATCCCCAGGCTTCTCCCCCCACACCAGGCCCTCATATTCGTTTTTGGCCTGTCTGATTCGTCAGACTTGGTACACTGATTGTGTCTGATTAATCAGAGTTGGTACAAAAAGAAAAGCTGAAATATCAGAGTCCAATGTTAAAAAAGTCTGAATATTCAAATTCTATACTAGAATTTTGTCTGATTGTAACTTTCGTTCTGGAGGACCGTCTGTTGGCCTTTGTTTTACTACACTAGTTAACATCTACAACATAAATATAAACTAATCATACTTTGGTTTAACTAAAGTAATTAGGATACATACTAGCTAGCTATCCTATCCTATCTAGGCTACTCATTGAATCCATCATCGCTATCACATGCATCATCATCTCCTAGGTCGACTACTACCATCTCCTCTTCCACAGGCTCCTTGCCCTGCCTGCTCTGTTGCTTCCCTCCAGTGATAGGAGCGTTGCTGTGGGGCTTGCGCTTCTTGTAGCTCCTCCAGATCCCCACAATGTCCTCCCAGTTTGGCTCATACTCCATGAGGCTCATGCACATGAGGTCTCCAAGCCTCGCGTCCTTCAAGGAGCCTCGCTGCCATGACTTAATAATGTTTTGCCGAGAGAAGCCTCTCTCGCACTCCACGGTGCTCAGCGGCAGAAATGCTACCGCCACCCACAACTGCACCAGGTTGGGGTAGTTGTCGCGCCAGTCAGGTGTCTTCAGCATAGCGGTGAGTCCTGCGTTGAAGCTGCGCTCGTTCTTGTTGGATGCTGCAACCACGGAGGTGAACATGCGCAGCTCCTTCACCGCACGTCGCTTGTTGATTCCTGGCGGGGGAGGAAACGTAGAGACACAGGAAAAGGGATTTAAGAGCACTGCACTGCGTTACATCACACACGAGGATACAACAACGTCGCAACTAAAAGACAATGCCAAACAAACACATTCATCAGTGATGGCAATCCGTGCTTTTCTGGCAGAATTTCCTCACACTCGTCGGCCTTGAACAGTGTGACAAGAAACTCCAGCCACTGGAGGCATCTCATGTTCCTCTCTCCACGTTCCAGCGGCCACTCATCAGGGGTGAACAGCTTCGCCCCTGACATTCCCTCCAGGTCGCCAAGCCGCGAAACCAGCTCGTGGACGATCTTCTACGCAAACTCGGTGCACACGTCCACGCAGCCATCATGATTCGCGGGACCCTCAAACTCCTCCAGGGTGTCCTCATGCAGCTTGAACTTGAAGCGTGCAGGGCGCCCGTCGGAGTCCACACCCTCGGCAGTCACCTCCCTATTTCCTCCAGGCCCATGACGCGCGAGGAAAGGAGACAACCTCTTGCTCACGCCAGCACCGAAGTCATCGCCGCAGTCGACATAGCGGCTCTCGATGTGGGAGGTTGTGCGCTTTATCTGCGCATGGACACTGGCATAATCCAGCTGATGACAAGGCAAGAAAGGCAAGGAGGGGTGTTAGTCACGGTCCTTGGACATTGCAGAGGCAACGGTACGTGTAACGAATGGAACACAACATAACCCAGCTCACCTCCTTGTGCTGGAAAGCCCGGTTGAGGATGTTGAGCTGCTCCAGCACATCAGCAATGAAGAACAGTAGGAAATGAAACCTGTAGCTTGTCACGAGCGCGTACAAGGTTTCATCCCACTCCTTCAGCATCACAATGAGAGCAGGCAACACGGCGATGAGCCTCAGCATGGCATCGCCCCGTGAGAGCCAGCGAACTGCATGTATCCCTTGCAGTTCCAGGCTTGTTGACGTGAAAATCTCTTGCAGGCCCATGAATCGCTGGTGCCACGGCCCGGACCTGCCGAGATGCTCCGCCACGGTTCGAATCACCATGTCGATGATGCTGAAGGCTGGGATCTTCTCAGCAGCATGCTTGGCAGCCAGTGCCTCCCTATACATTACATAATTCGATATACCTGCGCACGATGCAGTGCGACGACACCAAGTGGGGAATGCGCAGTCGTAGGCATGTCACCAGGCCTGACTTGCTGCCCATCATGACGTTGGCACCATCGGTGCTTATGCCATAGATCCGCCTCAGGTCGGCGCCGACTGCCTGCAGGTGTGACAGAAGAAGAGTTAGAAGCGAGGCGGCGTCCGCCTTATCCACTGTGATAAGCTGCATGAACTCCGTGACCAGCTTGCAGTTGCGGATGAAAGTGACGTAGAGGATTAGGTGCTTCCCGCTGCACCGATCCGTGCTCTCGTCGAGGGAGATGCCGATGAAGGGACTTGAGAGCACATGCTCCAGCTGGGTTGTTTGAAGCCACGTTGCAGTCGACTGCGTTAGCTCCCCGAAACCGTACCTGCACATAAAATAGCACGCTCAGTTAACGTGGTTTAACAAACATGAATTGCAGAGCATCGTACATGTGCAACTGTTGCAGAAGAAGTAACATATGCACTCACGTGGTATAGTATGTGCCGTACCCCTTCTTGGGGAAACCCTTCACACCCTTCTCCGACAGGTACCGAACAAGCTTGACCCACATCCCCATTGGCGCGTCACACTTACTGACGAACAGCAAAGAGTCAAGAAGGGAAACGACGCGCAGCTTCTCCTCGTCGACACAGACTCGAAGCTGGTCGATCAGAGGCTGCCTCGTCCCGCCTTCCACTAACGAGGTGAACTTAGACACAGCCAGCTTGTGCTTGTTAGTGCCGGCATGCTTCCGGAAGGATTGTGTCTGCACGTCTGTGGCACCTTTCCCGCGCCTCCCGCACTTGCCTGCGTCGCCAGCATGGGCCTGACAAACACTGCACTTAAACGCAGGGAGTCCAGTAGAGGTTTTAGTTAGCACAAGCCACGAAAAACGACCACGCCACTGCGTAGTAAACTTGTCATGTGCATCCTCATACACATCATGGATGAGCTGCGCTAAATTGATATCGAGTCGTGGACGCGACCGTTCAGATGGGCCAGCTTCATTGTTGTCAAATGCTGTCGTCGCAGACACCTTCTCGAAGCTCAACGTAGCCTGCTTCAGACGGACATTGCGCGCTTTGGTGGCGGTGGTGGGCTCACAGACGTGATGCAGGGCAGAACCAACGGTAGGTTCTTCATCCGTCACTATCACAGTATCAGTTGGAGATGAGACCGCTGGTGCTGGTTCTTTCGGTATGGGGATTGTATCAGGACTGGCGCAAGCCGCCTTCTCTAGTGCTAGCGAGCTAAGCAAAAAGTCTAACCCCGTTCTGATGTGAGGACCGTCATCATCTTCATCGCCTGTGGCGGCATCGGCCTGGAAAGCCATCGCGGGGTCTGAGAAAGCCTGCCGAGCAGGAACTAGGGAGGTGTGGTTGACAGCATGTTGAAGCACGGGGAGGGATGAAACCCTAGCTCAGACACAAGGCCCCTTACCCCTCCACGGGCCATCAATGAAAGGGGATGTGGTTGCCTAGCATGCACGGCAACGACGAGGCGCTTCTGCCGTGCACTGCTGTCGGTTGTGTTTCATGGCTGCAAATGGGGGGAAAGTCCTTGTTGGCTCGAAAAGCTGCCACAAGGACCAATCAGCACACAAAGAAGGTGTGCACTGGTGTTTACGTGGGAATAACCGCGCCGCAGGGCGGCCTCGCTGCCAAAACTTGACTGTTGTCCCACATATAGCGTGATTGACGGGACAACAGTCAAATGCAACCGCTAATCCCGGGCAGTGCCTATTTTATCAGTGTAAATCACACTGCTATACTGATGAGAAGGGTGAAATTTAGGGCCTACACTGATGTGTTTGGGTTTTTTTTTTTGAAAATTAGTGTTACACTGATTTGACAGTGAAACGATTTAGGCCACACTGATGCTCTGGGGTAAATTTTCCCGTAGCGAAGATTACCCTTAAGGGCGTACAAGGCACCCCCCCCTCGAAACTCTACTCATCGAGACGAAGTTTCCTAGAAATTTCGTAACGATATACTCAATTTCGTAATGATTTACTACGACATCAGCACGTGAGTACTGACAACCGACCCCGCGTCACTCCATGCCTGCTTGCAACCTACTGTAGAGGCGATGCAACCTGATTGGTCAAATCTGCACTCACTGCAAAAACTTTATATTGACTCGTAAATTTGGGACTCGAGGTCCCCAAACCCACGTTCCCCCCGGGAAGCTTGCTGACTCGGCGAAAACGTGGGTTTGGGGACACGAGTCCCAAATTTGGGACTCGAGGTCCCCACAACCTCCACCCACCAGCGCCCAATTTACTACAAATGTTTTATGCGATAAGGGTACACAAATATACTATACTGATGCTCTGGTGTAAATTTTTCGAAACTCAATGTTACACTGATGTATCAGTGTAACGAAAAATTACACACTGATCAGAAGGGTTTTGAAAAAGGCTACACTGCTAATCGTGAGTAGCCAAAAACCAAACATAGGCCCTGATCCCGGGTGTCGGCGCCAGCCCAGGTACATTGAATCAGAGTCGGTACACGATTGTACTCTGATGGATCAGAGTACACTCCCGAAAAAAAACTGATTTATCAGACTCATCCTTAAAAAAAAAAGCTGAAACATCAGAGTTGAGTCTCTAAAAAAAGTCTGAAATATCAGACTTCTTCACCCAAATCAGAGAAATTTCTGACTTCTGGGGGCCTGCCCCACACACACGCGCATGAACATGTGAGCGCACACGCTGAAAACAAACAAAAAAACAAACAAACAAACAAACAAACAGAAAGAGTACCACCATTAAGTTTCGTCATATGATGCCATGCATGTCATGTCATGTCGCGTCTTGCATGTCGCGTCTTGTCATGTCACGCCTTGTCATGTCACGCCTTGTCATGTCATGTCATGTTAAGTCACGCCTTGATGTCACGTCTTGTCATGTCATGTCATGTTAAGTCACGCCTTGATGTCACGTCTTGTCATGTCATGTCATGTTAAGTCATGTCACGTCATGTCATGTCAAGATCCTCATGCCATGTCATCTCCCAATGCCGGCATCGCATTATGGGAAACTCCTAACTCGCACCACGAGATTAAACGACACCTGCTTCTTCAGCTTCGTGCTTCCCATCTCATGCCGGTGGGCCATCAATAACCGAGCCTCCCATGCCGGTACGCTGACTACCTCGTGTCTCATCTCATCCTCATTGACCAATGCTGGCATCGCAGGATGGGAACCTCCGCACGCGCACCACACGGTTAAACGAAACCTGCTTCTTCAGCTTCGTCCCTCCCACTCCATTCGCCGGCGACAGACACGACTTGATAGGGCTCTTACCACCCCTCTCCTGCCCCCCCATCTCCTGCCCTCCCATCCGCATTCCCATCTCAGCAGCACTACCCGAGCTCGATCGGCCTCCCAACGTCCCTGCATCGACCGAGTTTCTCCGCGTGACACGCCGTCCGCTGCCCGCCTGTGCCCTTCCTCCTGTCGTCGCCACGGCCACTCTCCCCTCGAATTCCGCACTCTGGGACCGAACAAACACCCCTTCCTGGTCCATACCCATTCCCATTCCCGCCACAATCTGTCCCGGTGGAGCGATGAGAGGGTGGGAAGGTGAGGAAGGGAGGTAGGGAGCGTTGAAGGGACCAATCGCTTGGGGGTTGTTTTCTGGGGTGGTGGTGGTGGCGAATGGGATGGTAGAGTTGGGCAGGTACGGAGGGATGAGGTGGTGTGAGGGAGGGTACAGATCGGTGGGGTCATTGTCTGGAGTTGAGTCAGAGGCAGACCTCTGGTGGTGCTGGTCCTGTCCCATAACCATACCAGTACCCATACCCATACCTGCCCCCATACCTGTCCCCATACTTGCCCCCGAACCTGTCCCCGTACCCATACCATTGGTACCTGAAGGAAACCCCTGGTGGTGGGGCAGGGAGGAGGGGGGAAATTGGCTGAGGTCGAGAGATTGGCGTCGAGCGTGAGAGGACTTTGGGGAAGGAAAGGGGTTCTGGAAAGAAGACTGGGACCGGGGGATGGGAGAGGCGCGCGGGGAGCGGCGGGAGGAGGAGGGGGAGAGCGCGGGGGAACGGGTGGGGGAGCGCGGAGGCTTGGAGGGGGATGCGAGGGGGCGTGTGGGGGAAGGGGCAGAGGGGAATGACGCGGAGGAAATTGGGCAGGGGAAGGTGGGGGATTGGGCGGGGGAGGAGGCGAGCAGGGGGAAGGCGGCAGTGGGCTGAATTGGGGAAGTGATAAGGGGAGGGGGGCGGGAGAATATGGCGGGGACTGGCTTGCGCTGGCGCGAGGGGGAAGCGGAAGGGGAAGACACTGGGGCGCGGGGGGAGGCGGATGGGGGAGCGTGGGGGGAGGACGACCGGGGAAGAGCGTTGGGGGAGGCTGGTGGGGCAAAGGTGCGGGGGGAAGCGGGGGGTGCGTGAAGGGAGGCGGAGGGGGAAGGCATACGTGCGTGGGGGGAAGCGGAGGGGGAAGGCATGCCGGCGTGGGGCGAGGCGGAAGGAGAAGGAAACCGGGCGCGACGACGGCGGAAAGGGGAAGAAGCGGGTGCGCCGAGAGGGGAAGAGGAGAGGGGAGGGTGGAGCGCATGGGGGGAGATTGAGGAGTTGGACTGGGGGGAACGCTCTTGAGAGGCGGAGGAGGCGGGTGATGGTGAGGGCAGCGGCGCGTTCCCCATTGGACCCGCTTTCTGCCCTTCTCCTTCGCCATAAGAACCCTCGATATTAGAACTATCAGCTCCCTCGTCATAAGGGCTCGCGATATCCGAGTCAGCTTCGGGCGCGGAATCATCAAACGACACTTGCAGATGCTTCAGCTTCTCTTGCACCTCTATCGAGAGCCTCCTTATCGCGGATGCACCCTCGGGACCTCCCCCACCGCCGCTGCCGCCGCCGCCGTTCTGAGAATTAGGTCTCTCCTTATAGCTGCTGTTCGCGCTGCTGCTGTTGCTGCTGCTGCCGCTGTGGACACCGCCTCGCTGTAAGCTGCCTCGTTGTAAGCCGTCTCGACTCTTGCGAGGAGAAACCTTTCCACCAGGAGGGATACCACGTGGGGAAGCTGCGCGGTGTAAGTTGCCCGCGCCTCCGACTCCTCCGGTCTGTTGCGCCCCGCCGCCCAATCCGCGGAGCATATCCGCCGCCGCTGCGGCCAGCTGCCGCTCTGCGGACGGCGCAAGATCCGCGGAACCTCCGCGGTTTGCGCCTCTCCGCAGCACGGGCCGCGCCATAACCACTCCGTCTTCGTCATCGTCGTCATCGTCAATATTAACGTTCACGTTAACGTTACGGTTAGTGTCAGTGTTAGAAACGGTGTCTTTCCGCTGACGCGGAAGGATGTGGCCGGAATATCCGCTCATGGGCGGGGGATAACGGCGGGTCTGCGCGTTGACGGAGGCGGAACGCGCGATTCGAGGCACGGGGGCGGGCGAATGCGCCGAGGCGGAAGACGGGGACGGAGCGGCGGGGAAGGAGGAAGAAGTGGGGGAGGCGGAGGAAGCGGGGAAGGCGGAAGGAGAGGGGAAGGCCGGGGCGCGTGGCGAAGCGGCTTCCAAGGCGAATTCCTCCTTCAGGGTTGGCGCTTTACTCCTCGACGACGAGGTACCAGCTGCCACGTGGAACCCCGCAAAGTTTGACACGTCATCACCGTCACCGCCATCCACGTGTCCATCTGCGGCCGCCGGGAGCCCGTCAGTCGAAGAGGATCCCTTTCCCGCATCAGACGGCAAGGTTGGTACCGCAGTTCCAGACTTTCGAGGCGCCTTAGAAGCTACTTTAGATCCAGGCGGCGGGGTGACCTCATTGGAGCCGCGGGTTGCGGCAAGGGGCAAGGCGCGCTCCCCCGCTCCCCCTGCTCCATATGCTCCAGCTAATCCCCCTCCACCCCCGTCCCCGCCCCCTCCTCGTCCTCCTCCTTCCCGCACTCCTTCCGTTGCGCCCCCTGCTGCTGCGGAACTGGTGGCATCCCCGCCGATCTTGGGAAGGTTTTTTTCCCGCGATGTCGTCGACCGCCCTCCTTCCGCTCCTCCTTCTGCTGCTGCGGAACTGGTGGCGGTGGCGTCGCCGCCGATCTTGGGAGGGGATTTTTCCCGCGATGCCGTCGACCGCCCTTCGCCCCGCGAGCGGCGGAAGCGGAAGAGGTCGGCGGATGTGCGCGCAGGGGGGGCGCTCGTGGCGTTACCTGGTTCCAGGGGGGTACTTCCGGTCCGCCCGCGCAAGAGGCGGAGAAACGCGCTTCTGCGGCTGACGCGGGACCCGTCGGTTTCCCCAGCAGTGCTTGCGGCTTCCCCGTGCGCGCATGCACCGTCAGCGAGCGCGGGGTCATCGCCCCACTCCTTGTCCATGTCGTTCGACGAGGATGCCTTCCGCCGAACGACTTCTGCGTGCAGGCTGCGTACGGCGGAAGCTGATGGCGGAAGCCAGGGGGAAGCGTTCTCCGCTGATGTGGGGCCAACGCCGCACTCGCGGACGGGGAGCGACATAGCTTCTACCGCGTGCATTATCCTTCAAACTGCAGAGGGAGGATGAGAACGCCGCTACCGCGAGCTTGGCAATAGAAAAAGGATGACTATAACAGTTGCAACTGAGTCCCGACGGGTTTGGGATATCCTTTTGCGTAGGCGGCGTTGATGTGCCAGAGGCAAATTTGTGCTTTGGGAAAAGGACGAGAACATTTCTGGAGTCTCTGAAGGAACAGAGGAGTGAAGGAGTGGAGAAAAAACTGGAAGAAAGAGAGGGTCGGTGGAATCGGGGCAGGTTGGGTGCAAGGGGGGGGAACGAAGAAATGTGCATTCGGGTGGGGGAGAAAGCAAGGGCTGATTGAAAGGGAAAGACCAGGGCTCCTGTTTTTCACCTGAGGCGAGAGTGAGTGTGGACTCACTTGCCCTGCCCCACCCGCGTGCCGCGGCGCTGATGTGATTTCAGATGCGCTGCGAAGCAGCTCCGTGGGTCTTGTGATGTGATTGGTTACGGGCCCCGATGAGGGTGCTTCACGAGAGGCTGTGATTGGCAGTGTGGGGCTCGCAAGCCCAAAGTTACTCGCAAAGATCCCACGTCGCAACAATGGCAAACATGGCATGTGAGTAACTTGAATTCTATTGGACGAAAAAACTGGAAAACCAGAAGAGGACAAACTTCTCGGCTCTGAACTGCCTGGGTCAACCTCTTCCAAGCTATAATACTTTGAAGTTGAAGTTGATAGTTGGGCCACGGCTTTAACAGATGCATGCGCACAACCACTGTTTCACCTGCAGTTCATTCACGTGTGGCATTTTTGTCCTGACGTTGAGACACGCAACGCAACATAGAAAAGGTCAACTCTTTCATTCCGGTTCTAAAAATCACTCCTATAATACCTCTGGGTACCTCTGGAATTGACAACACCATCAATACCTTGGGGCCCGAAAACGGTGAAGTCTACGTTTGTATATCTTCCATTTCTAGCTGGTTAAGGTTCTCGGTCTCGGTACCTGGCGTTTCACGTGCGTTCTTTACGAATGCTCGAGTTGTGGAACAGCCTGTTCTCCCGCCACAATCCCATGGGGTTCGTTCAAGGGTGCCACCTTCCAGTTGTTTTGAGGGTTGACGTTGTGGTGGTGGTGTTGTATTGGGGTGGCTCAATCCTCTCCACCATGTGAAATGTCAACGACTGTGGTGCAGAGTGCTCGTTGGACGTTTCGACGAGAACGGAAGTCAGAACCGTCCAGCTTGAACTACAGTAAGCACGCAAGACCTAATCACGCACTTGGGGTTCTCTCGATTGAGGTGTCGTGGGCGGCCCTGACAGGTCGAATTTGCGAACAAGGTTCACCCTGCCTGAGCAATGTGCCCTTAGAAGTGTACTAGAAAAACGGCAAATGTCTTTCTATTATTGTCTGAAACAAGCAATAGCTTGCATGGTTATGTAGATTTCGTGAACGCTCAAGAAAAATGACAATGGAAGGTCGTGGAACGGTGTCAAGGCAAGAGTGTCAGTGCAATTCAGTCCCATGTTTGCTCCTCTCTGAACTTGCGAAAAAAATCCAAAGACAAGCCGACAAATGCAGTTACTGCCTCAGTTTGTCATAGCAGGAAGATGCAGAAACATCACCCGAAAACACAGGGTAGTTCCAGTAAATCTCCCTGAGTTGCAAACAATTTACACTAGCCAGCACAGTAAAGCGACTGTGGCCCAATTCCTCCGTGTTCAAGAATCCTCAAATAAATTCGTTAACAAAGAAATGGAGGGAATTACACAGTGATACAAATAGAACATACATAAGACCAAGGCAAACAAAGGCTTGTGGTACATGTAGTATCTGGCGTACTGGTAACGGTGATGCTTGTAGATGGGTCTAGTGGATATGATCCTAAAGAAGGGACGTACAAATTCAAAAGGGGGATGGTGGAGATGGTGACTTGATAGTGTTGAAACAACTAGGAGGTTTCCATGGCATGTTAGGTTAGGTACTCCTCCCCTCCCCGTTTGATAGTTAAGTGGACCCCCATTCGATTCGATGTCGATAAAGGCACTGTTTATAAAACTATGTTCAATAGCTGACAGAGATCGTACAACACTTGATAAATGCACTACACCATTATCACCGTATATTGTTCATACGTCAACTTGACTGTGACTTGGCCAGACTAAACCGGGTTTTGGGTTTAGAGTGTCAACTCCGGGTCTATGTTTTAGGTTTTTCCAGCCCTCGGGAACTCCGCAACTTCTTTTTGAAATCAACAAGGCAGGTATCAAGGCGGACAATAAAGTCGTCCACCTCTTCCTTTGAACCTCCTATAGCAGCAGCTGCCGTGAGATAGGGTACAGGGTAGCTTCATCACACACAGGAGATAGGCAGCAAAAACAACAGAAATGGAAAGGTAAATGTGTTTTGAGTCAACGATGAAAACCGTACGGTAGCAGCTAATGCCGTTCCAGTGACATAGGTTGCAGGGTATGTGACAAAGCACAGAACAAATATCGGTAGCAATAAAATGAGCTGCACACACTCAGCACAGGGTAACCAAGATTTGACTCGATACATACGTAACACGGATGACAAGTGTTACGTTCAGGATGTGTACCTATCATAAGATGATCCGAATCCTTGCAGTGCCACACCTCCTATGGTTTGCTTCACACCTTGCGGCACGACTCGGCAACCTGACACAAAGCTGACATGGGCGATGGGAGGAGAGAGAAAGAGGGTGCGAGAAAGAGGGTAAGACAAACAGGGGCAAAAAAGGGTGTGAGAAATAGGGGCTGAGGAAGAGGGGCTGAGAAAGAGGGGCTGAGGAAGAGGGGCTGAGAAAGAGGGAGTGAGGAATAGCAAGATGTGAATTTTTTTTTTTTACTGACTTTGCTGGAGAATGATTCGTTGCAGAATTACTTGATACAAACCTGATGCACATACAATTTGGCCCAGATTAACATTGATTATATCAAGAAAAAGTCAATGGAAAAGGGGAGGCGAAAAAGGCAAGACGCACCGTGAGAAGAGCATCGACCCCAGGAATGTGATGGGGGGGGCTTGTGGTGGTGACTTGAGGGGCGCTTTTGTGGTCTCCGCTTTAGTGGTGATGGTAGAGGTGGCCTCAGCAGAGGGGATGGGGGTGGGGGACGCGTGTGGTGGGGGGGTGGAGGACGTGTGTGGTGGGGGGGTGGAGGACGTGTGCGGTGGGGGGGTGGAGGGCGTCGAGGTCTTTATAGAGGGATCACGCAGGGATGCAGGTGCTTGGGTTGGTGGGATGGAGAGAGGAGAGGCGGGAGAAGCGGCAGTGGCTGGTGGAGCGGCTGCTCCTGGTGGGATGGTGAGTTGTCTTGAGTCGAATGTCTCCCTCAGCTCCACACCCGCTGCTGCTGCTGTTGCTGCTGGTGGTTTTGGAGGTGGTGGTGCTGATTCTGTTGGTGCTGCTGCTGGTGAGCTGGTTTGTTCTCCCGAGTCGAATGTCTCCCTCTGCTTCACACCCGCTGCTGCTGCTGGTGGTAATGCTACTGGTGGTGGTGCTGCTGATGGTGCCAACAACACAGAAGCTGCTAGCTTCTCTGATGTTTCCACTGTTGTTGCCAACGAGGGCTCCGAGCCAGCCACGTCAGCAGCAGCAGCACCAGCTGGCGTTGACATGGCTGGCGGTGCTGAGTCAGCAGCAGCGCATGCCACGTCAGCACGTGCGTGAGCGGGGACGAGGGAAGAGAGGGAGATGGCTAGGGAAATGGGGTTGTCTGGCGACTGCAGCAGCCGCTCTCCTGTCAGGGGAGGGGGAGGTGATATGTGGGGGTGGTGATATTTGATGAGGGAGGATGGGGATATGGCTAGGGAGATGGGACTGTCTGGTGACTGCAGCAGCCGCTCTCCTGTAGAGATAAGGGGGAGGAGGAGGTGATACGTGGGGGAGGTGAGATCTAGTAAGGAAGGAGAGGGAGATGGGGTTGTCTGGCGACTGCAGCAGCCGCTCTCCTGTAGAGATAAGTTTTAGCACAAGGGAGGGGGAGGTTATACGAGGAGGTGTGACAGGGAAAAGGTGACATTTGATGAGGGAGGAGAGGGAGATGGCTAGGGAGATGGGGTTGTGTGGCGACTGCAGCAGCCTCTCTCCTGGATATGTCAAGGATGGCACGAGGGGAAGGGGGAGGAGATATGTGGTGGGGAGGCTTCTACTGTTGCTAAGACTTCTCACCAAGCCTCTCTGCCACCCCTTGCATCTTCTCCCTCAGGTAAGGAGCTGCGGAGGCCTTACTTCCATCAACTCGTGTTGTTTTAGGACAACGAAACAAACTCCATGAGAAATGGCGGAAGGAGCCTGGTGTGTGCTTAGCTTAGAACGTTGTTGAGAGAGCTAGTTTAAAACAAATCTTCACTAAAGGATCAGGGACATTGCAAACTAGTTTCGGCTTTTGCAAGCCTTCATCAGTACAAGCCTGAAACTGAAGCTCAGAAATGAAGCAAACTGGAAGTCCTTCTCCCTCAGGTAAGGAAACAGCTGCTCTCGCTCCTGCAGCAGCGACTGCCATTGCTAAACCAGACAGTACCGGGCAGCATACTGCCGTTTCCACATAACACCACACCACTCACCGTGCTTCTCTGGCACCCCTCGCATCTTCTCCCTCAGGTATGGAGAGAGCTGCTCCCGCCCCTGCAGCAGCGACTGCCATTGCCAGACCTAATACCACTCACCATGCCTCTCTGCCACTCCTTGCATCTGCTCGCGCAGGTAAGGGAAGAGCTGCTCCCGCTCCTGCATCAGCGCCATCCTCTCCCAGGCGAACAGCCACTCCCATCCAGGCAGTGCCGGCAACTGTGTGGTTTCCACCTATGCCCAATTACCATGCCTCTCTGCCACCCCTCGCATCTTGTCCCTCCGGTAAGGAAAGAGCTTCTATCGCTGTTGCAGCAGCGACTGCCATTGCCAGACCTAATACCACTCACCATGCCTCTCTGCCACCCCTCGCATCTTCTCCCTCAGGTAAGGGAAGAGTTGCTCTCGCCCCTGCAGCAGCGCCTGCCACCCGCTCGCCCCCAGGGAGAGGAGGGTTATGAGGACGTCTAGGATGGGCGAGATGGACGCCCGGCCTGGGGTGGGGTGGGGTGGGGTGGGGTGGGGTGGGGTGGGGTGTGGTGGGGTGGGGTGTGGGATGGGGTGTGGGATGGGGTGCGGGATGGGGCATGGGTTTGGTATGTGAAGTGCAAGGCGTGGGGAAGAAGGTTGCCGCACTACTGCAGCAGTCGCTCTCCTCCACGCCCCTTCCTCCATGCCCCCTCTGCCACGGCCCTTTCCTCCCCCCACCCCCCCCCCTCCCTTTTCCACACCTCCAGCCCCCTCCTCCATGGCGCCTCGTCCATCTAATTCCAAAACACCCACCGGGGTACGAGGCGTTGACTGCATTGACCAGTGTTGACCGCCCAGGACCAGCGGCAACAACAGCCCCACCGACCGGCACAAGAAAGTTCTTATCGGTGCTCTGCACCACCGCATCCACCCGCCCCCTCCTCCACGCGCGTGTGATGGCAGCACTAATGGCTGCGCTCTGCACGCCGTATGCGTTGTTGATGACGTGCGGGATGGAGAGGCGGTGGCACAGTCGAGCAATGGCCTCAACGTTATCAGGGGCTCTGGGTGGGATGGTAGTGCGGGAGGGGGGATGCAGCAACAGGGAGCAGCACTTCATGGCAGCACTTCATGGCAGCACTAATGGCAGCACTAATGGCAGCACTAATGGCAGCACTAATGGCAGCACTAATGGCAGCACTAATGGCAGCACTAATGGCAGCACTAATGGCAGCACTAACGGCAGCACTAACGGCAGCACTAACGGCAGCACTAATGGCAGCACTAATGGCAGCACTAATGGCAGCACTAATGGCAGCACTAATGGCAGCACTAATGGCAGCACTAATGGCAGCACTAACGGCAGCACTAACGGCAGCACTAACGGCAGCACTAATGGCGGCACTAATGGCGGCACTAATGGCAGCACTAATGGCAGCACTAATGGCAGCACTAATGGCAGCACTAATGGCAGCACTAATGGCAGCACTAATGGCAGCACTAATGGCAGCACTAATGGCAGCACTAATGGCAGCACTAATGGCAGCACTAACGGCGGCACTAACGGCGGCACTAACGGCAGCACTAATGGCAGCACTAATGGCAGCACTAATGGCAGCACTAATGGCAGCACTAATGGCAGCACTAATGGCAGCACTAATGGCAGCACTAATGGCAGCACTAATGGCAGCACTAATGGCAGCACTAATGGCAGCACTAATGGCAGCACTAATGGCAGCACTAATGGCAGCACTAATGGTAGCGCTCTGCACGCCGTATGAGTTGTTGATGACGTGCGGGATGGAGAGGCGGTGGCACAGTCGAGCGAGTGGTGCAGAGAGGCAGGCACCTGAAAATTCACCTGGGAGCGAAGCAGGAGGTGGTGGATAGGACGCAGAGAATGCTGTCCGCTCCTCGGGAGTGGATCTCTTGTTCCATGGCTGCAAGGTCCGTCCACAGTTGGTCTCCCTGCTTATGCAGGGGAACCACCTGTGAAGGGTGGAGAAAAAAAGAGCGATCAGAACGAAAAGATGAGATTTGAAAGGTAGTTGGTGGGATGCTGTCCGTCCCTCCGGAGTGCACCTCCCCTTCCATGGCTGCAAGGTCCGTCCACAGCCGGTCTCCCTGCTTATGCAGGGGAACCACCTGTGAAGGGTTTGGGTGAGGCGACAGGGGTTGGGGATGCATGCGTGAGTGAAGAGCACTGTGATAGAAACAGGAGGTAGCTTAGTACATTAGAGGAGTAAGTTAGGGTATACCAATGCATGCTTCATTCTCCTCTCCACCCACCACGGGAGTGAGGCCGGCAGTGAGGATGCACTTGAGGCATGTGTATGTGGGTGCAATCAGAGCAGCACAGACCATAGCACGTGTGTCTCATAAACTGAGTAACTTAGAGCACATGAATGCATGCTTGAGTCCACCCACCACGGGAGTGAGGCCGGCTGTGAGGATGCACTTGAGGCATGTCTTCTGGTCAATGCGCGACCATAGCACGTACCTGCCATGTCATACCATGCCATGCAATGCCATGGGGCACATGCCATGCCATGAGCATGCCGCATCACAGCACATTGGAAACATTGAACAACATGCAGATGGCACAAAGCACATGGCACATGCATATTGCTCAGTCAACAAATTCCCTCCGTCCCTCCCTCCCTCCCTCCCTCCCTCCCTCCCTCCCTCACTCCATCCCTCCCTCCCTCCCTCCCTCACTCCATCCCTCCCTCCCTCCCTTCCTCTCTCCCTCCCTCCCTCCCTCCGTCCCTCCCTCACTCCCTCCCCCCCCTCACTCTCGGACTTACTCACTGCGCAGCGGGTCAGCTTTTTTTGAGAACGAGGAGAGTGAGAGTGAGAGCCATGCCAGTTGCCACAGGTAGCATCGTCACTCCATGGCCCTTCCCTCCCTCCCTCCCTCCCTCCCTCCCTCCCTCCCTCCCTCCCTCCCTCACTCCCTCCCTCACTCACTCACTGTGCGGCGGGTCTGCTGGCTTTGAGAGCAAGGAGGGTGAGAGTGAGAGCCATGCCCGTTGCCACTGGCAGCACCGTCGCTGCTGATATGTCTGATGGATCGCAAGCGTGTATGCATGGATGTCATGGGGGGAGGGGATACGTGCATGGATGTCATGGGGGGAGGGGATACGTGCATGGATGTCATGGGGGGAGGGGATACGTGCATGGCGGAATCATGCATGCACGGGCGTTTTTTGAGAATTCTAAAAAAATTCACATGGAGCATGGTCATTAGATAGCGAATGCAGGAAAACGCTGAATGGGTTAAGTGCATGCCATAAAAAACGAGAATTAAAGATGGATTACCTTTGAGGCCTGCGAGGGAGAGGGCATCCTTGACAATCAGATTGGTGAGGCGGCATGCGAGTGTTGACCCCGCTGCCTGGTGGATCAGTAGACAGTATATGGGGCACAGCACATGGCACATGGCACATGGTGGATGGTGGAAAGGCGGAACAGATGTCATATAAAGGACCAGCATTGAGGCCTGAGAGAGAGAAGGCATTGTGGCCTGCAAGAGAGAGGGCGTCCTTGACAATCAGATTGGTGAGGCGACATGCCAGCGTTGATGCTGTTGCCTGGTGGATAGGTGGGGTGTGCATGGTAGATGGTACATGGTAGTTGGCACATGGTAAACGGCGCATGGCATATGGCACATGGGAGATGGCACAAGACACGTGGCACATGGGGGATGGTACATGGCACCATGGCACATAGCATGATAGCACGTGGCATGGCACATGGCACATGGCACCATGGCACATGTCAAAGCGTCGAGGTCAAGGTGGCGTTAGATGCATACTGCAACACGCCGTGACCCACCTTAGGCTGCTCATCCGCAATATTCCCCGACCGCCCCATGCCGTGTGTCATGCCGTAGTGCCTTGTCATAATGCCATGCCATGGCACAACACGAAGCAATAATGCCTCCTCTAACACACCCTCACCCACCTTAGGCTGCTCATCCGCGATCTTCCCTGATCGCCCCATGCCGTGCGTCATTCCAAAGTGCCATGCCACGTTGCATCAGACATGACCCTAAGCACTCACAGAGAGAGCAGCAATCTTGAGACCCACCTTAGGCTGCTCGTCTGCAATGTTCCCCGATCGCCCCATGCCATGCGTCATGCCGTAGTGCCTCCGCTTCACCAGCCCGCTTGCACAGCGCGCCTCCCTCTCCCCCATGCCCACGCCCCCCTTGAACCCGCTGCTGTCCATCAGTGACAGGTCCTGATGTGGTGTGATGATGATGGGGTGGGATGGAGATGGAAGTGGGTTTGAGTCGCCTCAAGGGGCGGCGGGTCTAATGCTGCTGTTGCTACGAGAAATGAGTGAGCTTTTGAGACGTCTCAAAAACTCACTAATTTCACTAATCTCACTAATTTCACTAATCTCACTAATTTCACTAATCTCACTAATTTCACTAATCTCACTAGGCCCGTGAAAAGGAGAGCGACGATCTCACCTTGAGCAGCAACTCGATCGTGTCGTCATCCCAGCCGTCCCTTGGGAGCTTCCTCTGCGATAACAGGCTCCTCACCTGCCATGTGATGTGCCACGTGGCACGCAGGCATACATGCACATGGACAGGGGAAATCCACTGTGCACACATTCACTTTTTTTTTTTTTATGAGAGTGCGGTAGCCTTAACGCCTTCACCAAATAGCTACGACTGAATGCCACGTGGCAGTCGCACCATGTTGTGTCGCTGCGCGAGCGACTGAGCGCCCTGTCGCACGTACGACGGCGACACCAGCCCCTCCGCGAGCTTCAGATTCGCCGCGTCCATTCTCGTCGCCGGGCGACGTCGCACACGCAGTCGCACGGCGACCAATCGACCGTCGCACGTTCAAAATGCGTGGAATATTCCTAAGGCTCTACTAGATTGTTCGATGCAGGACCCCTCCAAGAGGACCAATGCGCGCTCGTCTTAACGCTGATATGACTGCACGGTTGGTGGAGTCGATGAGAGATTAGGGATGTTTACGGACTGATCGTCCTTGAGAGTTGTTAAGATTTATCCTGATGAGGATTAGGGTTCGCATAAATCCGCGAATTCCATCTCAACCCCAAAATCCCAGATTAGCGGTCTAGCACCCGTTCCGAAGAAGTAGCCCTTCAGACCGCATTAGACCTCGCTAGACCACATCAGACCGGCCCGAAACGAACGAGAAACAGGTTATTTGCACCTGGAACCACCTTGACCTCGATATTTTGGCGCTTAAGCGGCACCATTGGCAGTCCCGCCGCGAAACGCGCCGTCGAACGCGGTGGCCATGGAGGAGAATGACGCGGCCGTGGCGGTGCGCGTGCTGAAGGAGCGGCTGACGTGTCAGCCGAGCGCCGTGGCAAGCCGTGGGGATCGCGGCAGCAGTAGCCCCGCGATAGAAGCGCAGACTCATGCGTGTACCCGCGCGACACAAACGGGGCAGCTTGTAGCGGAGACAGAGAGCAACGAGGCGGAGGGACGTATCAGGGAGGTCCCTCTGACGGCGGAGAACGAGATCAATCGCGAGCGGCTGCACGGCATGCTGCGCGACGTGGCGTGCGACGGGCTCTGCCTCTCGCTGCTGCTTCTCGGACCCAGAGGATGCGGCAAGACGCTGGTGAGTGCCGTGGGCTGTGGGCTGTGTTTGGAGTCCCTTAAAACCCTCCTTCCCTGGTGCCGGCTGCACGGCATGCTGCGTGACGTGGCGTGCGACGGGTTGTGCCTCTCGCTGCTTCTCCTCGGACCCAGAGGATGCGGCAAGAAGCCGGTGAGTGCCGTCTCTTGCCTCGCCGTGTCGTGCCGTGCTGTGTCGTGTCGTGCTGTGTCGTGCCGTGCTGTTTCGTGCCGTGCTGTGTCGTGCCGTGTGCTATGCTACCTACGGCGCCACCTTTGAGGCCGTCTGCTGTGCTGCCCTTTGAGTGCAACGGGCTCTGCCTCTCGCTGCTGCTGCTGCTGCTGCTGCTGCTGCTGCTGCTGCTGGGACCCAGAGGATGCGGCAAAACGCTGGTGGGTGCTGCTGCTGGGCGCAGAGGGCTGTGGGTGGCGTGTTTTGAGCGCCTTAAAGCCGTCCCTTCCCAGTTCTTCCCACTCCACCCACCCCTCGCCTCCCTCCCCCACCTGCTGCTCCTCTCCCCACCAGGTGCTGCAGCGTGCGTTGGCTGACCTGCGTGCATCACCCCACACGCCACCGTTTCTTGCTGTAAGTCACCTGTCGACACGTGCTGGCGTGTGCTGCCATGTGCTGGCGTGTGCTGGCACGTGGCTGTTTTTCTGGGTGACACGTGGCTGGCTACCTTTTGGCCCTCAGTGTTATGCATATCACCATGCCATGCCACGCCATGCCATGCCATTCCATGCCATGCCATTGTGTGCATTTCCTACTCCACCCATCGTGCACCCTCCATCCTTGTACACCGTACCCTGCCACCCCATGCGTTGCCATGCGACCATCCCATCTCATAATCCCATCATCCCACCCACCCTATCCCACCCCATCCCACCCCATCCCACCCCATCCCACCCCATCAGGTGCATCTGGATGGTCGCATGCATGCTGACGACCGAGCTGCTCTCAAGGTGGGCTCATCAACATGCCATGCCATGCATGTCATGCCAGGCCTTTCCATACCATGCCATGCCATACCATACCATGCCATGCCATACCATGCCATGCCATACCATGCCAGGCCTTTCCATTCCTTGCAATCTCACACCTCTGCCTTCCCCCACTCCCCGCCTTCCTTCGCCCTCTCCTCTCCAGGAAATGGCTCGCCAGCTGTCAGCCTCTCTGCCCCACCTTGACGCCCTCTCCCTGGTACGCTGAGCCACTTTGAGATTTGCTTTTGAGTCGACTCAAAAGCAACCTCTCTGCCCCACCTCGACGCTCTCTCCCTGGTACTCTGCAGTCACTTTGAGATTTCAGAGTGCTCTTTTCCCCATTACCCTGAATCAGTGTGAGAATTTCTCTTTAAAATGACTTTCCGCCTCCCTCTGCCCTCCTCTCTACTGCTGCACCGCTACCTCCTCCTCCCCACCGCATCGCAATTCTCAGTCTGACTTCTTGTCCTCGTTCCCCCCTCCGTCTCCCCTCCACCAATCACGCGACAGCATTCCTACTCTGACAACGTCAGGATGCTTCACCACGTCCTCAGGTACCCATCTTCCCCTTCAGGTGCCTTTTCAGATCCTCAGGTGCCTGTCTGTCCCTTCAGGTGCTCAGCTTCCTGGCAACATCAGTTGCTTTTTCATCGGTCAAGACTCAGTTGTTTTGTCCTGCCACACCCTGCCTCTCACGTGTTGCACCGCACTCCCTTGCACCGCACTGTATGTATCGCACTGCATTGTATCGCACTGCATTGTACCGCACTGTAACTTTGAGTATTGAGTCGTCTCAGAAGTCCCCTCCCTCCCATCCATCCAGAAAGCCACACTCTCTCATGCCGACTCAATCATCCTCCTCCTCCTCCTCTGCGCTGCAGGCTCTGCTCGCAAGCCAGAAGATCGCTCATGATGGTGCTCGACGAGTTCGACCACTTTGCCTCTGTGAGTATCCTTTCAAATGGCTGGAAGGGCCGTCTCTCCAACACACCTCCTCACGTAATGACACAAATCTCTTACGATTGTTTTTTTTTGTTGTTTTTTTGCCATACCTGAGGCGCCTCAACAGTTTGTAGACTGTAAGTCTTCTCAATACCCACACCTTCACTTCCTCTTCCTCCTTTGAAGACACGATTCTTGAGGTGCTACGGCAGACATGTCACTTGGCCTTTGCAGGTCTCCCCATTACACCTCCTCGTGTGATGAGACCATTTCATAGCTGCCTCAAAAATTGTTTCCATGAGTCTCCCCAAAATACACCTCCCTCTGACTGTCTCCCCCTCCATTCCCCCACCTGTCACAGCGTGGCAAGCAGGGGATACTCTACCTGCTCTTGGATCTCATGCACTCCCCAGACTCTCACTTGGCTGTTATCGCGATTTCCGCCTCCCAAGTATGTGTCACATACTTCCAGCAACTTCCAGGAACTTCCAGGAACTTCTTGCTTCTGCTAGCAAATCATGAACACCTCGTGCTTGCCTAGTTCCCCAATCGCATGCGTGCTCCCCACATGCGCCTGGCCTTTATAGCACGCATACTCCAAACCTCTCTATTCCCTCCTACCGGCCCCTTTCGAAGCCTCTCACCAGGTCGAAGATCTATATCTGGAGAAGCGTGTACGACTGCGCTTCTCCAATGTCAAAAACACCCACATGCGGATGATGACCCTTTGCCTGCTTCTATCCTCTTTGCCACCTTCGTCTTGTGCCCACCCACCCCCTCTCCCCAGGACGCAGACCAGCTTCTGGAGAAGCGAGTGCGGTCGCGCTTCTCAAACCGCAAGATCATCTTCCTTCCGCCGCAGCCTCAGGACCTTGTCAGGTAGTACTATGACTGCTGTCGGGATGACAAGTCTCAAAATCAAAGGTGCACTTTGCGACTTTTCAAACCGCAAGATCAGATTCCTTCCGCTGCATGCAGCCTCATAACCTTCCCTGGTACAGTCCTTTTGCAAACTTTCGCTTCAACTGCTGGAGCTGTCACTGTGAGGGGTGGGAGCAGACTCACTCTGTAAACCAATGCTGAACTTAACCTGCGAAGGAGGGTGGGACCTCTCGCCTGAGACAGCTTTTGATTGTTTCAGTCTCCAGTTACTCACAGTGTCCCCTCGTCTCCTCCCTTTCCACAGATTGCTTCGTTCAACCCTGACTCTCCCGGTGCAGAGGCTGCCATCCCTCCACTTTGCTCCTCCGAACACCACCAATCCATCTCACACCTCTACTGCTCCTCCTAACACCACCGATTCGTGGGCTGCATTCGCAACGGAGTTCAACAAATGGGTCGAAGCAACTTTCCAGCATCCCTCTGTACTGGCCGTTCTGCTGCAGTCGACCGCAGTGAACCGCACAGTACTCCACATCTTCAAGCTCGGGTAAACCGACAAGATGGTTTTCCTTCAGACTTAATTTTTGCTGTTCTTGTTGCTTGCTCATGATCCCCCATTGTTTCTTGTTTGCTGCCTGCAGGTTCCGGGCAGTGTGTGAGATGGTGAGGAGAGGAGGCCAGACGCTTTCAGTGGCCGATTTTGAACGAGCGTGTGCTGCAACCACACAGCCCATCCGACAGCAAATGCTTTCAGGTGATTCTCTTTTAGACGTTTCAAGAGGCAAGAAGGCCAGACCATAGGCATGTCCGTGTGTGTCTGATTATTGAAAGGGCGTTTACTGCCACCACACAGCCCATCCGGCAGCAGATGCTCTCAGGTGATTTCTTTTGAGACGTCTCAAGAGGCAAGAAGGCCAGACCCTAGACTTGTCTGTGTGTGTCCAATTATTGAAAGGGGGTATGCTGCCACTGTTAGAACTTGAGCTTAGAATCCATACATTAGTAATGAGCTCAAGGCTCTTTAAGTACATCGGAAATGGGCAAGGTAAGGATGGGGAGAGTAAGGATCGGGGGCAATCCTAGGGAATTGGGGGTAATCCCAAGGCAATCTCCAATTGGTGGGTTGGATATTGCTTGGAGATCACATTTGGGTTTGGTTGGGATGTGGGTGTACACCCAACCAAACACAAAGTGCATACGACACTAGGATATAAAAGTGCAAGTACAAAATGTGAGATTGAGGGCTAACACTAACAGCCACACAGCCCATCCGACAGCAAATGCTTTCAGGTGATTCTCTTTGATTCGTTTCAAGAGGCAAGAAGGCCAGACCATAGGCATGTCCGTGTGTGTCTGATTATTGAAAGGGCGTTTACTGCCACCACACAGCCCATCCGCCAGCAGATGCTTTCAAGTGATTCGGAAATAAATTATCAGTCGACTTTATCATTCCCTTCCACCTCCGTCCCTCTGGCACCCACACAGGTCTGTCAGTCCTGGAGCTCTATCTGCTAGTGGCATTCCACCGCATCGAAGCACGTGCTGCGGCTGGCGCTGGTGGCACTGCTGCTGGGGCTGGTGGGGCTGGTGGCACTACAGTCGAAGGAGCAGCAAGTGGATCACACCCTATAAATTTCCACACAGCCTTCAAAGGTGGGCTGGGGCCCTTTCTCTTCCGTGCCCTTTTAGTTCTTCAACCCTGTGCCATGCTATTTACTGGGACATTGTTCGGTTGCCATTGTTTCCTCACTGTCATTGTGTCAATTCCGCAATCTTGCTCATATTGTCCCGGCTGCATGATTGCCGCTCTCCCTCTCGATCCATCCACCCACACCTTCACCCATCCCTCCCTTGGCCAGAGTATGAATCTCGGAGAGTGGCGGCCAGAGGCTCTGTCTCTGATGTCTTCTCTCAAGAATCCGCCTTACAGGTAATGTGCACTGTGCACGCAACAATGGTTACACCACTTCGTTGCAACAACTGGTTGTGCCATTTATTGTTTTATCTTACACACTCTTTTGATTCCACTGTGTTCAACAGGCTTACGGGCGGCTTATAGATGCCAATTTTGTAGCGGTTGCCTCTGGGCAGCAACCAGCCAGTGTGGAGGACCTTGAATTCTTACCTGCCCGTTTGCTGGTTACTGCATACGAGCTAGAAGAGGCTATCAACAAGAATCCACGTGTTCCTGTAAGTATTTTGCCCGAACAGCTGTTGCTTCTTGCATACATGAGGAATGTGGTGAGTTTTGTGACATCTTCTGTTTCTGTTTTTGTGTTTTCTGCCAGCTTGAACTGAGGAACTGGCTACAACAAGGATTGCATGAAGGAGCTCCTGCGATGTAGTAGCACGGTTTTGCGAAAAATAGCTGAAGGAGGGATTCACGTTTTTTTATCGAGTCGTGCTGTAACCAATTTCAAAAGGTGAATGCTCCGAATCGCATTCCAAATTCTGGCACAAAACATCTAGCGCGACCCGATTCAAGGCATTTCCCGCCAAACCATTCTTGAAAGCCGTCCATCCCCATTCCCTGCCCAGAGTACCATCCCACCCCACCACACCACACCGTGTCGGCCAAAAAAACTTCGCCGTCAGAAGCACCGTCCATTCCCTTTCCCTGGGTCACCTCCCTTCACCCTCCTGCAACCATCAGTCCGCCATTCCGGGCTTTCCGAGCCTCCCTGTGAACGCTTTCCGGGCTACAGACAGAGCTGCCTTCTAATTTTGCGTTCGCTGTATTGATCCCTTTTGCGTGTTGGACAGCAGGTTTCAGGCTTGAGCTAAACTCATTCCAAACCTAAGAAAGTGTCGTTATGCGATAAGAAGATTAGTTTTAGTGTCGTGTTGTAGACAAGCGTGGCCACGTCCGTCAGCTTCTCGCTGTCTAGCGACACCGCTCGCACACGCAATCACCCGCCAGTACTATTCGTGTTTTTCCATCACCACCACTCATCCGGCTCACACACGTTCTGCTACCTCGACGTCCGCTCCGCTCAATATAAGAACATTCGCCCGTCATGAAGAGTTTCTTGGTGCTCCTAACGTTGACTCTAGCGGCTCTGAGCGTCACGCCTCGATCCCTCGCCGATGACCTGCTGTGGAGAGATACGCTGAAGGGCTTCAGCTCTTTCTTGAAGGCCCTGGAATCGTCAGGTACGGATTGCGCTCAGAAACCTCGCGGCAATCTCTTAGAGTTCCGTGTTCTTGCTTTTAAGACCCTGAAATCGGAGCCCTCAACTTTTGAGGCGCCTTGAATGGGGTTACAGGTTCTGAGGTGCCAGAAATCGGAGCCGTTTTCTGGTTTCTAAAATTTTCGCTAAGATGATACCTTGGACTTCTCATATTTCTTTGGTATCATCTTTCATCTTTCTTTTCAACGTTTGACACCATGTCCTCTGACTCGCGATCCTCCTGTGGCTATTAGCAGGATTGATTTGGGCTGTCCTCGTGAAGCATAGAAAATACCCTCGTTTCCGCTGTCTAACTGCCACGAGAGAAGCACCTTATCATCCTGCATCTGGGCCGTCGGTTGAACATCCTGGAATCATGCTTTCACCCGTTTCAACTATTAATCACCACTCTGCATCCAGGCGCATCGAAGCTGATCGACTCATACGTCACGTCCCCCTTCGGCGCGCGCACGGGGTTCACTTTCCTCGCGCCGACCGACGACGCGTTCGCGGCGATGCCGGCGCAAGACGCGGAGATGCTGCGCACGATGCCGTGGGCCATGGCGAGCCAGCTGCTGTTCCACGTCGTGAAGAAGAGGCTGACTCATGTCCAGCTGCGATCCGCTCGTCCCGAAACGAAGGTGTGAAACTGGTTTAGATTCGAGCACGGGGATGGGTGTGGGGGGGGGGGGATGGGGGCGGGGGAGGGGGCGGGAGGAGGGGATGGGTTGCGGGTTCTGGCTAGCTGCGCACGATACCGTGGGCCATGCCCAGCCAGCTGCTGTTCCACGTCGTGAAGAAGAGGCTGACTCATATCGTGGCAGCGCATTCAGCTCTGTTGTTCAGCCAGCCATGGCCAGCCTGCTAGCCAGCTGCTCTCGATGCTGCGCACGAGTGGCAGCGCATTCAGCTCATCTCTGCTCACCTTCCCTCTTCTTTCCTCGTCCTTCCTCATCTCTGCTCACCATCCCTCTTCTTTCCTCGTCCTTCCTCATCTCTGCTCACCATCCCTCTTCTTTCGTCGCCCTTCCTCATCTTTGCTCACCCCGTCGTGCAGTACGGCACTCTCTCCAACATCGCCGTCGTCAAGGTGTACGCACCCATCCTCGAGTTCGGCCCCGCAGGCTCGCCATACGGCCCGCAGGTACCTCTAAACCTCCTTGTTCTGTCCCTAGACCGATCTGCACCGTACTCTCTCTCCTTGTCTCTCTCTGATTCTCCTTAACGTCGCCGTCGTCAAGGTGTATGCGCCCATCCTCGAGTTCGCCCCCGCAGGCTCGCCATACGGACCACAGGTAACCCCTCTACCTCCCTGGTCAACCGCTTTTCACCGTACTAACTACCTCTTACTACTCCTCCAACGTCGCCCTCGTCAAGGTGTACGCGCCCGTCCTCGAATTCGGCCCCGCAGGCTCGCCCTACGGCCCGCATGTACCTCACTACCTCGTTGTTCTGTCCCTTAACCGCACTGCACCTGGGTGAGCCAGTCTGTATCGCAAATATTGCGGACAATGTATCGGTGGCAGCAGTACTGTGCACGGCATCACTCAAATCCGGGCATCACTCGTGAGATCCCATCCCCCTTGGCTTACCACCAACCCTGTGGTTCTCCCTTCTTCCTCGCCCTTCCTCAGGTGTCTCGCGCTAATGCATATGCGGATGACACCATCGCGGTGTATGGAATCACGGATGGACCCAGGTTTATACCCCTGCCTCACCTTGCACCCTATCGTGCAAGTGGCCTCATTCCGTTGGCCTCCTTCCCCACCCTTCCTCAGGTGTCGCGCGCTAATGCATATGTGGGAGACAGCATTGCTGTGCATGGAATCACGGATGTCATGGACCCGGGTCTCTACTCGCGCCAGTTCATCCTTCCCCTCGTGCAGGTGAGCATTCCTCGTGCTTTCTAGCGAGTCTCCTTCGCCAACATTTTGAAGGTTTTGAGATGTCTCAAAACAGGTACTCTGCCACGTCAGCATTGTGCTGGGGTGCTTCCCTTCTTGCCAACCCGCCTCTAAAAGGTCAACAATGGGCTCCTCGCTAACCTTTGAAGAGTCCAGTTTTGTGATGGATTGTGTAATCTGTGAGGCGACACCAGAAGCACTTGCATGTTGCTCCCCACGCATCAATATCCTACAGATGAAAGCAGTCTCCGACGATCCTGCTCTGGCTCAGGCCCGGGCTCTTTGGCTTGGGATATGCCGAAAGTTCCTGTTCCACTCTTTATTGACCAGATCCTGAACCCTCCCCATGCATCCACATCCTGCAGATGAAAGCAGTCTCTGACGATCCTGCGCTGGCCCAGGCCCGAGCACACCGTGGGCGAGTGGCATGTGAATCTCTGCTGGCAGCGCTGCAGAAGAAAGGGCTCTCTCGCTTCACTGAGGCACTCCAGAAGGCCGGTGAGTGGACGTGGGCTTCTGGGAAAATCCCAAGAATTGCAGATGTGCTTCGGGGAAGTGTTGAGTGGGTGCATGAGAAACAGCTGGAACTGCTGCTGAGCATGCTGTGTTTCAATCATATGCTGTTTCAGAAACATTTGTTTTTTTCGGCGTGACTATCTGTTGTCTCTCTATGTCCCTTATGAGTGCATGGTAGTTGCTTCAGCGCTTCAGGAGAACATATGCAGCAAGCTCGAGACTCAGGAGCCAAAATTTCTTCAGCGTGCATCTCTGTTGTCTCTATGTCCCTTCTGCCTGTACGGTTGTTGTTACAGAGCTTCAGGAGTATTTATGCCGCAAGCTCGAGACCCAAGTGCTAACACTGATGGTGCCGTCAAACAATGCTTGGGATCACCTGGCGCCTGCTGTTGCTGACTCTATTGCGGACAACCCACAGAGTATTATCCAGGTACAAACAGATTGGGGCAAGTGTTTGTTAAGCACAGAAGAAGTTGGGTGTTCATGTGCAGAATTTTGCACACCAATCAGTTGCATATAATGATAGCTGTGCAACTTCTTCAGCTTGTATGTGCCTGTGTGTCCTTCTCCTGTTCCCCTTCCCCCCTGCACCAGGTGCTTCTTTTCCACATCCTTGAGACACGACTCACTGCGGCTGACTTGCGCAGCTCGGCACCTGCTGACCAGGTAATGGAATTGTGATGCTTTCAACTTTCTGTTCATTCGTGGACTTAGCGAGGTTTGGTTGTTGCATTGTTTGGCCCTCAAAGCACCCACTGACTTGATTCTTAGTCCCTCTTTTCCCCTAATCTGCAGTTTCCAACAGCTTCGAGACATCCTTTGGTTCGCCTCTCTGTGCCTGGGGTGCAATTTGGTGGGGAAGGTGCAAGCGATGGGGCTCACCTTGTAGCTGCGGACGTTATTACAAATGAGTTTGTGGTGGTGCACACGGTGGATGAAGTGATGGTGCCACCAAGGAAAAAGGCCTCTAGCTAAAAGGGATATTGTGTGTATAGCCAGAGAAGTTACAAACCCCCTCTTATCACACATGGGGATGCATTTCGGAATATGTTTGGTAGATATGTGGACTGTAGCAATTCTGCATAATAACCACCACCCAAAACACTCATGCACAACCACAGTCGGCCATGAAACGCGTCGTGTGTGAAGTTCAGCGGATCAGTGCTGTTGTGACAGAATCGCTGCACGTTGCTGTGACAAGCATCAATTTATGCTTGTTCAGCCTGCTCTGTCAAGTGGGCTGGTTCTCCCTTTGAGAAGCGGAAGGGGAAAAGTTCCGTCAATAAGCGATAGCGCTGACTCCCCAGATCTCGGAAGGTCGTTTTGCTGTAATCCGACGGCGAATGATGATTCTCGGAATTCCTCGTGACAAGTGGAGCATCCAGCGCAGCCACACCTCGATGTTGGTCCTGCAAATCTCATCAAAATCCGTTTTCGGATTCCCGCTTTCGAACCCTCGCGATTTCATCTGAACCGTCCAGAAAGCCATCTTCAGTGATCCCAACCGTCCCATGACTAGTTCCATGGCGGCTGTCAGGCTAACTTCTGGCGCGCAACCAACCAGCAGCAAAGCTCATACCAGCTCACCTCTTCCCCAACCTTCTCTTGGTTCTGGTCACAGCACGTCTTTCAGAAGCAAACCTCCCCAATCCCCCAATAGCTGATTGCTGCAAGTTACAGCAAGGACCGTCCGAGACATTTCATTTGCAAGTCACAGCAGGATTTGACCTTTTTGTGAATCTTTTTAGATTCTCTTTCGCTGAAGTAATCTGTTCGTTTTTTCTCAGCAGCTTTACGGAATCTGTTTTGTGGTGACGGCGAGGTGGTCGTCTAGATTTAGGAGTGTTGTCCTTGCGTTACTGACATTTGGTGTCACGGAGATAACGGAGTCTTTAGTGTGTTGAAGCCGAGGTTAAGGAATACTGCTCGATAAGGTCTTCTCGTGCAGGCAGGCAGCTAGCAATTCGTTAAGATTGACTACTTGTACGAACTGACCAACACATCGCAGACAGGCGTCTCGCCTCCTCATATCCATGTGAATGGGTGTCATGGCTGCCTCTTCAAGCTCCAAGCCTCCACTCTCCCCATCCTCGTCCGCGTTAGACCTCAGTCGCTTGTCGTACGCGTTGTCCACTCCTGACGCTCTCGGTCAGTCGCTCGAATTCAAGCAAGACCTCCCGTCGCCGGTTCAACCTGTCGGTTCGGCTCCGGCAACCGGAGGTGGCCTGTCCGTGAAGCAGTCGCTCTGTCAGGCGGTTTTGCGGATCGTTTTGGAGAATGTTCAGAGGGACGGACATGGTAGAGAGGTTCAGGACTCGGTGTCTAAGCACTTCGCAACGCTGCCGTCAAGGTAACTCACCTAGTGTTCCTAACTTTCCTATCGTATCTAGCGTTTCTATGACACCTGAATTATCTAGCACAACAAACAGGCTGAGGTTTAGGAGTCGGACCTCAGTGTTCGACCGACCTATTCAGTTGTGAAGTCTTGTTTTCTCAGGTCTCGCTACTGGAGACAAAATCTCCAGCTGTGTTTCCCTGAAGCTGGGGTTACAGTTCAGAACTCCGTCATTCTGCTGACTGGATTCTGCAGTTTCTGGATAGCGGATTTCGTATCATTTGAAAAGTTTCTTTCGCTCGTCTCGTGTCGTCGCACTGGACGCCGTCCTATCATCTGTCGCATATTCACGCTGCAATTGCACTTTCCTCCATCGTACTTAGCCGCTGTCTGCAATCTCCTCGCAGTTGCGCGAATTACTTCCTACGAGCACGCTTATCCGAGGAACATGCTGGGCTCGTTAACTGTCCCGAAACATGAATTGTATTTGTCGGTAGTAAACGCCATACTTTTTTCATATCTGAATCTGTTTATTTCCTCTAACTTGTCCGTTTTCAACCCAACGCCTCACCGCAGGTACGCTTTGAGCGTCAACCCACAGCGTCATGAGGGCGTGTTGCTCCACATGCGTCTCATCTCTTCTCGAGGCGCCCAGTGCACGATGTTACACACTTTCTCGTAACACATCACTCCACTCTCTTTTCCTTCATTGAGTTGTCCGTTCCCGTCTTTACGCCTCACCGCAGGTACGCTCTCAGCGTCAACCCACAGCGTCATGAGGACGTGTTGCTCCACATGCATCTCATCAACGAGGCTCGCACGCTCAACCAAACCGACCCGGACCAAGGCCCGGTCGTCCGGGTCCGACGGGTTTGCCTCGGCCGAGCCAAGTCGTCAGGTTCGGCAGGCGGGGGGAACGCAGGGGAATTTCTGAGTTCCCCCAGGAGGAGGCACAGCTCGGATTATGCAAGCAATAGCCCGTCCGGCAGAAGCCTGGAAGGTTCCCAAAAGGCAGCGGTTTCCGCTGCGGTAGCAGCGGCTGGCGGGAGTGCTGCTTCTGCGGGGTCTTCTGATTCTGGAGCATCTGGGTTACCAGCAGCAGGAGGAGCATCTGGTTTAGCGGCAGCAGGAGCGTCACAGCCGCAGCTTCATGGGTCCCATCCGGCTCCGCGCAGGTCCATCCCCTGTCCCGGAACCTTGTCGCGAATCATCCCGCAACCCACATTCGGCTCCTCCGCCCCCAACTGCTACAGCCTGAGCGGCCTAGGCTCGGCAGGATCCTCTGCTGTGGACTTGAACCAAGCCGTTCCCACCGCGACTGGCCGCAAATCCGGGTCGCTTACTGGCCGGTCGCCGTTTGGGTCTGGTAGTATCGGCAACAACAAGGGCAGCAGCAGTCATTTCTCGTTAGCGGCGACGTTAAGGGAAGGCGTGCCGTTTTCGTCAGCGTCGGATTTGAGGGGAGACGGTTTGGGAGGAGGGTTGAGCAGCGCGGGAGGGATGGGGAGCGCGGGAGGGTTGGGGAGCGGCGGGGGATTCTTGGTTGGGTCGAGAGGGTCCGCGTCGAGTCTAGGGACAGACGTGGATGAGGATGATAGTCGGAGTGGGGGGTCGAGCTGGCACGGACCAGGGGGAGTGGAAGGGGCGGAGGGCGACGGGTATGTGTACGGGTGGGAGGTGTCGATTGCGGCTCCGGATAGACCGGGGTTGCTGACGTGGTTCACTTCGGCACTCGCGAATTCGGACATGGAGCTGAACATCAATGTGAGTGGGGGAGTTGTTTGGTCTGGGATTGATATTTGAAACACATGAGAAACGGACTGCGGTTGTTGACGTGGTTCACTTAGGCGCTGACGAATTCGGAGATGTAGCTGAACATCAACGTGAGTGGGAGCTGTCTGGTCTGGGGTTGTTTATTTGAAACACGCGAAGAATGGATTGGGGTTGCTGACGTGGTTGGATTTGGCGCTCGCGAATTCGGTCAGGGAGCAGGTGTTGGTTTGGGGTTGCATGTGTTGGTTTGGGGTTGCAGGTGCTGGTTTGGTTTGGGGTTGCAGGTGTTCCTGACTTGATGGTACTGCATCCGCCTCCCTCCCTGCTGGCCTGTGCCAATTCACTCTGCTTTTTTCCACACATCAGCACACGTTGTCGGCCATTGTTTGCACGTCTTAGTGGGAAGGCTTTTCAAAATTGTTTTTATTTTTTCGCACAACACATCATCGATCATCATCTCAAGCTCCTGGCACATCCTGCTGCTCTTTTCCCCCTTACGCCTCCACAGGAAGCGCACGTATTCAGCACATCGGATGGCATGGCGTTACAGGATTTTGTTGTCACCACGCCCAAGCACCACCAGAACTTCTATGCCAATGTGAGAATCTTTTGAGGCGCCTCAATAGACACCCAAGCACCACCAGAACTTCTATGCTAACGTACGAACTTGCCTTTCATCCGAATCAAAATCTGCTCACCACAATCTGTATATTGTTAAAGTGCCTTTTTCCTTGGGCCTCATTCTTGAGGCATCTCAGTAGTCTGTCTTGTTTTGCGTACGTCAGGGGGCGCCGTAGGACGCCCTGACGCATCTAACAGACCACCATCCTTTCACACGTGTTCTCCTCCCTGCCCTCCGCCTCCTGTCTTTCATTGCCAGGAGGCGGAGCTACAGGACGCGCCGACTCACGTGGTGCGCATCAAGTGAAGAGAACGTCCCCATGCATTCTTGATGCCCTCCCTGCCTGCCCTACCCTTCCCGCCCTCCCTGTCCGTACTTGCGTTGGCAGGAGGCGGAGCTACAGGACGCGTTGACACACATGGTGCGCATCAAGTGAAGAGAACGCCCCATGCTTTCCTTACCGACCACAGCCCTCTCACACTTGCTATCCTCCCTGCCCTCCTCTTCCTGCCCTGCCCTGTCTTGTGCTGGCAGGAGGCGGAGCTACAGGACGCGCTGACACACGTGGTGCGCATCAAGTGGAGAGAGCGAGACGTGAAGCAGGCCTCAGAGCAAATGCAGCTGGCGAATCTGAGGGCCGTGGTGGAGGCCATGGCGTATGAGGACTGGGCGGTGGACTACCATGATGTGAGTTGAGAGTCAGGCATTGGTTCTTCCTCCCTGCTTGGAGCGGTCCTCTGTCCTCCTGTGCGACTTTTGAGGCGCCTCAAAGTTCTTCCTCCCTGCTGGCAGCGGTTTTCTGTTCTCCTGTGCGCCTGTAGCTGTGGAGGCCATGGCGTATGAGGACTGGGCGGTGAACTACCATGATGTGAGTTGAGAGTCAGGCATTGGTTCTTCCTCCCTGCTGGCAGCGGTCCTCTGTCCTCCTGTGCGCCTGTAGCTATGGAGGCGATGGCGTATGAGGACTGGGCGGTGGATTACCATGATGTGAGTCGTTCGTCTGCATGTATAGGATTCTCGGGATATTTGAGTCCGGTTCAAGATGGTCCGTTTCCCAAAGATTCATACAGTAGCTCCAATATCCCGAGAATTGGAGTCCTTTTAGTGGTGCAGGCAATGGCGTATGAGGACTGGGAGGTGGACTACTCCTGTTGTAGTAGCCATGTATGCACTCATGTCATCATGCATAAGTCTAGATGCACATCCTTGCACTGTTATTGTGTCCATTTTCTCGTGTTCCCTTTCCATCTCCCCTTCCGTCCCATGTCCCCTTCCTTCTTATCTCCCCTTCCTTCTCATCTCTCATCTCCGTTTCCATCTCTTCCCATCCGCCCGTACCACTCTCAGCTGGGCATAGGCGAGAGGCTGGGCGGAGGGGCGTCAGGGCGGCTGTGCAGAGGCACGTACAGAGGGCAGGACGTGGCAGTCAAGGTCATCACGCTCGCTTCTGCTGATGACATGGCTGCCTCACACTCTTTCTCTTGCTCTCCGTCTCATAAAATTCTCCCTTTCCCTCTTGCCTTCCCATCTCCACCATCCCTCCTCCCCATCCACTATTCCCATCTCTCTTCTCCCCCCCCATCCGCCTGTGGCTTTCTCAGCTGGGCATAGGCGAGAGGCTGGGCGGAGGGGCGTCAGGGCGGCTGTGCAGAGGCACATACAGAGGGCAGGACGTGGCAGTCAAGGTCATCACGCTCGCTGCTGCTGATGATCTGGGCGCCGCTGGGGGAGGGTTGCGTGGAGGGCCGGCCGGGGTGGGTGATGCGGGCATGTCAGTGTCTATGCGGAGTGCTACGGCGCTGGAATTGTTACAGTGCTTTAAGCAAGAGGTTGCCATAATGAGGTACGTTGGAGTCACTTGTAGTGTGAAATAGGGCCCGTGGGAATGGAGCAAAGGAGTGGGGCATGCGGGCATGTCGGTGTCTATGAGAAGTGCCACGGCTCTGGAACTGCTCCAGTGCTTTAAGCAGGAGGTCGCTATAATGAGGTGCGTTGTGGTAACACGAGGTGATTATAATGAGGAGCACTACAGTGTCCTGTAGTGTGTTTTGGGGCGTGTGGGAGTGGGAGAGGAGAAGGTGGGGGAGTGATAGGTTTTCAGTTTTTTTCTTCCTTTCTTTAACCAACTAGTTAATGCTACATCATTTCTGGGGATTCAAATTTGGCATTATCACTACAATTATAATTTCTCTCATTTAATAATGATCATGAATTACACACCATCATTTTCCTCCCTTGTAGCGTCGATCCTCAATAACGTCACCATCGTCTTCTCTGTCCTCTGTGTCCATGTGCCTTCTCTATCCTGTGCTGTCTGCTCTGCCAGGATGGTACGGCACAAGAACCTGGTACAGTTCATCGGGGCATGCTCCCACTGGCCGCGGCTATTCATTGTCACGGAGCTCATGGCACGGGGCAGGTATGTTTTAGTGTTGAATCCACTTTTCTTCTCCGCCCCGTGCTGCTATTCATTGTCACAGACCTCATGGCATGGGGCAGATATGGCGGTATGGCATTGCCTCGGTTCTTTGTCACCGTCATACGGCTTTCTCCCACTGCAAGCCGTTTTCTAAGAATTCTCAAAAAGGGGCTGGACTGGCTTCTTGGCAAGGACATTCATTTCCCGTTTTCTTCTTCTTCCTCCTGCGCCTGGCTTTGCACATCCTCCCTATCATATGCAGTGTGCGGGACGTGTTGGACCAGAGGGGGTGCGGGCTACCCCTGCCAGTGGCGCTCAAGATCCTGAGGGACGCGGTACGCGGGCTGGACTTTCTGCACCGGAGAGGCATTGTGCACCGGGACCTCAAGGCTGCTAACCTTCTGGTGGATGAGAATGATGTGAGTGGTGTGATGTGGTTGAGAGCGGTGTGAGTGGGTTGTGCACCGGGATATAAATGGGGCCAGCCCGCCTCTCCCTCATTCCAATCCTCTTCTCCCTTGTCCCAACCTCAGGTGGTGAAGGTGCCATCAACTATCCCCCCTCTCCCTCATCTCAACCCTTCTTCTTTCATTCTATCAACCTCAGGTGGTGAAGCTGTGTGACTTGGGGGTGGCGAGGCTGCTGCCATCAAAGCAGGCAGGGAAGCTGTGTGGGGGGAGCCAGTAGCAGCATAGTCATGTCCCCAGTTGCTCCCAACCCTGCCCTCACTCCTCCCAAACCCTCACTCCTCCCGCCTCTCCATCTTTCCAACCCCTCTCTCCTCTCGTCCCAACCTCAGGTGGTGAAGCTGTGTGACTTTGGAGTGGCAAGGCTGCTGCCATCGAAGCAGGCGGGGCAGCTGTGTGGGGAGCCCACCGCCAAGTCACGCCCAGACATGACAGCAGAGACAGGCACCTACCGCTGGATGGCACCTGAGGTAACACCTGACGGCACCTGAGGTAGCACCTGATGGTACCTGACTGCACTTCTGGTGCTGCAAGCAACCACCAGCTGAATCCATTCTTTTGCCATTTCCCGTTCTCCATTCCTTCGCCAGTTCTCTGAGTCGAATAAAAAATCCTCCTCCGCTTGCTCTGTTTTGAGGTGCCTCAAAATTTCTACGTCAGAGTCCGCTTCAAAATGTATTCCGCTTGCTCTGTTTCTCTTGCTCTCGCAGATGAGGAGCACCCGCCATACTCTAGTCTGCTTCTGAGACGTTTCAGAATTGCCTTTCTTCTCTTCTCTGACCTTGCTTGGCAGGTCATGGAGCACCAGCCATACGACCATCGCGCTGACATCTTCTCCTTCGGTGTCACCATGTGGTGGGTCTCTTTTACATGCAGTTTTCCATGCAAGTGCCTTTTACTTCCTGATTGCCAGGCTGTCATGCTTACACACTGAACCCAACTCCCCCACCCCCCCACCCCCCCACCCCACCTCCCCATGCACGCATTCTTCACCCTGCCCTCCTCTTCCATCCTCGTCCATCTACTCCCATGATTTCCCAGCACCACTGTTAATTCACACCGTCTCTTGTTAATTCACAACGTCTCTCATCTTCTCCCATTGTCTCTTCTCTCCTCCCATCTCCTCCCATCATGTGCTGTCTCACCAGGGAGGTCATCACAGGCGACCTGCCCTACACTGGCCTCACTCCCCTTCAGGCAGCCATTGGAGTCCTGCAAAGGTATCCCTCTCAGCAAGCATCTCATTGAATTCTCGCCATCTATTCGCAGTTGTCGATGTTACGGTGCTTTGCTGGATAATATCTTATTCTGCAGAACACCCTGGTGCACAACTGTTTGTGGGCATGCAACCTATTTTTTACACCTAATGTGTGTGTGCTTCTCCTGAACTATTAATTTATCCCTTCTTTTTCTCTCTGTCCATGCACAGGAACCTACGCCCGCCTCTCCCTCCCGGCTTGCCATCTCGCATCAGCAATCTCATCACACGCTGCTGGGCTGCTGACCCTGCTGTCAGACCTGACTTCACGGAGGTAATACGCTCTTGTGAATATTCTCTTGAAGGGGAGTTTCATGCTTTCTACTTGTGTTGCACAGTGCCAAGAATGGTGGGTACATTGTTTCTTACATCTATGGCTCTCATCTCTGTTACTTCTCCCGTTGCAATTCAGATACTCTCAACTTTGGACGGCTGCTTGAAAGGCGTCCCGCCATCCTCACTTGTAATAGGTTCCGCTATTGGAACAGGAGAAAGCAGCAGTGGCAGCAGTGGCGGTTCCATCGGACATCTCATTCGAAAATCCATCTTCGGTGGGGGTGGATCTAAGAAATATTGAAAGGGGCATATATCAGAAGAGGTCCTGCAAGCTCCATAGAGCGCAAGAGAGGTTACAACGGGAATGCAGGATGTGTCAGGTTGCATAAAGCGCTTACAAAATTGAGTCAGCACACTCTTGTTGTTTCCCTCAGTTTTGCAGATTTGCATTGTTTGTGTTGTTACTGAATTTTCATGTAGTATTAGATTGTATATTCTTGTAGAAACGTCGTGTTTGTCCTTGTTGGAAGAGGTGTTCGGTTGATTTGAGCCGTTCACTTTCCCGCCATATCTTCGCGAGTTCGCGTTTCGAAGTACTTCGCAGGCCAGGACGACCATGCTCCAGCTACTCCCCCTCCTCTCTGGGCTGAGTTACCACTCAGTTCTCGTCACAGGTACCATCTACAACGAGATTGGAGCAGCCGTCGGGTTACATTTCGCAGTCACATCTTCCGAATTTCAATTAACTGTTCACCTTTTCTGACCACTTTATTGGTGACAGGAAAGTGAATCCAGTCAATCACCTTGGAGCGCTGACCTACCAGGTGCTCTTGTTAGTTTACTATTCAGCGTGTGTGCTTATCCAGTCCTGCCTCTGACAGCTTGATCGTGCTCCCTCTGACCCTTGGGCTAGTGAATTACTCGGTGCATGCACCAATTAGGTTTAGATGCTAACGGTATTGAGTTGACTGTTCGCGTGGGGTTAGAAGCGGCCGATGTCCGTGTAGTGAGGGAAAAAGGGATCTGGTTTTTGCCGCGAGTTTCGACTCTGAAGGTGACGGTTTCCGTTGTGCATTGCGCTGTGTGCAGTTGGTTGTCGCATCCATGGCGTTAGCGGCTTAAGAATTTCTGACGATTTCTCCCATATGACGAGGCTTAACGGAAGACCATTGTAGCTTTCGAAGAGCCGCTCTGATTTCATCCAGTAACGTCAATTGAGCATCTTAAACAAGGTTAACTCTTTCAGAGTGTTAAGACCTCGTCCTAAGGATGCCTGAAGACGATTCGGAGCCGCAAGAACAGCACGCTAGTAAAGCAACGACCAAGCATGAGCAACCGTCATCACAACCACAGCCACCGGCGTCACCACCGCCACCACCACAACAACAACAGCAGCAGCAACAACAACAGCAGCAGCAACAAGGCCAGCAGGCGGGAAAGATGGAGTACAACCACCTCCAGGCACGTGCACGCACGTGGACGCACGTGGTGCACGTGGATGCGCGTGCAGATCCGTTTCGTAGTCAAGCCGTCTTTTGAGTCGACTTCAAAGCCCTTTCAGAAGCCGCCTTAAAACCTCTCAGAAGCCGTTACCACACGCCATTCCTTTCACTTACTTTCCCCGCGTTTCGCGTTCCCGATCCTTATTTTCCTTCAAGGTTCTTGTTACTAGCGATTTTCCGTGTCTCTAAGATCGCTTGGCCAGATGCTTCCTTGTCAAGTGTCTTCCCAGTTCGGGACGTCTCAATACCAGATGCTTTCTTTTCGACTTTTTGTCAAGATTATTCTCAATAAACGGTAAACAAGTTTCGATACCATGTTATTCGTTTCGACCACTTTCTACTTTCCCCTTGCGCCGGCAAATTTGTCGCCGTTTAATTTCGCGAACGGCTCTCTCTTCGCATGAAGGCATTGTCACTGCCACGTGGAGTGGAGCTACCTGCCACTTGTCCACTACTTCACCCCCTCGCAAGCTCCCAGGCAACCTTTTGAAGGCTCCTAAACGAGACTATGGCGCAGCGCTGCCCCTCCTTCCGTCGTGCAATTGAATTACTCACTCAGTCGTAACCTTTCTCTCGTTTGCGGATGTGTCAACCCCCCCCCCCCGCCCCCCAACAGCGAGTGAAGGTGTATCGGCTGAACGACGACGGGAAGTGGGATGACAAGGGAACAGGCCACGTGTCAGTGGAATACCTCGAGGTAGGGGTTTGTTTCTTTTTCCTGAATGTTGAACGGGAAGAGAGAGGAGACAGGCAGGTCACTTGACTGTTGAATACGTTGGTTTGAATCACATTTGGTTCTATACAGGAAGTTCTTTATCCAGGAAGGTAACAGACAAACCATGGTTAGTGCTGCCATCCCATACCACCATCCCCTGCTGCAGTTGCCTGGTAGTGATTGACGAGGAAGGCGATGCAACACACTGTTCATCAGGCGCTTCTTAGTAAGATACCCGTGTGTATGTGCTCTTTTTCCCCTTCGTCATGTATCTCCCATCCCATGCTGCAGAGATCGGACTCAAAGGCCTGGTGGTGGTGATCAACAAGGAAGAGAACAGACAGCGCTTTATTCTGGGTGCTGCAAAAGTGAACTCTCGTGTTTTCTTTCTTTTCCAATGGCACCATCCATCCGTCCGTCCATCCATCCATTTATCCGTCCATCCATCCATCCATCCATCCATCCATCCATCCATCCATCCATCCATCCATCCATCCATCCATCCATCCATCCATCCATCCATCCATCCATCCATCCATCCATCCATCCATCCATCCCATCCTGCAGAGGTCGGACGCCATAGGGCTGGTGGTGATCGATGAGGAGGACAGCACACGACACCGCATGTTTAAGTGCTTCAGAAGCACACTCTCAAGTGCTGTGCCATCTCATACCTTCTCTCTTTTTCGATGTCACCCCCCCATGCTGCAGAGGTCGGATGCCATAGGGCTGGTGGTGATCGACGAGGAGGACAACGCCACGCTGCTGGTGCACCGCATATCAGCAGATGACATTTACCAGAGGCAAGAAGGTACAGCTCGTGTGTGTGGTGGTACCATCGCACAGTGGCATGTGACGAGGTGTGGCCCCTTCACTTGCTGCTGCTCATGCACTGCCGTTGCTGGTGACCTGCATCTCATCATGACATTTACCTGTAGCAAGGAGGGAGGGGGAGGGGGAGGCGGAGGGGGAGGGGGAGGGGGGGTCCATCACTCACTGCTGCTAGTGCACCGATAAGCTTCCATCTTCCTTGCTGCTGTGTGGCCCCCCTCCTCCCATCCCTCGCACACGCATGTGCATATCCATGGATCAACCTTTCTCTCCCGCAGACACCGTCATCTCATGGACGAACCCTGAGGTAGCAACAGACCTGGCGCTGAGCTTCCATGTTCCGTTCCGTGCTGTTCCCCCCTCTCCTTCCCTCTTCTTCCTCTCTCCCCCCGCTCTCCTTCCCTCTCCCCCTCATCCTTTTTCCCCCACAGACACCATCATCTCATGGACGGACCCCGAGGTGGCAACAGACCTGGCGCTGAGCTTCCAAGAAAGCATGGGCTGCTCCTACATATGGTGCGTGCCTCCCTCGTGTGCCTCGCCGCACTGTGATGCTCCGTGCTCTGTGCTCCGTGTGCCTATGCATTCCGTATGCATCCAATCCAGTACAGCCTGCGTTGTTAACAGCCGTGCGTGCTTGTGTACGATGCGGTTCAGTGGTTGCTATCCCATGCCAAATCTCACATGTTTTATCCTCCCATGCCAAATCTCACATGTTTTATCCTCCCATGCCAAATCTCACATGTTTTATCCTCCCATGCCAAATCTCACATGTTTTATCCTCCCATGCCATATCTCACATGTTTTATCCTCCCATGCCAAATCGCACATGTTTTATCCTCCCATGCCAAATCTCACATGTTTTATCCTCCCATGCCAAATCTCACATGTTTTATCCTCCCATGCCAAATCTCACATGTTTTATCCTCCCATGCCATATCTCACATGTTTTATCCTCCCATGCCAAATCTCACATGTTTTATCCTCCCATGCCAAATCTCACATGTTTTATCCTCCCATGCCAAATCTCACATGTTTTATCCTCCCATGCCAAATCTCACATGTTTTATCCTCCCATGCCAAATCGCACTCTTTTGTTGTTATGGAAGCCTCCTTTGTTCAATGGTCCCGGATCCTTTTATTTCCCGTTCGCTCCTCTCTTTCTGCTCACCTGCAGGGAGCAAATATGCAATGTGCAGCGGCAAGTGCACGTGCCTGCAGGCACTGGTGAGTGATGTGTGTGTGTGTGTGAGGGGAGAGGGAGGGGGTTGTGTCTGTGAGTGTGTGTCACACTCCTCCCATACCCTTTTTTTTATTAGAAAGTGCGAGGTGATAAGTTTTGTAGCGCCATTGGTTGTGTTCTTCTTTTGTCATCATGGTGGCATGTACTCACGGCTCAGTCTCTGAAATGGGTGCTGTGGGATGCAAAGACACGCTCAGTCTCTGAAATGGGTGCTGTGGGTGCTGTCTCTCATTGTGTGTCCTGTCGTGCTGCATGGGTTGCGGTGTACTCCATGTTTGTGCGGTGCGGTGCGGTGCTGTGCTATGCTGTGCTGTCCCCTGCGGTGCTGTTGCGGGGCTGTGTGTGGTGCGGTGCGGTGCTGTGGTGGGAATGCAGAGGGAGGAGGGGCAGGAGCAAGGGACGAGATTGCAATACACGAGGCATCCCCAGAGAATGGTGGGTTATTCGAATGGTGGGTTATTCGAATAGTGGGTTATTCTCTAGAATGATGGGTTATTTGAATGATGGGTTATTTGAATGGTAGGTTGCTCAGATGTTTTTCCTTGCTGATTGCTCGGTTGGTGAAATATGTCGTTTCCTTGCTCCCCTGCTTCTTCTCCCTGTGTGCGCTATCAGCCTTTGAAGCAGCAACAGACATGTCTGAGTTACCTGCAGTGGAGCTCAGGAACCTTCCTGTCATCGCCAAGGTGAGACGAGAGGAATCTTCCTGTGAGACCAGAGTGACTTCTCAGAGAAACCACCTGTCGTTATTAATCTGCGACAGGTAAGTAATATGTATTCTCTTCACACTCACCCATCCCTTTCCCCCTCCTCTCCTATCCTCTCCCCTACTCTCCTTCCCTGGCCACCCAACCCATGTTTCTTATAAGGACTTGTCCCACAGTGAGTGAATGCCCCTCTTGACAGCCCTTCAGCTCTCCCCCCGTCAGCCTCTCACCCCCCCCCCCCCCCATCTCCATCCTTCTCCCCTTTTCCATCCCCGCCGTCACTCTACCCGCCGTGCTCCTCGCTCCTCTTCACCCCCACCCCCCGCCCCTCCCTCCCACTTCCTGCACCCCTTGCAGATGCTCACAGACGTGCCATTGTTCCACAAGGACCGATTTGCCTCACTCGTCTCTCCCCTCGCCGCTTCCCTCTGCCCCTCGCCCCTGCCCCCATGCTCCCCTGCCCTTCCCCCCCCCCTTCCCCCCTCCCCCCCTCCCTCCCCTCCCCTCCTGCAGATGCTAACAGACGTGCCATTGTTCCACAAGGACCGAATTGCCTCACTCGTCCTTCGAGAGGTATGGGGCTGGGAGGGGGCCAAGGAATGGGCAGGGGGGGACATGGGAGGCACATGGGGGGAACAGAGGGGCGACATGGGGGGCAGGGCGTGGAGGGGAGGGTTGCAGGGTGCGGGGTGTTTGCAGACGCCCGTTGTTCCACAAAGACCGCATTGCTTCACTCGTCCTTAGAGGAGTATGGGGTCTGGACTTGGGAGGGGGACAAGGTATGGGCAGGGGGGGACATGGGAGGCACATGGGGGGGAAACACGGGGGGCGACTTGGGCGGTTGGGGTGGGTGGTGGTTGAAATGAAAGAATGTGCGAGCAGCAGGGGGAAGTAGGCTGTGGCCTTCAGCCCTCGCATCGCATTCCACTCTCCCTGTGTGTTTGGCGTGCTTGTTTTGACATGGGGGGATGGGGACGGGTGGTGGGTGGAAGAATGTGTGAGCAGCAGGGGGGGGTAGGCTGTGACCTTCAGCGCTCGCATTCCACTCTCCCTGAGTGGTTGGCGTGCGCGTTTTGAGGTGCCCACTGCCCCGTCCTTCCACTTCCCCAACCCTTCACCCATTCCCCCATCCCATCCCCCTCACATCCCGTTCCCTCCCCCCACACAGGGCTACGTGCCCAAGCTGCCCGCCCTCCTCCGCCAGTGCGAGGAGACCTGCTGCCTTGTGATGGCATGGCGCGCCCTCTCCCTCCCCCAACCCCCTCCCCTCCTCCCCCAGGGCTACGTGCCCAAGCTGCTGGACCTGATCCGCCAGTGCGAGGATCTGCCTCTTGTGATACTTGAAGCGCTGTCTCTCTCCCTTATCCCCACCTGCCTGCCTGCCTCACATCCCCACATCCCCTTACCCCTCCCCCCTCAGAGCTATGTGCCCAAGCTGCTGGACCTCTTCCGCCAGTGCGAGGAATTGGAGAATCTAGACGGGCTGCACCAGCTCTACCGCATTGCCAAGGGGCTGGGTGAGGGGCACGGGGCTTAGGGTGTAGGGCATATCTAGAGAGTATGGTGTGGGGTGGAGGGTGTTGGGGTGTGGAATGGGAGAGCAAGGTGCAGCACCAGTCAAACCAGTGCGAGGATCTGGAGAATCTAGACGGGCTGCACCAGCTCTACCGCATTGCCAAGGGGTTGGGTAAGGGGTTTCAGGTGTGGGGTGTGGTTGAGGTGCAGAGCGGAGGGCTGTAAGGCTGTAACGTTGGTTTAGGGTTTGGAGGTTTCATGTTGCTCCTCCAAAGTGCATCAGCTGTATCATGCTGCCAAGAATCTAGGTATTGTGTTCTGGTCAGGGTTGCAGGTGTGTAGGGTTTTACTTGTTCAACCCCTTGATTTTCAGGGGGTTAAAGTCCTGGTTGTAGGGGTTAGGGTTTATGGCCTGGCTTTTCATTTTGTACCTTTTCTTTTCCTGTGCATTTTGTCTGCCCTTCATCCGTTCCCGCAATGCTGCTCAACGACACCAATCTGTTCGACCTGCCCTTTGCTGACAAAGCCATGTGTGGAGCACCTTTTTGAGTCGGCAAAAAAAAAACACCGTGGACCCTTACGCCTTTCCTCCCGTTCCCATCCCATTCTCCCCACTCTCCGTGCTTGGTCTCCCTCCCTCTCTTTCCCCTTTTTGTTTCCCTTCAACAGTGCTGCTCAATGACACCAACCTGTTGACTTTTGAGTCGACTCAAAAGTCGACCCGTGCTTGGTCTCCATCCCTCTCTCTCCCCCTTTTGTTTCCGTTCGGCAGTACTGCTCAACGACACCAACCTCTTCGACCTTCTCTTTGCTGACAACGCCATTCTGGACCTTTTTGTTCCTTCTGTCTGTTCTGTGTCCATCCATATGCCTTTTTCCCCTTCTCTCTCTCTCACCCCCTTGTCTCTTCCCCCCAGTGCTGCTCAATGACACCAATCTGTTCGACCTTCTCTTTGCTGACAACGCCATTCTGGACCTCGTGGGGGCTCTTGAATGTGAGTGCCACGTGCCCTGCCACGTCAGCATAGTAGTCGGTGCCTCATCAGCGTCAGTGCCACGTCAGCGGCGTAGGTGCCATTCTGGACCTCATGGGAACTTACAGTACCCTGCGTGCCCCTTGCATGCGATGTTTCCGGTGTACCCTTCCCCCATAACCCCTGTCCCACATACAGTATCCTCCATCCCCCATGCCCTAGGTCCCATGCCCCATGCCCTGTACCTTACCCACCATACCCCACACTCTATAACCCACGTTCCCCGTCCATACCCCACCCACATGCCCCATGCCCTGAGCCCATTCCCCGTATCTGCTCTAGGTGTTCCATCCATATGCAACCCTCTGTGTCGCATACCCCATTCACCAGACGACCCAGACCTCCCATCGCGCCAGCAGCACCGCAAGTTCCTGCTGGAGCAGGTGGAGTATCGCGAGGCCGTGCCCATCCAGGACCCGGCCCTGCGCTCCAAGATCCACCAGACGTACCGCCTGGGCTACGTCAAGGTGCGTTCTTTGCGGCTTTAAGGTGCTTGCTGCTGCTGCTGCTGCTGCTGCTGCTACCAAATTTCCATGTACTGTAAGAGAGAGAGGCCGTGCCCATCCAGGACCCCAGCCTGCGCTCTAAGATCCACCAGACATACCGCCTGGGGTACATCAAAGTGCGTGCTTATTGGGGCATTAAGGTGCGTCTGTTGGGGCTTCAAGTTATTTTCAGTCTGCCACATTTTTCTGTATGGCGAGAGAGAGACGCCGTGCCAAGTTCACATACAGTCCAAGTCCAGTGCTCCCCTTGCGGAACCTGATTTTTTGTGCCCACCCTTCCCCACTCCCCCCACCGTCTCTCCCCTGTTTGTTTGTTTGCCTCCTTTCTCGGGCAGGATGTGATTTTACCGCGTGTATTGGACGACCAGACATACGGGACCTTCAACTCCCTTATTCTGTTCAATAATGTAGAGGTGAGTGGGAATGGGGACAGCAGAGGTCAAGCATAGCAGTCTGCTGCGCACCCTTTTGAGAATTCTCCAGAGTGACACGAGCATAGCAGTCGGCTGTGGACCCCAGAACCCAGAAGCTACAGCTTAAGGATCAGGGCTTGCACTCGAAGCTACAGCTTAAGTATCAGGGCTTGCACTTGAAGCTACAGCTTAAGTATCAGGGCTTGCACTTTTGATATTATTGATAATCTGAAATTAAATGCGGTCATGTGGTGCTAGAGGTTCAGTTTCAGATTCCTAGAGTTTTCATTTGCAGTCTTCCATTCTTCCCCCCTCCGACCCTTTCCCCCACCATTCTCAGGTGGTGTCATGGACAGCAGCAGCGCTATCTCATCATTTCTCCTCTCCACCTCCCTCTTTCTCCCCCACCATCCTCAGGTGGTGTCCACTCTGCAGGGCAACAAAGCCTTTCCTCTCGGACCTCTTTTCCCTGTACAGCAGTGAGCGGCAGCCCTGTCTCAACATTCCCCACACCCTCCTGCACCTCCGTCCCCCTCTCCCCCGCTGCACCCTCCTCAGGTGGTGTCCACTCTACAGGGCGACAAGCCTTTCCTCTCATACCTATTCTCCCAGCAGGGCATTCAGCAGCAGCCCCAGCAGCCATATCTCATTGTCCCCCCTGCGCATCCCTCTCTCCCCCCCTGCACCCTCCTCAGGTGGTGTCCACTCTACAGGGCGACAAGCCTTTCCTCTCAGACCTATTCTCCCAGCTGCGATCCAAAGACCCCTCCTCCCCCGCCTTTAGAGACCTGGTGAGTGAGACGGGAAGAGTCTAAGCAACATGTACTTGTCACAAACAGACACGTGACGTGAGTTGTGGATACATGGTTTATTGATCGCGTGTCAGACGTTTCTTCGAACGTCCAGGGACCTTGTCACATGGGACATGCTGGGTGAAATTAGATCTGATTAGCTTGTGAGACTCTTGTGAGGGTTCCTTCAACCGAGCATCTCCATCTCTTCTCTCTCTGCCTTTCTCCGCTCACCTCTTTCATTCTCCCTCGCATCAGGTTCGATTCCTCCAGGAGTTTTGCTCGCTGCACAAGCACCTGCAGATCACACAGAGAAACCAGTCCTTCAGGTACCTTCGCTTCGCCCCCTTTAGGTATCTTCGCCCCGTCCTTCCGTCTTGTTTTCTGACGCTTCTGAGCGTTGCAAATGTAGGGGGCTTTACCCTTTCCCTCTTTTTCCCCAGCCGTCCTCTACTCGACGTACCAGCTTTGTTTTCGTATGTGTTTAATTGATTAACGTTTAGGTTGAGACTTGTTGTAGGCGCTACAAACATCATTGAATCAGTACGAACAAGCTAGATATGTGTCTGATACTCCAACCCATCCTTTCTTCAACCACGCTCTCTGTTCATTCTGTCAACGTGCAGTGCTCTGATTGGTCTGGGCCTATTTGAAATCGTCACCACGATCTTGCAACACACTGACGCCTCCCTACGCCTTTGCGGGTATGTGTTTCAACCTCCCGTGCACTCCCATGCTAAACACCACTTGCCACTTTCCGCTCTTTCAGCCCCGTTCTCCCTCTTGCTCACCGATCGTTGACCGCTTTCCAATGGCTTGTTCTCCCTCTCCAAGTACCACACTGCTGTCCGCTTCTTTTCTCCCCATATCTCACCCTTTCTCCTGCGCTCCCTTTGACTTCACCCCTTGCCTCCCCACCTCTCTTCCCATCACAGCACCGACATGCTCATGTCTGCTCTCAGTCCCGACCCTGCCCCCCTGCGCACCTTTCTCGTGGAGCAACCCGGCCACACACTTTTCTCCTGCCTTGTAGGTCGCAAGCTCTTTCTAAAATGCTTCTCAAAATTCCATGTCACAAGTACAATCTGTTCTTCTTTCCCTTGCCCACCACTGAACTGAACCTCCAGTGTCGTCCTCCCTCCCTTCCCCTTTCCCCTTCCCCCGCCTTCCCTGGGCAGGTGAAGGGAATGGTGGAACGCAGTCAGGGGGAGGGGGGGTCTCACGTGCAGCTCTTAGAAATATTGAGGCAGTTGCTAGACACAGACACCATGGACACTGCTGAGAAGAACAAGTTTCTAGACGTGTTATATGAGGAGTACGTGGATGTGCTTGTAAAGGGGATAACAACCGCTGCTGCTGCTGCTGGCGTTGAAGGGGGGCGAGGTGGTGGAGGGGGAGGAGGAGGAGGGTTAGGAGGAGGAGGGGGGTCGCCTGCGCCCGAGGTGCTGGCGAGTATCTGCGATCTTCTGTGCTTCTGTGTGCTGCACCACAGCTTCCGAATGAAGTGAGTCATAGCCCTGTTTTTCTTCATGCTCCTACGAGGAGCTGCATCGTCGCCTCCTCCTGAGGTTCTGGCGAGTATCTGCGATCTGCTGTGCTTCTGTGTCCTTGTATTAATGTGCTCTATGCCTCGTGCTTTTGCTTGATTCGCCTGTCATCCGCACCACAGCAGATGAAGTAAGTCGTACCCTACCCCGTGCCCTTTGCTTTGTGCATCTAGCGTCATTCTCTGTGCGTGAAGCTCCACTCCTCCTCCTTGCTTGTGACCAACTCTCTCGCTTGTGACCAACTCTCTCGCTTGTGACCGACTCTCTTGCTTGTGACCAACTCTCTCGCTTGTGACCAGCTCTCTCACTTGTGACCAGCTCTCTCGCTTGTGACCAACTCTCTCGCTTGTGACCGACTCTCTTGCTTGTGACCCACTCTCTCGCTTGTGACCGACTCTCTCGCTTGTGACCGACTCTCTTGCTTGTGACCCACTCTCTCGCTTGTGACCAACTCTCTCGCTTGTGACCGACTCTCTTGCTTGTGACCCACTCTCTCGCTTGTGACCGACTCTCTCGCTTGTGACCCACTCTCTCGCTTGTGACCAACTCTCTCGCTTGTGACCAGCTCAATCCAGTGTCCCGCTCACCTCCCCATCCCCCTCTGCCCCTCTCCCCCCCCATTCAAGGTACTACGTGTTGCGCAACAACGTGGTGGAGAAGGTGCTGCGGCTGGTGCGGCGGAAGGAGAGGTACCTCGTGGTGGCGGCTGTGCGCTTCCTGCGTTCCTGCATCAGCCTCAAGGTATAGTACTACGCCACCCGCGTGAGTCGGTAAACAACGGGGGTATCTACTTTCTGCCTGAGCTAGCTCGTGAGGCGCAGGGAGAGGTACCTGGTGGTGGTGGCTGTGCGCTTCCTGCGTTCCTGCATCAGCCTCAAGGTATGAATGCTGCCCTCGTTGAACCCAAGCCTGCTCTTGAGCTAGCTGGTGGGGCGCCGGGAGGGGTACCTGGTAGTGGCTGCTGTGCGATTCCTGCGCTCCTGTGTCAGCCTCAAGGTAGATCAGTACTTGCATCGAGCACCTACCAAGTAACAAGGAACAATGCTGTTCAAAGCTGGTCAATGCCGGTCAATGCCGGTCAATGCTGGTCAATGCTGGTCAATGCCGGTCAATGCTGGTCAATGCCGGTCAATGCTGGTCAATGCCGGTCAATGCTGGTCAATGCCGGTCAATGCTGGTCAATACCGGTCAATGCTGGTCAATGCCGGTCAATGCTGGTCAATGCCGGTCAATGCTGGTCAATGCCGGTCAATGCTGGTCAATGCCGGTCAATGCTGGTCAATGCCGGTCAATGCTGGTCAATGTCGGTCAATGCCAGACCCAGTCGAAGCCACAAACTTTTCCCTCACTTTTCCCAGCTTCCAAGACGGCTTCTATTTGCACTACCTGGTCAAGAACCGTCTGTTTGAGCCCGTGATGCCAGTCAGATGAACACCCTTTTCCCCATGCCATGCCATGCCATGCCATGCCCCCGCCCACCTCCCACCAGGATGACTTCTACCTGCGCTACCTGGTCAAGAACCGTCTGTTTGAGCCCGTGATGCCAGTCAGATGAACACCCTTTTCCCCATGCCATGCCATGCCATGCCATGCCCCCGCCCACCTCCCACCAGGATGACTTCTACCTGCGCTACCTGGTCAAGAACCGTCTGTTTGAGCCCGTGATGCCAGTCAGATGAACACCCTTTTCCCCATGCCATGCCATGCCATGCCATGCCCCCGCCCACCTCCCACCAGGATGACTTCTACCTGCGCTACCTGGTCAAGAACCGTCTGTTTGAGCCCGTGATGCCAGTCAGATGAACACCCTTTTCCCCATGCCATGCCATGCCATGCCATGCCCCCGCCCACCTCCCACCAGGATGACTTCTACCTGCGCTACCTGGTCAAGAACCGTCTGTTTGAGCCCGTGATGCCAGTCAGATGAACACCCTTTTCCCCATGCCATGCCATGCCATGCCATGCCCCCGCCCACCTCCCACCAGGATGACTTCTACCTGCGCTACCTGGTCAAGAACCGTCTGTTTGAGCCCGTGATGCCAGTCAGATGAACACCCTTTTCCCCATGCCATGCCATGCCATGCCATGCCCCCGCCCACCTCCCACCAGGATGACTTCTACCTGCGCTACCTGGTCAAGAACCGTCTGTTTGAGCCCGTGATGCCAGTCAGATGAACACCCTTTTCCCCATGCCATGCCATGCCATGCCATGCCCCCGCCCACCTCCCACCAGGATGACTTCTACCTGCGCTACCTGGTCAAGAACCGTCTGTTTGAGCCCGTGATGCCAGTCAGATGAACACCCTTTTCCCCATGCCATGCCATGCCATGCCATGCCCCCGCCCACCTCCCACCAGGATGACTTCTACCTGCGCTACCTGGTCAAGAACCGTCTGTTTGAGCCCGTGATCGCAGCCTTCAGAGCCAACGGCAGCCGCTACAACCTCCTCAACTCCGCTGTGCTGGATTTAGTCGAATTCATCCGCAAGGTGAGTGAGTGGGCACTGGCTTTGTGTGTGGGGCGGTGGGCGTGTGGTGTAGGTGGGCACGTGGGATGTGAATACCAACGGCAGCCGCTACAACCTCCTCGACTCCACAGTCCTGGACCTCGTTGTGGGACTGCAGTCCACAGTCCTGGACCTCGTTGTGGGACTTTTGAGTCGACTCAAAAGTCACCTGGACCTTGTTGTGGGACTGCACTGCAGTCCACAGTCCTGGGCCTTGTTGAGCTGCGGTGGTGGTGTTTCTTCTGAATGTTTGGGTCCTGCGGCAGCCCCTACAACTTTCTTGGGGATTCTGTTGTTTGTTGAGCGACTGGCTGTGTTGTTGTGAGGTTTCCTAATCGTGGTTGCTGTTTATGTGGTTACGTTTACATGTGGTAACCATTCCTGTGGTTCGTGTTGGTGTGTCTGTGTATGCATTTGAGTGTGCATGCATGCGAGATATGTGCATGTGTTTATGTGCGGATGTGCGAATTTGCACGTGTGTGCATGTGATTGTACATGCATGTGACCATGCATGTGTTTGTGCATGCATGCATGCGTGCATGTGATTGTGCATCCATGTGTGCATGTGAGCAGGAGAACATCAAGTCGCTGGTGACTCATTTAGTGGAAACATACGGATCCTGGTTTGACTCGGTTGACTACGTTGACTCCTTCAAGCTGCTGCGCCTCAAATATGAACAGGTGGGAGGGGATGGGGAGTTAGTGTGGAGAATGGGGAGTTAGTGTGGAGAATGGGGAGTTAGTGTGGAGAATGGGGAGTTAGTGTGGAGAATGGGGAGTTAGTGTGGAGAATGGGGAGTTAGTGTGGAGAATGGGGAGTTAGTGTGGAGAATGGGGAGTTAGTGTGGAGAATGGGGAGTTAGTGTGGAGAATGGGGAGTTAGTGTGGAGAATGGGGACTTAATGTGGAGAATGGGGACTTAGTGTGGAGAATGGGGAGTTAGCGTGGAGAATGGGGACTTAGTGTGGAGAATGGAGACTTGATGTTTTGATTTGAAACATCTAATAGAACTTTGACTCGGTTGACTATGTTGACTCCATCAAGCTAATGCGCCTCGAACCTCGATACCTCTCCCCATCCCCGTCTCCCTCCCTCCGACTCCAAACCCTTTCCACTCCCTCCCACCCCACCCCTCTCCACCCTTCCGTTTGCCACTGGTACCAGCCATCAATATTTAGCCATCACCGTTGTGACTCCTTCAAGCTACTGTGCCACTGAACCTCGATACCTCTCTCTGTCCCAAAATTTGCCCCCATTCTTCCTGTCTCCCCATCCTCCCCCTCACTCACAGCGGAATTTCGAGTCATTGCAGAAGAGCCTTCGCTCCCTATCTCTTCACAACTTCTCCCCCCCCCTCTTCTCTCCCCTTTCCTCCCTTCCCCACGCCTCGTCCTTCCCCTTCCCAACAGAGCCTTGAGTCGATGCGGCCAGCAGAAGGGCCTTCTGCTGCCCGTCCGCCCTCCCACTTGTTTTGACATGCCTTCACCCACTCCCCTCTCCCACTCACACTCCCCCCTCTCCCCTTTCACAACAGAACCTCGAGTCAATGCGACCAGCGGAAGAGCCTTCTGCTACCCAACCGCCCTCCCATGTTTTCCAACCTTGACGTCTCTCCCCATCCCTTACTGCTTTTCCCCCACACCTTTCCTCCCTCCTCCCTTTTCCTTCACAACAGAACCTTGAGTCGATGCGCCCAGCAGAATAGCCTTCTGCTCCCCATTTCTTCACACACCCCCTCGTCCCCTCTCCCCTCCTCCCCCTTCGTGCCTCGTCCTTCCCCTTTCACAACAGAACCTTGAGTCGATGCGCCCAGCAGAAGAGCCCTCTGCTGCCCCTCCGCCCTCCCACTTGCCGCGAGCCACAGCCATCAGCGTGCAATCAGGCGGCGACAGGTGGCGGCACGAGGGTGGTGGAGGGGGACCGGCAGAGGGAGAAGGGGGGAGGAGTGGAGAGGGGGTGGAGCGAGGAGGGCGAGTGAGGGTGGAGAAGAGGAGAGTGAGGGAGGAGAGGGAGCTTGAGAGAGAGGAGGAGGATTATTTTGAAAGCGGAGGGGACAGGTATGTTTCCGTGGTGATGGCTGTCTGACATTCTTGTTTCCTTGTCCTTCCTCGCTATTGCTACTTGCAGAGTGGTTTTCCCCTGATCCCCTCCTCCCTCCCCCCCACCTTCCCCGGCACTTCGCTTGGTCCCTACCCAAGCTCCCTTCCACCAAAAAAAAAATGTGGGATCAGAATCTCTCGCTTTTCTCTCTGTGCCGCATGCGCTGGCATTCTTTCCCATGCTTGTATTGAATCACTCAGTGACGAGGACGAGCCAGCAACACAGGAGGAGGAGCACGATGACAGCCTACCAGTGCTCGACCCGTCAGGCACACCCCCCCTGCCACGCCACAAATCCCGCTCGCCCTCTCCCCCTCGCGCTCTGACTAACGGCATCATTCCAGACCCGTCTAGGTGAGTTTGGTTTGGCTGGTATTTGGCTGGTATAACCCACCACGAGACTCCCCCCCGGCAAGGCCACAAGTCGCGCTCGCCCTCTCCGCCTCGGTCTCTTGCCAACGGCATCATTGCAGACCCATCTAGGTGAGTTTTGTTTCCACGTGAGTTGATTGCACGTGAGTATATTCCGCGTGAGTTGATTCTGCTCTCTGACCATCTTGTTCTGTCTCTCCCCATCTTCACCCCCATCCCCACTCCTTTCACCTTCCTAAAATTCTTGTTCCATCTTAGCATTGTGGTATATCCATATCCTGGTCCTTGTTTTTTTTTTTTTTCTTATCCTTGTCTCCTTTTCCCCTCCCCTTGTCATGCTCTCTCTATGCAATCCGCTCATACTCCCCATGTTGAATTTGTTCTCCTTTTCTCTCTGCATCCCCATGATGGCACCTTCCAGGAAGCCATCTTTTGGGCTTGTGGATTACGACGATGAGGACGACGAAGACCGCCCCTCCTCCTCCTCGCCTTTCCCTCCCAGCCCCCGACCCTCCACTGACTCCCCAGCCTTGGGAAGAGGCTTCGAGGCTCGGGAAGAAGCTCGGGGAGAGGCCCGGGGTGAGGCTCGGAACGGGCCGAAGCGGAGCGGGACGGGAGGAGCAGGTTCGGGAGGGAAGGATGGGTCATCCCAAGGTGTGCAAAAGAAGCGAAAATCTTCTGATGGTGGGCCGGGATTCAGGAGAATATCTGGGGGGAAGATTGTTGTTGGAGGGAAGCTTGGAGCCATGTTGGCCCGATCTGCCCTGGTTAAAGGAGGGGGGGGAGGGGGGACCGTAGGGGGAGGGGGTGGAGGAGCAGCAGGAGGAGGGGGTGATTACAAAGCGAGAGGTGAAAGAAGGGGTGACGGGGACGAGAGGTCCAGCCCAGGGCAGCAACACAAGGAGGGAAGGAGGCGGGAGGAGAGGAACGAGGAGGACAGGCAAGAGAGGGATACGGAGGAGGGGAAGAGGGAAGAGAGGATGAGTGAGAAGGCAGGAGGGAAGGGCAACAACGGAGGACCAAATCGGTGCAGTAGCAAGGCTATGGGGCAAGAGTCATCCCCAAAACCCTTCCCTTCCCCTTCTTCCCCCTCATCCCCCTCTTCCTCCTCTCCCAAGTCGTCTCCTTCCTCCTCACCAAAAGCCTTTTCATCACCGAAAACGTCGCCGTCTCAATCCCCCAGATCGTCTCCGTCGCGATCGCCTAGACCGGAGTCGCCATCCCGTTCAGCATCCCCTTCAGCATCTCCTTCAGCATCCCCGTCCCTAATAGAATCCCCATCCCCCGTGTTGTCTCCATCCCCACCCTTGTCGCCTAGAGGTGCCTCTCCTGCCTCCTCCTCTCCTTCCCCTCCACTGGCATCAGCAGCAGAAACGTCAGAAACAGGGGGGACAGCAGCAACAGCGAGGGCAGGAGGAGCCGCAGAAACAGCAGAAGAAGAGGCAGCACGAGCAGCGACTGTAGACACAGCAGGAGCGGCAGCAGGTGCGGCACCTGGTGCGGGACAAGATAGAAAGGGAGAGGTGCTGAAGGATGGTGGTGAATTGAAGGGCGGTAGCGGCACGATGAGTCATGCTGCTTCTGCTGATGTTGCTGCTGATGGAACAGGGGGAGTTGCTCCTGAAAGCAAGGGCTCTATTACCGCTGATGATTTCTCTACTCCTGCTGCTGCAGCTCCTGCTGCTGAAGCGGCGGCTGATGCGCATGCTGCTCCCGCCCCTGCTGCTGACGTTGGCGGCACTGACCATGATGCTGATGATACTAACAAGAGTGACAACAGGGAGGGTGTGGTGGGAGAGAAAGTAGAAGGTGCGACTGATCCAGGGGGCAGTCAGGGTGATGGTAGCTGCAAGCGAAGATCAGAAGAGGAGGGGAAGGAGCGGGGGGAGGAAAGGAAAGAGCACAAGAGAGCTAAGGAGATCACGAGTAGTGCTGTTGCCCGTTGAATAGAGTTGCATAACGTTGGGGTTTTGATACGGCTCAAAACCCAAGGAGGAGAGGACTCCTGCTGGCTGTTGAATAGATTTGGAAAGCAGTGGAGCGGCTTGGTGCTGCTGTGGCAAGAGCGCGAGGAAGCCTTTGGATAACTCTGGTACCGGTTGCATTCTTTGTATGGGGCATGGCCTTGTCTGTTCGAGTGTACAGTAAAGGCTAAACAATGGCCACTGGCTGGCCCTTTTTGAATGTAGAAGAAATGGATGTGTAACGTCAACTAGTTGTGTTCACGTAAGATTCAGCACTCAAGTGCCTTCAATGAGTTCTGGTGTCAGCTGAGCTTGTTCCTACTTGAAAAATAAATATGCTAAAGTTTGGTTTGGTGCAACAATCGCTCGGTCTCCTACATAGTTCACTCAATAACGAGTTAATCTTCATCTCCTGGTTCACGAATCACACCAAGCTTTGTCATTGGTTTGGGTGGAACAGAAAACGACAGCACTACCCACCAGCAAAAAACATCAAGGGGGTGTCCAGCTCGTTCATCTCTCTTCGAGGTCTAGATAGATTCGCCACGGTGAGAAACTGATATTTTCAATAATCGTTTTCCACCGTTAGGAACCGTCCTGACACACTACCCGTGTTCTGCAACTGTACGAACCGCACATTCCCTTCCACGATGGCAATCTGCTCGTGTCGTGACTCGTGCACCGGGCCGATGCTCAGCAGCAGCCACATGGGGGGATGGCGGGCACTGTACCGTACTGTAATGACAGCTCTTGACTTCCACTTTCGGGCCATTTTCATGTGTAATCTCTATAGTACAGATAATGTGTTCAGGTGAGAGCCCGATTTGTTTCGGCACTGTTACGACTTTGTACACACGTGTCGCAACAAAGCCTTGTGCAGACTCGGCACTCACATCTTATTCTAGCTGACGGCTTTTATTGTCTCTGACACACTCTGACGGAAATCAAACAGACAACTGGCCAGACCAAACTACCCAAAGCATTTAAGGCCACCCGAAAAAAACAAAACAAAAAAACTCTAGAGAAACTGTAAGCATTTTCGGGGGAGATCAACCGTGTTTAGGGTTGATGCTTCCCGTGTTTATGGGTGATCTCGCAAATATGCGTCCAGGGTCAATAAAGCTTTTTTTTTTTGGCGTCTGTCTTAGGAATTCCTGGTACCGTCGGTAACCGAATCGTGTGTGAGTGCATTAATTTCCCTAAGCGAGTACAGATTTGAGTGGCGCATCTTTCCAAAGCTTGTACAGCACGTGTGTACAGTCCGCAACAAGGACTTGGAAATATGCGCCGGGCTCTCACCTGAACACATTTCCCAAATTAGAGAGATTGCACCTGAAAATGGCCCTCCACTTTCCAACACGTTGAACTGTACAAGTTTATTTAGGACCTGAATGAAACCTTCGAACTTGACTTGATTGGCACAGAACTCCGTCCGGGCAGTTTTGATTATGTTGTTGGTTTCCCAGAAGGTCGGGATTGGAGGTTTGATTTGGAGCGTTGCGAACCGCGCTGGTGCAGTGGCCCCGCAATCTCTGGAACCTTCACAGCACACCGTTCGCTGACGTGTACAGCGATCAGCCTCGCTGGCTGACAAGCACACACCAGTCTCCCCTGATGCCTTTATTGGCACTGTATACTCATCGTCGCAGCCAATGTCGAACAGCTCTTTTCTGAACATTCGTGACACAGTAACAGCTTGACCTTTCGCCAGCCGTCCTCTTCGCATTGACTTTCCGCACTCCTCCCCGCATCCCCCCCCCATCCCCCCTCCCATCCCCCACCACCACCACCCCATTCTTCCCCCTCCCCCGTCATGCCTCGTTCACGAATCACGTGAGATTTCGTTGTTTGCGTTGTTTGGCGTATAGCGCGCCTAGTCAGAGAATACAGTATACAATGGTGGTGAAGGCTGCTGCTGCGACCTTTCCAACTTCTCTTGTCTCTCATTACACAGCCATGAAACTTTCAAGTCTTTTCAGTTGTGTGGTGGTCACAGGTCACAGGAGGTCTTTTGCTGTCTCTCGCTTTAGGAGCAGGTGTGCAGGAAATAAATTAGTCCAACGCAGCATAGAAAACGGCTAGTTTTCTTCTTTTGTCAACTTGGGAAACGATCAAAAAGGGGCCCCGGAGTAGCAGTAAAGTGGCCGAATTGGGGCCTCGTGAGTCGCGCACCTACTACGTACCCCCGAAGCAACCAACACACCTGGGCAGTTAGGCCGAGCCTGGCCTTCTCGCCAGGTCACCACCTACTGGCCTGGGGTTGACGGAATTCGCTAGTGACTCGTCATCGTAAATTACCCAGAAAAACAATCATTTTAACCCAAAAACAACAACAACGCAATGGCACAAAAAATAAACCCCATTCGGATGGCATATAATTGGGGAAGCATCAACCCTAAATACCGTGCGGCAAGATGTTTAGGGCTAAGGCCCCTTCGAAGGCATGACGCACGAGAGGAAAATTCGTCAATTTTTTAGATGTCGAGTCAATTTTTTCGTTCGTCAAGGAGGAATTCGTCACCTTGTGTGGTCAGGTCTGACGGAGCGCGTGGATGAGGCTAGAAATTGGTTGGGTACAGGTCCGGCCTAGGCTCGACTCCTTGCGACACACGAGGCCCCAAGTTGGCGACTTTTCTAGAGCTCTGGGGCCCCAATCTGATCATTTCCCTGTCAACTTTCCTCGACGTGGGCTTCTGTTGTCTCGTCTCGCACATGCGAAGGAATGTGCCTTTCCCAAGTACTTCTTACCCCTTATCTCGACTCATTTCTTTAATAAGACTCACATGTTCTATGTAGGCTTGGAATGACAATGATCGTATCCCGCCAATCCCTGCTTCCTCTTGAAAAATCGACTTCCAGAGGCCCAATGAACTGTCTAGTAGTACGAAGCAGATCTCCTCCTAATTCCCAACATAGCGACAGCTCTGCAACATCGTCGCCGAAGTCGCAGTCCCTCGCGCGCCGTCGCTCGCTGAAAGTGGCGAGCCTTCGAGTGCACATCCCAGAGCAGCACTCGTCGCCAGCAGTCCTCGAAAACCCCCTTCCAAGTGTGGTTTCCATATCCGGACTACAGTCAGCATCACCGCCATGTTACGAGAGATCTCAGTCCCCGCGTTCTGCAGAAGACTCCACGGCGTATACGATACCGCCAAAAGACATACCAGACGGCGGCGAATGTTCCGCCGCCTTGGCCGCTGACGGCCCCACGACGACTATCACCACGGTCACGCGCGCATCGACCTGCGGCTGCTCTCCGCATTCTATCAGTAGCAGCGACAGCGGCAGTATCGGCGGCTTTAGCGGCAGCAGTAGCGGCAGCAACGGTTCAGTTTCGTGCGTGTTCCCAGCCGCGTCTCTTCTCTCTCCAGCTATGCCCGCCAAGTCAGCTTCTGCCGCGCTTGTATCGCCTCCGACGTGTCATGCTCTTCGCGGCAAATGCCGCGGTAGGGTGACGGTGCGCCCCCGTTGCACAGCTAGCTTCCGCGGGGCTGGCGGACACTACGCTTCCGCTCAGACTTCCCCCTCCCCTTCCGCCTCCCCCTCGGGCTGGCGTCCGCCGACGCCCGCGGTGGTGCGCAGTCCCAACGCGGAGGTAATTGCGGAGCGGTCGCGCGATTCCCCCGACATGGACCGCGTGTGGGTGAAACTGGCGGAGCAGCTAGAGCGCGAGCAGGCTGGCAAGAAAGCAGCGCGCGGGTACCGCGCAGGCTCCCCGCCCGCGGAGGGGGAGCGCAAATTGCCAGCGCCCACGGCGCGCATCCTCCGCCGCGCCTTGTCCGCATCCTCTGCGGCTCTCCATAGTGCCCCGTCGCCTGCTGCGCCCCCTCCCGCCCGCCGCTCCGCCACGGTATCCCTCTCCTTTCCTTCCCCGGCCGCGTTCCGCCAACATACAGCTGCGCCCGAAGCCAGCGTAGCTGCGCTTGGCGGGAAATCCTCACCTTGCGCCTCCCCTTGTGACTCCCCCAAGTCCCCGAGCGGTTCAATTGCCCAGCGGCTGAACGGGTGGCTCCACGGGCGGCGACGCTCTCAATTCTGGGAAAGTGCGGTTGAGATTAACAGAGCCGTCGAAGACGACCATTGCGAGAGCTGCGAACCCGACAGTACGGTTCGAGAATTCGCAGGCTGTGGGGTGGAGGGACGGCGGGATGTGGACGAAAATAAATTTACGTGCAACGCCGGCAGGGGCAGCGGCGGTGGCAGAATTTCCAATCACGATGCTGTTCTAACCGGCGCTTGTGCCTGTGCGTCTGTCGTGCCAGCTGGCACAAACTATCATGTGACGACAAGACCACGGTTTAGTCAGAGAGGAACACATCGGGATTTGCGCAAGCCTCCGCTCTCTCTGGGAAGTAAAGAAGACACTTGCGCCGCTTCTGCTGTTGCGGGGCAAATCTCTCGGTTCTGCGAGTCTTCTCTCTGTTCACCTGCGGTTACATCTGGTGAATGCAGCTGCGGTGACGAATCGGGTTACATTATGGCTGACGAAGCTGAGTGTTACGAAGGTTGCTGCTCAGATGTTACAACCAGGATTCAAGATTCTGCTGTGGTTAACCACCACGGAAATGACAAGAAAGAGGCTGTTTTTCACCCAGATTTACATAAGCCCTGCTCGTTGAGTCCTCCTGGTTCCAATCCTCGATATAAGCTGGGTAGCTGCCTCTCCACTGGCAGGTCACTCTCTGCTACAGTTTTATCAGACACGCATGGTGAAACATCAAAAGTGGGACTCAAGAAACATGTGTCCTTCTGCAAGGTTGTTCGTGTCCATGTTATTTTAGACCCGGAGTAAGTTAGTATACTGTCTTGCTGTTTCAAATGAAGATAAAATCACAATAGTACGGTTGAAATTTCACTATGCAACAGTCACATTGACATCAACTTGTATAGCACCATATTTACATATTTAAAACAACACACGGCACAAAGACACGCTAATGATAAATACGAAAAACTTTGTGAAGGGAGACACACCCTGTAAGAGCAGGTCGAACTTTGTGAAGGGATAGGAATCCCAAACCCTAGGAAATTTGTGAATTGCATGAAGTCCTCCATAACTCCGAGTCTTCGGTAGTATACATCGTTGATGAGCACCGAGCGGCACCCCAGCTCAGGTCTGGGTCTGGGAGGTTAACGCTGGCGGGTTCGCGGTTGGGGAAGAGCTTGGGTGAAGGGCTTTGGCGGCGTTGGTAGCCAGAATCTGGCTGGCAGTGTCGATGGCGGAACTTCGTGGCGGAATAGGTCGCACGCGGACCACTGGGTTGAACGACACGCGACGGTCGGGGGAACGTCTGGGTCTTCCGGCGACGGGAGTTAAACAGCTGGTTAGACCAGCAGCTGGCATTGAAACAGATCGGCCATGCTCCGTAAGCCACTCGGGTGTAGCTTGGTGAGGCGATAACACCTCCCAATCGAGATCTCTGATATCCAGCGACAACGATTTGTGGCGTCGCATGATGGTCGCATTCGAGCTGAGAACTCTGATCGGCGTGACGCCTCCTGGTCGCCTGCCGGAATCAGGAGAGCTTGTTTCTGCAGTGAGTCCGCGATTCTGGATCCCCGAAGGGGTTTTGATAACTTCGTTTGGTGTCAGGTCTTCAGGCGGCGAAACAACATGATGTTCCGTTTCAAATTCAGCATCTCCGTTGGGACTTTTAGGAGGTGCCGGCGGCCAGAAGCATCCTGTGACTGACGTGACTTGATGAAGCATCCACTCCTCTGTACGCGGTCGAGACACTTCTCCAGAAAGGACTCTGACAGTTCGTCGCAGCATGATTGAGTTGGCTGGGAAGACTGGGGAATTTTGAAGTTCGAATGAATCAGGAACGATCGCAAAGAGAGCACGAGATGCCTTTTTTGGAACTGGTCTACCCATCTAGTACGCGTGCCTCCGTGAGAGGCGGCCCTGCTCATAGTTGAACTCGGTGAGTGGGTTTCTTTGGTCGGTGGTCGCTTCGGTTGGGCTGGGTCCGTTTGGGTTGTGATGCTTTAAAAGTTGGTTTCTTCGTGCGCGGTTGGTTTCTCGCGACACGAGATGAGGAGCTGATGGAAGATGGTCCGCCACGTGATATGTGTGATTTATCCTCTCAGACAGCTGGTATTTTGTTTCTGGCGCCGTCCACACAGCACACCATTGCAGCACACCAGGCGTCATGCTGGGAATCCACTCCCTCAACTTCGCGCCCCTGTTTACAAAACATGGTTTGGCGTGCTTCAAGTGTGAACCTCAGATTGCCGAGACATTCTCTCCCAAAATACAGTCAAATCCCATTTTCTTGCCTGAACACTACAGAACGGGTAGTGTAATTTATACATCTTGGTGTTTGTGGAGTGCGTTGGAGGGCGGTACAGCTGTGTGCTGACGTTGCAGTTACGTGCTCGCCTAGTTGTACCGCCACCTTGTTATTGTACGTCACGCGCGCGGCACCATGTAACGAGGTGTAGTGTTGTCACTTGAAACCACTTTCCCCACCCACTCTTACGGGATGCGTGGCACCGCTTTTTGCCCCTTTTTCGCCATGCCTCACTGGAGATCTTAACGTTGCACCTTGCAATGCATGCGAAACCCAGGTGAACCTCGTGCAACAAACAGGAAAGAAAGGCGCAGTTACACATCACCCTGATCACACACACCCATGGCCACACTCAACATTTGTCTACTGACAGTGCCGCCCTCCAATCTTCTTGCGAGTCAACACTAATGTAACATCTGTTACAGTACGCGAGGAGGAAACAATCAGCAATATATCTTCTTCCACGTCACCACAAATCTCTAAGCTTGATTTTCTATCCTTGCAGTATCCATTTGTATGTACTGTTCAGATATTCTTCTAACATCTTCTTCCCTGCACGACCCCTTCTCACCCCCACCTCATTCGCTCTCCTTGACACCCATGCAAGCTCCATTCCACTCACTCACCGTACCACCTTCTCCCATTTCACACCAGTCGTCCCTACTCCCACATGACCATCATTACTGCCTGCAAGACATCCCCGCTTGCTTCTCGCTATCCCCCTGTTACCCTAAGTGTGCCAGTTGAAACAAATGCCAAAGTGGGGTAGTGGGCACATTTGAATAATTTCGTACACCACGAAAAATCACTACCGTACCGGTTACGGCCCGTGATGTCAGATCCAAGACCCTAGGAACGTGCCACAAGGCATCATCTGACCCTTATGAATTGAACTGTGGGGTGAGTCGGTGACATCGCAGGCCTGCATAAATTCCTTCACAATCAGCAGTTACGGCCCATGGTCTCTCGGATCTACAACCCTGGGAGCCTGCCTCAATGCAGCATCTGACGCTTCTGAAATAAATTGCGAGAACGGGAGCTCCGGCCTGCCCTGAGCAAGAGCAGACACATTATCTAGGAGGATTCTTCTGGGAACCTTCCCCACGACGTACGCCATCTCGTTGCCCTCGCCGTCAAGGAAGGTGTAGTGGGGGATGCCGTCCACCCCAAACTCGTCCAGCTCTGCCGCCCATTTCACGTTGTCTATGTTGAGAAACACGAAGTTGACATCGTTTCTGAGAGGGAGGAGAAGATTGAAGCGGAGAGGAAGGGGGGGGGGGAGAGGGGATGGGGGTGGGAGGTTAAAGGAGGGGAGGGGATGGGAAGTGGGAGAGGTAAGCGGAGGCGTGGGAAGAGGAGCCGAGAGGGGAAGGGTAGGGCAAGGGAGGCGAGGGAAGCGGAGGGGAGGGGGGTTTGAGGGCAATGCCACATTACATGTTGGAATACTATACAGGCGTGAGATGGATTTGGACATAGGACCACAATAGGTAGAGAGGTAACCACGAGGCATGACTGATAGTAATGCAGTAGAGTTCCTTCCTCCCTCACCTGAACTGCCGCTCGACCTTGAGTGTGTCCCTAGCAGTTTCACGAGGGAACACCAATGAGGTGGCACGAGCCTGAAGTGGCGGCGGCAGTAGCTCAGAGAAAAAATAAGTGACTTATGAGTCGACTCAACTCACCTGAACTGCTGCTCCACCTTGAGTGTGTCTCTGGCAGTCTCGCGACAGACCTGGCCCAGGCAGCGAAATTACGGAGTACACACATTGATAAAGGTGAGGGGGAGGGGGAGGAGGAGGGGGGGGGGAGGAGGAGGGGGAGGAGGAGGAGGAGGAGGAGGAGGAGGAGGAGGAGGAGGAGGAGGAGGAGGAGGAGGAGGAGGAAAAACGAGGGGAAAGGGGAATGGGGGGTCGGGGGAAAGGTTGAAGGTAAGAGAGGGGTCGAACGGAGGGAACTAGGGGGATGAATGTGGGAATCAGTCAGGGTAAAGAGTCAACGCCATGATGGATTCAGCATGGATGATTAAAATCGGCATAGCAAGATGAGAGGCCAAAATGAAATTCAGCATGGATGATAGCATGTAGCTTAGGGCGATGGAACGCAAGGACACGATCTCATTCAGCATGACACAATGAGATTCAATTAGAACGACACAGGAGTGATGAAGACGTACCTGGCACCAATCAGCGTAGAATTCAACCACGGTTGGCCGCCCGTTGCCCATTGCCTGGGGTGAGGTGATGAGGGAAAGGTAAGAGTCGGAAAAGGTCAGATTCGTGCCTTTGAAGATTCGGGTTTCGACATCCAAGAGATGAATCCCTGACCTCCCTCCACCCCCTCCCCTCCAACTCATCGTCCCCGTCCCCGCCCCCGCCCCCGCCCCCGCCCCCGCTCCCGTCTTTCCCCCCTCCAACTCATCGTCCCCGTCCCCGCCCCCGCCCCCGTCTTTCCGCGTATATTTCGTTCCCAGTTCCTCCCCCATGTCGTCTGTTCCCCGTTCCTCAAGTACCCCCAAGCCCCCATCCGTTCTTCTCCGTCTATCTCACCGCATTGTCACTTACACAATCGCTATTTCACCTCATCCAGTCACAACAGCCACCGCCTGAGTACCTCCTAAAACTTCCCAGTTTTAAGTACCTCATCAAAATTAGCCGATCTCGCGGCTAATGCGGAGAGGTCCGTTCCTGCGCCTGCGACCCTCGTCAGTACGAACAGACCCACGGCGGCTGATACCGAAGCTAACGCCAAGCCTCGGTACACCTTCTCCCCAGGGACAGGAGGCTCGGGCGAAGCCGCCGAGGCAGGCTCGGGAGCAGCCGTCGCAGGGGAGGGTTGGGGGGGATCGGTGGTGGTCTGCTCGGGAGTGGCATCGCTATCAATCGCGGCTCGAACGACACCATTTCGATGGCGAAATCTATGCAGATGCTGCTTCGGGAGTCTAAGCTGAGCAATGGCAGCTTTATTTGAAGTAGTTTTGAGGCGAAGGACTGAATTGGAGCCATATCCTTGGTGGGTTGAGTTTGGTCTGGAATGCGTCGGCAGCAGAGACGCGTGTAGCGGGGCGTCGGCGTTATAGTGTCTCGCCGAAGTCGCAGTAACGCATTGTGTACTCGCTAGATGTCTCGTCACGGCACTACCTCCAGCTAGGGTAGACATGGGGATGCTACAATCTTTTTCCAATATGCAGCTCTGTTCTAATGGAGTGGACAGCGCCGATTCAAACTCTGGTGCAGAAGGTTGGCTAGAACAGCACGATTAAAGCTGCGGTCTACATTCCTCAAGGGATTTTCTGGGGGCATTTATGGAGAGCACCCTTTGACGGCCACTGATTTGACAGCGAAGCAACCCTCTCAGCGAATTTAGTGTGCGATGTGACTCCAACATGGTTGGCGAGCCCCGCCAGTTTCGTAAGTAGGGTCGTGTGGGAAAACAGCAAAAGTCAGGGCAAAATATATTTCAACGTTTTTAACATGCCTCGAGTTCGCTGCTATCTTGAAACTACCATCACAATTCACGCACGACTCGTTGATTCCTCGACGCGAAAGTGGTGGCACTGGAGCTTGGCGGATTTGGGGGAATGATACATGTCCGCCAGCTATTCCGCCAATATTCAGGTGTCAGGGACTCAGGGGGCGGGGTGTGCCAGAGGTTAAAACCCAATACCTGAATTGCTCAACGCAAGTCAACGCCGGGCAAAACTGTGGGCTGCGCGAGGCAAACTGCGCACAGTTTGCCTTCGTTTTTTGTAATTCAGGTTTTGGGCTTTAAGGAGCAAGGTAGTATGTTGACCAATAAAAGCGCAGGAAGCGAGCACGCAGATCGGGGCAGCTGGGGAGGAGGGGGAATCAGGGGGCCGCTGATGTGGCCGTTCAGGGAGAATGTGGTTGGAGGCTGACTTGTTGCAATGAGACGTCTCCACGTCAAACTATGCTTGTATCGAGGAAATGCTGTGGGATATTCAGTTGAAAATGATATTAACTTATTGTGGCATACATTCTGCCTGAAATGATCATTCTGCGTGTAAGCAATATTTTCATCCGATGTAAGAATGAGTCATATATGTGTAATCGAGTCATAGCAATTTCCAATCGAGCGATGTAATCGAGCAATTTATATTGAATCACTTATCCTTTTCACCTGGCGATTTGGTGTTTTTTTCTCGAGCAAATATTGGTCGCATCATCTCAGGTTCTTGTGGTTGATACGACTGTTTCAATCGCCTGCGATTTCGCATGGTCGTTACCTCGCTCCTAGCTGGATAGTTCAACTCCGCGTACGATTCAGAGGCAGGCCTTCCTGTCGCAGTGTGTGTCGTCCTGGTCCCTCACTTCCAGCGAGCGACCCTGCGATTCGTGAGACGAGGCCAACTCCGCTCCGCACATTCCCCTCGCACCATGTGCTAACAGGCGAAGTGAGCGATTTTGCTGGCACCAGTAGTAGCATGTCGCCTAGAGTCACCCACTCATCCCAAGCCGCACAACTCTCCCTCCTCTCCTCCACTTTCACCCAGCAAGCTCTTCAGTCGTTTTGCAGCACTGCATTGCAGCAACTTCCGTTCATTCTGGATTTTCTCGTTCGCAAGGTCATACTCCATAGGATCAAGCAACCAGACCGTATCACAACCTCAGATTTCTCTCGCCGAAGGAGTTGCACCTCTGCACCTCTGTTGCCCATCATGTATTACTCGCAATTAAGTTCTCGTCAACTTCTCGTGCTCTTCGCTCTCTCGGCATTTTTGTGGCAACCAACCTTAGCACGGACAAAAATTGGCTTCATTCGGCGCGCAGCAAGCGCGGACGGCACGAGACAAGTTGAGGAGATTTACGCCGTAGAACCGACGGCAGCTGAAAGAGCCAAGCTGCCCGTGCATGTCTTCAGAGCCAATGACGGGACACTAGTGGAAGAAATCGAAGCGACTCTTGCTGAGGCTGTGACGATTGTAGAGGGTGCTCCTGTCGTTGCAGCAAAGCCTGAAAGTGCCAAGTCTGGGATTGGTGCTGAGAGTAATTTGCCAAGGGAATCTTCTGACAGGCCGCTAACTCAGGCTGAGCTGGACGCTATTCTTGGACTGGGCCGGGAGGATTTTGAACGTACAGCTGTTCAGGCTGTCTGATCTCACGCAGCAACATCAGGGATAGTAGCATGCGAGGAGCTTAGTACCCTCTTGTATCGTATGTGAGAGATGGGGCTCAGATGCCACATTGATAATCCTGCCAAGCTAGCTTCAACCAGCTGTTGAAGGTACATGCCTAGATGTACTATAATTATTATATGTGGTTTGGACATACTTGAAACATACGTTTGAATTATCATTATGCATACCGGTATCTGGTAGATTCCCAGGATTTATTTTTATTTTTATTTTTTAACTAAGCTGATTGAGCCATGAGGTTCCATTTATGAAACATGTTCTCATTTTCTCATTGTTTAGGAGTTCAGAGACATTCTTAGGTGTTACTCTGGAAGAACAGTTTCAACCGCGAGCTTCTGCTTCGCGATGCGGATCACTGGGCTCGCACCAGCTACGTCATTTTCCAGGCGTCGCTAGCCAATCACAACGCGCAAAAAATTCCCTGTCAGAATAGCAGCTCCCTCGCCCGCCAGTGGGTGGCAGGGTGGAGACCTCAGGGAGCCCCAACATTCATGTCCTCAGCAAAAGGGTACCCTCCAGTTGGCCAGAGTCCAGACCTGACGTGAGAAAACACAAGAGACTGTCATTTGACAGGGCCCGCCTGGAGATAGTTCAAGGTACTAGGCTGTTTTTGCTGCTGGTGTATGGTTCCTTATTTCCTCAAAGAGCTCAGCGTGCTTCTGGAGCTACCTCTGCAATTTCAGTTGCCGCGGCTTAGGTTGGAGATCAGGAACAAGATTGCCCTTCTATTAGTGGGGTCGGATTTGCCAAGTCACCATGAGTAGATTCGATCAGAATCCGTTCGATGAGGAAACGGACAATAATCCCTATTCTGTAAGCTGGAAAGTTCCATTCGTTTTTCTGTCGCATCACTTTTCGTTGCCATACTAGTATAATATTTGATGTATATTTTCTATTGAGCCTGCTCCGTGAATTTCGACGTCACATCCTCGTCATGCTATCGTTTCCGTGCAGCAATCGGGTCGGCAAGTCGGCGGTTCGTTCTTTGATGTGAGTATTCAGTCTTGCATATGATCTCCAGAACTCTGTGCCTTCAAAGTCTAGTCAATAACCTAGTCCTGTCCAGCGATGCATTGCGAAAGCAATCGATAGTAGCATGAGAGGTAGCAAATCTCACAACTCTTCAACTCAAGTCTGAGCAAAGCGTGCGCGAGCAGTAAACAATCCATTTAAAAGTACAGCAACACCACGAATAAATCGAATCGTTGTGTTTGTGCAGAGCCAACGGTCTGGCATCCCCATGACCAGCATGAGCGACAGGCCCTCACCTCTGCCTCCAGAAAGCCGCAGCGGATCCACTTTCGACGTGACCTCTGATGTTCAGTTCAGCCCGCGGGTATGTTTGGTCGCAATGCTGCATCACACCCGCCTTCCCCGCTTATTCCCCCGAACCTGGCTGTTTGTTCCCCTGCCTCGTATCCCTTCATCGAACGATGTTCTGTAGCTCCTTTTCTCGACTGTGAATGGTTTCGATCTTTTGATATGTTCGGCATAGTTTGTGTTTAAATTGGTTGCTTGGTCCAATCCACGCCTCTGCCTCCTTCAAGCTTTCTCATTCACCATGTTTGCGTTTCAGGCACTGAAGAAGAAACAGAAAGAGTTGCAAAATCGAGAAGCGATGCTGAGGAAAAAGGAGGAGGTGAGGTCGTTAAATGGTGTTCTGTAAGCTACGTAGCAAGCACTATCTCAGCCTTGCCGTCATATCTTATTCTGCTTCGCCTTCTACCACTTTTGAAGCGTCTCATTTGTTCTTCCCTCTCCCATCCTTGCGCTTTTATCTCCCCATTCTGTCCACCTCTGCTGTCTTCATGCCACTCTGACCTGTGACTGCATTTGGAAATCGGGTCTCTTGCTGTATCAACACAGGAGCTATCGAAGAGGGAAGCATGTGAGTGAATCTATTTTTATCAGGGACTTGAGTGTCATGAGGTTCAACTCCCCCATGTGCTTCTTTCTCGCTCGTCCTCGTATCTCACACAAGTTTGGCTCGTGTCATTTCAAAATAAATGTGCCTCCTTTCTGCAGCGCTTGGCATCATGACCAAGAATTTTCCACCATTCTTCCCCTTAATCCGTAACAACATCAAGGAGGATGTGCCGGACTATCTACAAGGCTTAATGTACCTTGGCTTTTGGGTCTGGATGGGTAAGTTGCTTTGTGATGGATGAGTTTGTTTATGCTGGATTGCTGGTGAGAATGAGGCTGTTGGGCCTTATGAGCAGGCGGGCTGGTCATCAAGAATGGTGATGCAATGCACCTCCATATCGTCAGTTGAATCAAACACCGGTAACCAATCTTTGTTCCACAGGAATTCCCGTACAGCATGCAAATCACACCAAATTGGCATTTCAGATTAACTTACTGTCTTCCGATTGTGATATATTTCGCTCCTGCAGGAGCAATGGGGTCGCTTTTCTACAATCTCATCCCCATTACAGCAGCATGGATTGGTGGCGCTTATGAGAACTCTTCTGGTATGTGATCAAAGCGCACATACACTCATTGAGGAAGCTGCAATACCAGTTTGAAAATGGCATGGTTTATCCAACACCTTCTAAATTGAGATTCGCTGAAAGTGAACCGGAGGCAATCTTCTGGCTTGGTTGGATTCTTGTTTATTTTATTGCAGGATTTGGAAACTTCTTCATGGCGTTGCTTTACTTCATTCTCGGGGTCCCGGGCTCCTATTTCTTTTGGTACTCACGGTTGTACTATGCCATGCGCAAGGACAGTGGTGTTGGCATGGCTTTCTTCTTCTGTGGATTCATGGTATGGCATCCAGTCCACATGTCGAACCTGCTTTGTGAGCATAGCTTGAGTTGTTATTGTCTGGAAAGCTGGATGTTGTTTAAGCTTTCCTCTCTATGTTTCTGCTATTTCTTGTTTGTGTGTGTGTGTGTCTGTGTGTGTGTGTGTGTGTGTGTGTGTGTGTGTGTGTGTGTGTGTGTGTGTGTGCGTGCGTGTGTGTGTGTGTGTGTGTGTGTGTGTGTGTGTGTGTGTGTTTGTGTTATTTGTTATTTGTTTATGCAGACCCACATCATCTTCTTCATATTCGCTGCTGTATCTCCTCCATTTACAATTGGCACTGCTTTTCAAGGAAGCTCATTTGCGTAAGTCAAAACATATTGGTTATACAGCACAGTCAGTTATTTAAACTTTAGTAAATTTATTTTGGGTGCACCTCCTTGTTCGCTTCCCTCAATTTTTGACCCTGTCTCGTAATCTACTTTGGTGCGTGCATTACAGAGGTGTCATCTCAACCATCAATGTCTTCACACATGGATGGACCGTCATTGGGGTATGTAATACAATAATTCCACCTTTTTTTTTTCAGGTATTGCGCTACTTACACTACAAGGCCTTGTGTGCGACTTGTACGTGCGTTGCTGCAGATATTTTATTCCGTTGGTGCTGTTCTCTTCGTGACAGAGGCCTTTTTCAGCTTCATCCTCATCATAGTAAGTCCTGACGTAACGTCCAACTAGTTCAGGAGTGGTTCTCACAACCTATACGTCCTACATTGGAAGTCTCCTTGCAGTTGCTCTCATATCACAAAGATCATATATCATGTTAATTCCTTGTTTTCTTGTTTTTTCCCTGGCAGAGAACTTATGCCTACTTCCGTGGTACCGGTGCTATCGTCAAAATGAAGCAAGAAGCTGCTCGAGCTGCTGCTGGAAACACAGCTGGTGTTTGAAAGACCACATCTAGCGTACTTGATTATATTTCCACACTTCTGTGGGGAGGGCTGTTAGTGGTGTGAGCATGCTTTTATACAGGCCATAGTAGACAAGTTCGCTATAAAACTGTTGGCTGTATCCTGAATTTCTTTTATCAACCAATCAGATTGAGCCAACGCATTCCATGGGAGGAAGCTTCTCGTCCGCCTGTCACAGTGCAGTGTCTCGTGTGTATCAACTGCGATGATCCGATCTGAAAGCTCCTCGTCAACTCCATTTTTTCTGCATTCAGTGCACGAGTCAGGCATACAGAATTCAGCAAGCTAAGATATTTACTCTGTAATATGCGTCAGTAACGAATCAAGCCATTTTCCTTGCTGCTGTGAAGTGCTGAGCTTCGCAAGAGCGCTGTCTAGGAAGGAACTCCCATTGTCATAGAAGCACAACCCAGCAGTCCTTTTCTTGTCCTTGCAATCGCTTCATCCTGACAATTGCTGGTTCTTCTTTCAGGAATGCGTGGTGCTACGTCACCTTCTCAAATGACGAGCACCTTCAGGTGTCATGTTAGCCAACCCCAATGCATGGAGTCAGTGACCCCTTTACCTGCTAGACACTCGGTTCCAAGTTTGAGCGCTGGTTCGAATACCCCTGCACGACGTTCGTGCTCCAGGTTTCAAGCCGCGTCACGCCAGTGCTCGCTCCGCGTCAAGTCTACAAAATCGTCGTTTCAACGCGTTCCACGTGTCAACCATACAGCCGTACGACGTGTCGGATCACCTAATCCACCAATTGCCTTAGCGTCGAAATCCCCTTCAGGAGCAGCAACCTCTGCGAACGACTCCAAACCTGGCCGAGACGAGCCTTCAAACGGAGCTGTTTCTAACGAAGCTGTCTCTAATGGAGCTGCTTCAAACGGAGCGAGCAAGCTCAACTCTGAAGCGTCAACCAATGAGTCATTGGCTCGGGAATTGGACATTTCAGACTTGGATTGCGTGCTAACAGGAATCAACGTGGAGTGTTTTCTTCCTAATCTCGCAGAAGACAGGGACAAGTGGGAACCTGCAGGCAAGCCATTGGTGGATCAACAGCAGGAGGTCGACGAGGAGGAGGAGGAGCAACGGAGAAAGACGACTCAGAAGGAGCAGCAGAAGGAGGAGTCGGTAGCAGTTGCAGCAGCAGGGGACGCGACTACTGGCTCATTTCTTTCTTCATTAAAATGTTGCTAATGTTGCTAATTTCACCATTCTTCTTCTGGGGATCGTCAATGGTGGCAATGAAGGTACTGAAGCAAAGCAATCAGTACATTTCTCTCTCAAGCTGCCTACATTAATTGTCAATAATTAGGGGAGCACTGGAAAAGTTTCATAATACCTCCATTTGAAAGTGCTTATATCCAGTGCTTTTCCGGGGATCGTCTGTGGTGGCAATTAAGGTAATGGAAGCAACCAGTGCATCTTGTTTTAGAGCTGCCATCATTGCTGATCATTGCTGGTCATTGGTAATCATTGACCATCATCATTCCAATCATTCTTGATGATTGGAATCGCCTGTGGATATTTGAGCAGGACATGCTACCAAAGGCAGGCCCCATGTTCGTCGCCTCTGTCCGCCTCATCCCGACCAGTCTGCTCCTTATTGCCTATCCCCTCCCTGACCCCCCTTCGCCCTTGTCTCTCTCCTCACCTCCTCCCCTCTCCCCATCAGGACGTGCTACCAAAGGCAGGTCCCATGTTCGTCGCCTCTATCCGCCTCATCCCAGCCGGTCTGCTCCTTGTCGCCTTCGCTGCCAGCCGCGGCCGCCCCATGCCCAAGTCCGCCCTTGCGTGGCTCTCCATCCTCCTCTTCGCCCTCGTAGATGCCACAGCCTTCCAGGTACGAGGGCAAACGAAATACATTGCGACCTGTAGACTGTAGTTTGCTGCTCTCTGCTCCTTGGGGCCTTTGCTGCCTGCCACAGCCGACCATGCCCAAGTCCGCCCTTGCGTGGTTCTCCATCCTCCTCTTCGCCCTCGTCGACGCCACAGCCTTCCAGGTCGGAGGGAAAAGAGGTTTTTTCTAGTTATTAGTTTGCTCCTAGCTGCCTTTGTTGCTGGCCATCCTCATGGGTCTCGCCCAAGTCCGCTCTTGTGTTGCCTTGCTGTTAATTCCTCCTCTCCCTCTTCCCTTCCCTGGCTATGCACTGCACAGGGCTGTCTCACAGAGGGCTTGCGCAGAACATCAGCTGGCCTTGGATCAGTAAGCATTCTCCCCGTCCCTCCCGGTGGCTGTTATAACGGTCTTTCTTTCAGCAAGACTTTCGAGTCGGATCAATTTTACACCTACGCCTCACGCCCTCTCTCCCTGCCTTTCTCCCTGCCCTTTTCTCCCAGTCAGGTCATCATAAACTCTCAGCCGCCCTTGCTAATCATCTATCTCCCAGTTGGCCCCAATCCCTCTTTCCTCTCGGTCAGGTCATCATTGACTCTCAGCCGCTCACAGTGGCTGTGCTTGCAGCCCTTCTATTTGGCGAGACCATTTCCAAGAAAGGGGCGCTGGGGCTTGTGCTGGGGGTTGTGGGCTTGCTGCTGCTTGAGGTGGGTGTGTGTGTGCTCTCAAGGCGCCTCAAAAGCTAGCGGCCCTTCTGTTTGGCGAGACCATTTATAGACAGGGGCGCTGGGGCTGGTGCTGGGGGTTGTGGGCTTGCTGCTGCTTGAGGTGGGTGGGTGTGTCTGTGCTTTTGAGGCGCCTCAAAAGCTCGCAGCCTTTCTGTTCAGAGATACCATTTCCAGGACAGGGGCGCTGGGGCTTGTGCTGGGGGTTGTTGGCTTACTGCTGCTCGAGGTGAGCAATAAATGAAGCTATGTGTACTTCATAAATGGATTTGGCATGCAGAGAAAAATGCAGTTCCGGTTCCGTATTCAGCTAGAGCCTTTCCAGCCCAGAATCTTCGTTGCATGTGCTTGGCGTTGGGGCTTGTGCTAGGCGTTGCAGCCTTGCTGCTGCCTGAGGTGAGGAGGGAAGTGAGAAGATAATGGGAAGGACAGCAAGGGAGTTGTGTTTCTTTCTGTTCTCTTCCTCCCTTCCTTACCATCTGCTCTGTTTTTTCCCTCGCCATCCCTCACCACCCCTCACCATCCCTCAGGTCCCTCTGGATGCACTTCTCTCCTTCGCTTCCTCTCTCTCCGCGTCTTCCAGCCAATCAGTGCTGGCCACGTTGCCCCTAGACAGCACACTCTCTCTGGCAGACATCACCCCTTCCATCACTGATTCTACTGTCGCTCTAGCAGCAGACGCAGCAGCAGCAGCTGATGCTACATCAGTAGCACCAGCAGCCCTTGCACTAACATCATCAGCAGCAGCTGCAGTGGGTGTGGGGGATTGGCAGCTGTGGGAAAGTGGGGAGTGGTGGATGCTGCTTGCTGCTCAAAGCATGGGTAAGGAGGAATTGAGTGCTTGAACCAAATCTAAATGCCTGAGCCAGGAACCTTAAGGCTGTCAATAAATGCTGTCGGTTCGATTCAAGGAATGTCTATTTGTTTTACGTAGCCTCTTTTCCCGCTTCCACTCCTCTTCTTCTCGTTTCTCAGATGCTGCTGCTTCTTCCCATTCCCCATGCACTTCCGTTCTGTTTCCCATGCACCTGCTTCTCACCGTTCCTCTTTCACCTACCGCCCTTCAATCCAGTGGTTTCCATGTTACTGGCATTTCTCGCCCCTCTCATTCCTCTCATTCCTTTCACTCCTCCCGCTCTTCTCACTCATCTAACCCCACCTACTCCTCTCAGTCTGCTCACTCCCCCCACGCATCTCACGCCTCTTCCATACCTCTCCCCTCTGACCAGCCATCGGTACAGTCATGGTGCGGTGGGTCTGCAGGCACTGCGACCCTATCATGGCCACTGGATGGGTACGAATGGTTAGGTTATCCGTGTAGATGGCTCAGAAGACATTATTGGTGCATTCTGAAGCGGATGGGGTGGACAGTGGGGACATGCAATGAGTGGCTAGAACATGCGGTGGGTCTGCAGGCACTGCAATCCCATCATGGCCACTGGATGGGTACGAATGGGTCTAGTTGGGGGTTAGGGGTTCGTTTTGTGAGGTGTTGGGAAATCATGGGGGTATGGGTGGGATCACGTTGATGTTTATGTGTGTGGTGGGTCTGCAGTCCGTCTGACCCCGTTCTGGGTAATCATAGGTTCAAGAATGGTGTGGTGTGCTTGAGCTAGTAGTTACTGAAGGAGAGAGAATGGACAGGCACAGCCACAAACATGACTGGACACGCAGTGTGGTTATTGCACTTGGTGTTGGGGGTTGTTCTCTAGATGTCAGATGCTATGATTCTGATCTCGTGCCTTCTGTCCCTTCAGTTCATTCCTGGTTTCTTCAATCCTTGTGTCACCCCATTGTGTTCTCTTTTGTCCCTGTGTCACCCCATGCCCTGCCAACAGCACATGGTGCTGGGAGGCATTCCTCTCCTCTATCTTTCCTTCCAGCAGCACGATCCAGCAGTCTCTGGTGGCCTTGCTGACCTTTCCCTGATCGATTGGTCCTCCTTAATGTACACTTCAGTCTTCGGAAGTGCAATCAGCTATGGAGTGTTCTTTTACAATGCAAACAAAGGTGAGAGTGTGACTCATTTGATCTCAGCTTATTATGTTTCAGCCTTATAACGCCGCATCAGGGTTGATGTTTATTCTCCCATTCTACAGTTTCCAGTCTAGTTTGCTGTCGTTGTGATTTTCACTTCCCTTTCGGTTGCATCTGTATTTTATTTGCTCCATTGCAGGAAACCTTACAAGGCTGAGCTCTTTGACTTTCCTCACTCCTGCATTTGCTGCTTTCTTCGGGTATGTATGTGCCATCAGGGATGGTATATTACTGCAGCTGGTCTCCCAACTTTCTGCTCCCAGCTAGTGTCACTTAATGCTCAGTGCTTGGTCCCGTTTTAGTTCCTGTGTTGACCTCATGGACCGAATCGCTTTATGTTTCCTGTCACTCTTCTTGCAGGTTTATATTCCTCGGCGAAACACTATCCCCTCTGCAGTTCTTAGGCGCTGGAGTCACATTGGTTGCAATCTACCTTGTAAATGCTCGCTCTCAGCAGAAAGCCTAGGTCACCCGCAGTAAGGGTACATTCCTGCGGGGACACTTGTGTCTCAATCACTTTGTGACATCTAAAAACAGCATATACCGTGCCCTGTCACAAAAGCGGATCGCGCTTATGCGAGTCCCACTGTATTTTACATTGGTTGGCGTGAATTGCGCTTGTGTCGCGGACGAGTTACACGAGGCCCCGTCACATCCCGAAAATCGCACGCGTGTCGAAATCTCACACTGTACAGCATGCACCTGGACGCCCGAACTGGGCACGTTTCCGCGCGGGGATGGAAACCGCTCTGCCCGGGCTGGCATATGACTGGTCCTTCAGCACACACGGTCACATCCCTGCCCGAATGTTTGCCCATCGTTCCAACCACACTGACAGCACGCTCCCGCTCCAATCTGTTCTTCTTCTCCCAACCCGAGCTTCCTCTTTCTTGTTGCGAAGTCTAGCCAGGGTCTTCTTTGGCACGCTGTAGCCATGGCCCGTAAGCGCAAGAGCGTAGCTAGTTCTGTTGACTTGTGCCCGCGGGATCTCGACGAGATCCCGTACATCGCTTGGATGAACAAACAAATCGCGGCCGGCCGCAAGCCCGCCGGCCCTTTGCCCGAAGGAGCGCCTGGTGCGGGGGACACCTCGTTCGAAGCCCCGCGCGATGTCCCTACCCGCGGACGCCGTCATGCTGACCGGGTTGCCTCATCCCGCGTCAATGACGATGCTGCCTTCGATGACGATGATGACGCCGCGGACTCTGATTACAACGAGTGCGATGAGGCCTGCGAAGACGACGCGGACTCTGGCGAGGAGCAGGACAAGGGCATGTCCCCCTCCGAGGATGAAGTTGACGCCGACGAGGACGCCGATGACGACGAGGACGCTCCCGAAGAGGCCCAGCCTGCGTCCCCGGCTCCTCGTCGCGGCCGTGCGTCTGCCGCTGCGGGAACCAAGACTGCTGCTAAGGGCGGGGAACCTCCGCGTGCCGCTGCCAAGACCCGTAACTTGAGCGTGTGGTCCCCCCGCGAGAACACAATCTTCGTGGCTGCGCGTTGGTTCATGAAGGACGAGCTCGGGCCCCTCCTCGGGAAGCAGGGCTCTCAGTACTGGGCCCGCCTCGCGCGTCACCTCGAGAAGGAGAATCCCGGTTGGGTGCGCGGTGTAAACGCGCTTCAGAAGCAGTGGCGCAATCTTGTGAACATGTACAAGCAGATCAAGAAGGGGGAAAAGGCGAGCGGCAAGGGTGCCGTGTGCAAGCCCCACTGGTACCCGTACATGGCGCTTTTCCAGAACAACAAGGCGGTGGGCAACCCTCACGCCGTCGACGGTGGCGGTGCGGCACACGTCAACGTGCCGTGCGGGTACGCGGTCCCGTCCACTTCGGCGCCCTGCACCTCTACGCCGACATTCACTGGTATGTATGTGTTGCATCAACGGTGGCACTCGCGGGTTTGTTGAATGACACATTTTGTGACAACATTTTACGCACACATTACATCATTAAAATGTTTAGGGTACATAACACCTCGTCTACTGTTCGTGTGCATCCACCGTGTGTGCAGCTCCGCCGCCACAGGGAACTCCTACATCGAAGCGCCCACGTGTGGCAGAGACGGCGACGATGGCCGCTGCAAAGCTGGTGTGCGAGACGATCAAAGGCTGCCACTCAGACGCCATGAGCAGGCTCGAAGGCCTCGTCCGTGCGTGGATGGATTAGGACGCGCGTATTGCTCGGGAACGCGTGCAGCAGCCCGCACCCTCCCCGCATGTCCGCGACGACATCCCTGCCCACGCGGACAACATGACCGACTCGCACGCCGCCGAAGGCGGCGACGACGGCTGGCTTCGTCGCGGGCAGGCGGGCGAAGACCCCTCTAACCCAGATGCGGGTGAGGAGGTGTGGGTCCGCGGCGCCGCCGAGTGAGGTAAGACGACTCCAGAGCCTCGCCCAGCCGCTTGCGCCTTTCACGAAGATTCTCTTGCGTGCATGGGTCACATGGCTCCCACATGAACTCTGCTACCGCGCCACGAGTCCACCATGGGTCCCGGTTTCGGGGCAAGTTTGCCCACGATGCATTGACGCGCCTTACTGCGCCCATCATTTCGCACATGTTGTGCAGGATGACGCCACAAGACGCCCCTGCAAGAATGCGCCAGAGCTTGCAGTCATTGCGGCCCGCGAATAGACGCCACCGGCCTTTGAAGGCGCCGATGCAGCGCTCTACTGCCATGCGCGTTGCGCTTTGGCAATAGTTAAAGCACTGCTCCCAGTCCTCCATTAGGCCTTCACGGGGAGCATGTAGGGGGGTCAGGCAGAAGTCTCTGAGTGGGTAGGCAGCATCTCCCACTATTTGGTATGGCGCTATGTCGCCGTTGTACAACCTTTCGTGTAACGCGCTGTTCATGAACACTCTCTGATCGTGCGCATTGCCCGGGTATCCGATCAAATAGTCCCATATGATGCCTCGCGCGTCGCATGTGATCTGCAACTGGACGGCGTAACAGGACTTCCGCGTGTAGTATTCTTGCCTGTGCCCCTCCATCCCCTTCATGGGTATGTGTGTGCCGTCTATAGCCCCCACTACCGCAGGTACCCCCTTGATGGCGCGGAACTCTGCGGCCATCTCGTCGAGGTCGTCGCGGGTCGGGAAGTGGACCCACTGCTGCTTGAAGACGGACGGGAAATGCATGAGGAGCGCGTCAACAAGCATGTGGCACAGGGTCTTGGACAGCCCGAACACGAAGGACAAGTCTACGAAAGACATGCCACTTGCGAGGTATTTGATAGGTACAAGGCATGCCACTTCATGTCTGATTAGGTACCTGTCCACGTACGGTTGCATGTAGTGCGTCATCCCGGCGACAATGTATTCGAGAATGCCACGGTTTATGCGAAACATATCTCTGAACTGATCCTCCCCCATGCCGTCCAGGTCCTCTAGCAGCAACTGGTATCTCCGCCGGCGTAGCCCAGCCCTTCGTTTCCGCTCTGCGGTACGGTTGGAGGCGCGAGAGCTGGATGACGAGGACACCTCGTCATTGAAGACGTTCGCCTCCAGCAAGCCACCGACCGACTTGGCGATGGCGTCCATGAATATGCTGTAGTAGAACGTAACCCATGCGACAAGTAGGCGCATGAGGAATGGCACCTCGCGGGGCGATGCCATGGTTGCTAGACAGTGGTGCAGTTTAGCTCTGTGATGCTTGCGTTTTTGTACTTGGAGCCGTGGTTGTATACATGCTGTTGTGTGTGGGGTGGCCCAAATTGCAACTTTCATTTCTGTGGCAAGCCCACCGCGATACTCGAGGTGGTGCGATATGTTTAGCCCCCCTGCCCGGCTGGAAAACTGGGTGGGCACAATCCTATTGGTCGCAACCAATAGTACGCACCCACCTGGCTGTGCCCATCTGTCGCGCAGGGTCGCGATACATTGGTTGTTTGTGACACAACATTTGGCAAATTTACAGGCGCGACTCGGGAAAACGGGGATTGAGACACAAGTGTTCCCACAGGAATGTACCCTAAATCTATAATTTGAAACGTACTCTGCAAAAACGCGAAGGCCAACTGGAGTCAGTGATCTAACCTCCATTACAACGAGGGCAATCAAGCAGCCCTTGCCAAAACTGTGCCTTGAAAATTCCACTGTTTTGACAGCCCCGTACTGCGGTATATAGCTAGCCGCACTGAGACAGTACCCACATGTTGGCTGACAGCTGAACTTCGTGCATGTCTTCTAAGATTAGTATAGGCGGGTTAGTGCATGTATGGCAGGATGGGAGAGGTGGGACTTGGATTAGTGACGGGGGATCAAGCTAGAATTTTGGTGTCAAGCCTTGATGGATACAGCCCTGTCCCTCTCTGAACGAAGATATGCTTCAAACTTCTCAAGTTGCCTCATGAAGCCATAATTAGGTTGTGCAATAGGTCGGCACCTCTTGACGTGTGCAAAGGCTTCTTGAAAACTGAGCCCTTTCCTTGCCATCAAGTACGCTATGATCACTGTTGCACTTCTGGACATGCCTGTGAAACAATAGTTTGTCATGAAGATGAACGAATTAGCAGACAGTGGAAGAAGGTAAGTAGAGGGGAAAAGATGCTAAAATAAACAAGCCCATGACAGAACAACCAGGCCAGGAAATCATCTGAAGAACAAAGGGTACCGTACCTGCTACACAATGAACAAGGATGCCGCCTGATTTGATCCCTTCGTCAATGGCTTTGAAGCACAGCTCGAAGTGTGCAACTATGTTAACATGAGACGAGTCTATGATCGAAACCTCGGTGTACTTGAATGCGCCAGGGAACTTAGGAGGGCCTACGTTGGACGCAATTGTCAGAATGCTCTTAATGCCAAGCCCATCCAATAATTCTCTGCAGGGATGACGTCAGCCAGCTTTAGACCAAAAACAATGAACGAAGGGGGAGGACTTCAAATAAACAGGAAGAGCCGGCCAAACCACGAATCAGTTCCTCATTCCAGCTTACTTGTCGGAAGCTGAATTCAAATTTCCCAAGTAGAGCTTATCGACAATCAGATCAGGAGGCGAGTGGAACAATGATGACGTGGTGATAGGAGTGTACGGAGGTCTCCACGGGGTCGACATATCCCAAAGAGATTCGTGCTGGACGTGTCGATAACACCGTGTTACTAGTCCTCCGCGACTGAGCGAATCCGCGATCAACACATGGGGATGCACCAACCAAAGAACGACGCATCCATCCGTTGACTGTGACAAATCACCGTTTTTAGACACTAATGAATAAGAGCAGTGAACGGCATCGCACGTGCTGGGTGTCACTGACTGCAGGTGGTATTTTGTGAAGGGAGCAAAATGATGGGAGAGAACTGGAACCCAAGTAGAACACTGGAAGTACCCATGCCATTGCCATCAACAATTGCTTTCCTTACCATCCATCCCCGGCAGAGTTGCAGAAAGACGCAGAGCGGTGGAGAGGCATTGCCCAGACATTCCCTGGCCAATCCAATACATTTCTGTTCAGTGCGCCACGGAGTACCATTGGACGCGGCAAAGTCAGCACAAGAATCTACCGCCACTGTACCCTTAAAGGAAAGTGTAACAAACCTGTATTAGGCTGTGGAAGTGCAACTTAATGTAGAAAAACTCATAAACCATGAGTTTCACATCAGTATTCTGCAGAAGAACACTTGAGAAGCAGAAAGTTTCACAACAATCTTACAAATCTACAGTTTGGATAGTTAAGGGTACAACCGATAAATAATTAATCAGAATTTGCTACAATTTTGCTGGGTAATACCTTTGTTAGCAAGCTCGTAACTGTTAGTTAGCGGGACGAATGCTGTCGTATCCATGGATGCCCTGAAAAACAAACAAGCAACAGAGAAAGTTAAGATCAGGAAAGCAACTAAGAACACCATATTTACATCTCAATCACCAACAACTGGCACTTTCCGCCAGCAATTCGCACTCACCAAGAATCTGAAGGCACGTTATTCGCTCCTGAGGCTTCTTCGCCAGCATCCGGCCAATCAGATGCTTGCACTCGTCAGAAACATGCGCCCACTTCGCCGACCGGAAGCTCGCCTCGCGGGTGGCAACAGCCTCTTGCACGGACTGCTTGGATGCCGCCCAGAAGGGCGGCACACCCGACATGGCAATGTACATGACGACTCCCGTGCTCCACACGTCCACGGCCGGCCCGTAGCTCCCGTCCCACACCTCCGGTGCCATGTACTCAGGCGTGCCGATGGTGTCGTGCAGAAGAACGCCTGGTGTGTTGAAGAGTGTGTGGGAGATATGGGAAGACATGGGTGGGTGTGATGAGCACGGGAAGAAAAGCTCCCTCCCGTCCCACACCTCTGGCGCCATGCACTCAGGCGTTCCGAGGGTGTCGTGGAGCAAACCGCCTGGTGTGTCGGGGGAGCCGGAGATATGGGGAGACGGGCCGAAGGGCGGGGAGAGCGGTTGTATGGAGTGTGGGAGATACGGGGAGGAGAGGAAGAGGGTGAGCTTAACCGGGTCTGCGCTCTGCACCTTCTAGGTTGGGAAAGGAGGGGCATCCGTCTCACACCTCCGGTGCCAAGTACTCAGGTGTGCCGATGGTGTCGTGGAGCAAAACGCCTGGTGGGTGATGTGGGGAGTGTGGGAGATGTGACGGATGAGTACGAGGAGGGGAAGACAACCACCGGCCCCACACCCCGAAGGTGTCGTGCGTTGCAGTGCAGGAGCGTGCGTGTGCCGGCCGTACCTTCCTGGAAGAAGGTCGCGACACCAAAGTCATCGAGCTTGATGTGCGTGTCACTCCCGGGCTCCAGTAGTAGAATGTTCTCTGGCTTGATGTCCCGATGAATGACCCCGTGGTGGTGGCAGTGCAGCAGCGCCTCCGTGATGGCGCGATGGCATGCGGCACCATGCGGCACCATGCGGTGCAGTGCGGTGTGGTGCAGTGCAGTGCGGTGCATCCTAAGAAAGAATGAAGACATACCTTCCTGGAAAAACGTGGCGACGCCAAAATCGACAAGCTTGATGCGCGTGTCACTCCCGGGCTCCAGTAGCAGAATGTTTTCCGGCTTGATGTCCCGATGAATGACCCCGTGGCGGTGGCAGTGCAGCAGCGCCTCCGTGATGGCGCGGCACAGGTGGGCGCCCAGAGGCTCCGAGTACACTCCGCCCTTGGTGATGCGATCAAAGAGGTCACCGCCCCGACAGAACTCCATGACCAGATGGACGTACTGGACGGAAGGGAGGAGGGAAGCATGGCTTTGACAAGGGTTTGATGAGGAGGGGAATGTTCTCAAACTTGATGTCCCGGTGCATGAGTGTTTGTGAGTGGCGGTGGTGGCAGTGCAGCAGCGCCTCCGTGATGGCGCGGCACAGGTGGGCGCTGAGAGGCTCCGAGTACACTCCGCCCTTGGTGATTCTGTCGAATAGATCGCCACCCCAACAGAACTCCATCACTAAATGCACGTACTGAGGGGAAGGGAAGGGGGGGGTTGGAGAGAGAGGGAGGGAGAGAGAGGGGGGATTTGAGGCTCCAAGTGCACGCCGGCCTTTGTGATGCAGTCAAAGAGATTGCCGCCCCGACAGAACTCCATCACTAAATGCACGTACTGAGGGGAAGGGAAGGGGGGGGTTGGAGAGAGAGGGAGGGAGAGAGAGGGGGGATTTGAGGCTCCAAGTGCACGCCGGCCTTTGTGATGCAGTCAAAGAGATTGCCGCCCCGACAGAACTCCATCACCAAGTGCATGTACTGGAGGGGGGGAGGAGGGGAAGGGGGGGGAAAGGGTGGATGGGTTTCAAAAGGCTTCAAAACTCCAACAGATTGCTGACCTGGCAGAATTCCATCGCCAGATTTTTGTACTGACGAGGATGGGAGGGATATGAGGAGGAAAGAGGGGAGGGGTATGTTTTGAGAAGGCTTTGAGACGCATTACAGCTCAAACTGATTGCTGGCCTGGCAGAATTCCACCGCCAGATGCATGTACTGAAGGGGGGGAGGGAGGAGAGGAGGGAGGGGAACAGGGAGATGGAGGAGTTTACGGACGAATCACAACTCAACAAATTGCCGATCAGGCAAAACACCAACACCAGGTGTGCGTACTCAAGTGTGGGAGGGAGGATGGAGGAAAGGGAGGAGGGAGGCTGAAGGGAGGGGGAGGACGGGGGGAAGGGACACCAACACCAGGTGCACGTCTTGAAGGGGGGATGGGGAGAAGAGAGGGAGGCTTTAAGAATAAGAAGGGAGAGCTGAGAGGAGAGTGTGCGTGAGTGGGTCAGAACGTGCTGGGGGTCTACAACCGGGTAACGGGTGCAGGTAAATTGTGCACTGGGAACACTGGCATCTGACACTTGAAATAATGACACAGTGAAAAATGCAATTGTGAAAGATGCAATGGTAAAACACGGAGAATGGGAATCGCCTATACAAAATGTACCTTTGCATCTTCGATTGCATCGTGCCGTGTGACTATATAGGGATGCCTCTTCAGTACAAGCATGCCTGCGACCATAAAAGCTGCACCTTTGGATCTTCATAGCACAGCACACGGGAGAATACCTTCGCATCTTCGATTGCATCATGCAATGTGACAATAGAGGGATGCCCCTTCAATACAAGCATGCTTTTGAGTCGACTCAAAAGTCATCTCACAGCACGGTGCCATACCTTTGCATCTTCTATTGCATCGTGCAGTGTGACTATATACGGATGCCCCTTCAATACAAGCATGCTAGCGACCTCCATTCTGATGTCGTCCGCTGCTTCTGGGCTCTGATGTGGGGGGTGGTGGGGGGGAGTGGGGATGGATGGAGTGCGGTGCGGTGAGGTAAGAAGGGGGTGGGTGTGCATGCTCGCAACCTCCATTCTGATGTCATCTGCTGCCTCTTGGCCCTGATGTGGGGTCTGAGCAACGGGGGGGGGGGAGTGGGGATGGATGGAGTGCGGTGCAGGACGGTGCGTTGAGTTGGGAGGGGAGAGGGGAGGGTATGCGATGTGATGCAGGATGTTGGGGGAGGGGGGGAGTTGGTGTGGGGGGTTTTGAACTGTGCTGGGAGGAGGGGGCGGGAAGGAAGGCGTGTGATCCACAATAGGGCTTGGAGGTGCACAAAACAGAGAGTGATGGTGTTGAGAAATGGGTGTAGACAGCAAGGGGAAGCAAGGAGAAGAGTGGGACGGAGAAGCAATGAGGAGTCGAATTGGTGGTTCAGCATGGAAAGCGGTGTGCTTGGGGGACAAACAGGCATACTGGGAGAGAAGAACCCCCCCCAAAAGTAAATGTAGTGCGTGGAACCAATCAGGATACAGCTGTTTGTTAAAAATGCTTTCGGTACGTTATTTCTTTCCTTCTTTCTTTCTTTCATTCATTGATTCTTTCTTTCTTTACATCGTTCGCTGCCCTTCCATTTAAATACCTCAATCCAAACCGTCCGTTCACCCACCCACCTTGATGCGGGCCTTCTTGATGGTCTTGCAGGCGAGCTCATGCCCCGAGGAGATCTCCAGGCACTGAAATACCTTGATTTTGACCGTCCATTCTATCACCATAGCTCAACCCTGACCGTCCGTTCACCCACCCACCTTGATGCGAGCCTTCTTGATGGTCTTGCAGGCGAGCACATGCCCCGAGGAGATCTCCAGGCACTTGCGAATGACCCCATACTCGCCGCTGCCCAGCTCCTCTTTGTGCAGCACGTAGCGCGCTGCCAGGTCCTTGTATGGCTTCTTTAGTATGTAGTCTGAGGGGCGGATGCTGCCGTACTGCCTCATCACTGGTAACCCACTGCTGCTGGTACCAACACCGATCGCACCCTTGGTAGCACCGCCAGCACCGGCGGCAGTAGCACCGGCAGCAGCAGCAGCACCAGCAGCAGAAGCACCACCACCAGCGCCAGCACCAGTGCCAATCGCAGCTCTGAGCCTCCCTGCTTCCCCTCCTCCTCCGCCTGTTTCCCTTCGCCCAGACACCACACCCACCCCTCCTTCGCTGCCTTGACTTGCCAGCTGCGCAAGAATGCTATCAGCCTGCTGCTTCTTTCCTGCCCCCGCTGCCTTCTTCTTGTTGTCCAATTCCGAGTGCGTGGAGACCTTTTCCAGCATGAGAACCGACCCTAGTGGCCCCTTCTTCTTCTGATGCTGCGTCATCAGCTGGGTTTGCAGGGCCAGGGATGAGTGCAGCAGCTGCTGCTGCAACTGTCTCTGGGTTGGTTTGCTGCTACCGCCGCCGCCGCCGCTAATGTTGAAGCTGCTGCTGTCGGCGCTGGTGCAGCCAGGAACGATTCTCTTGCCATCAATGCGACCACTATCACCTCTGCCGCTGCCGCCGCCGCTGCTGCTCCCTATATCTCCCTCTGTGACCTTGCCCCGTTCTCTGACCTGCCCTTTCCCTTCATACTCCCCAGCCTCTTCCTCCCCTCGCCGTCCCTTACTCGCTCCCGCCACACCTACCCCTCCTGATGCCCTCCCTCTCCCATCCTGCCTATGACCCAGCAACTCAGCTAACCTCCCTTGAGGGATCGATTCGACATCATAATCAGACAAAATCACCCGCCCAGAGGCAGCACCGCCCTTGCCCTGCAGCCCTGTGGACGCTCCATCCCCAGAGCCCACTGTATCCCCACGTGGGGCAATTACACCCAAAATACCCAACGCTCGCCGTGCTCCACCCCCTGCAGCAGCCTCCCTGCGCGCCCGGTCTCTGTGAGCCAACCGTTCATGCAGTGCTGCTGCTGACACTGCTGCTGCAGCTGCTGCCGATGCCGATGCTGTTGTTGCAGATGCGGATGCGGATCCTGACACACCTGCCTTTCTTCCCCCTTCTCCTCTCCCCCCTGCTTCTCCTCCTCCTCCTCCTCCCCCTCCTCCTCCTCCTCCTGCTGCTGCTGCTGCTGCTGCTGCTGCTTCTGCATACTCCGAATGATTCGGGGGCGAAACAGGGGGAGTAACCAGCATCGACGTGGGCACTCTCGGAAGCTCGTCAGCGCTGTGCTGGCGGCGGCGCACGTGATGCCGAGCCTTGCCGCCCACCCCGCCACCAATACCACCTCCCCCAGCACCACCTTCCCTTTCTCCACTCCCCAACGGACTCCCCCCTCGGCTATCCACCCCTCCCTCCTCCTCCTCCCCCCCCTCCTCCGCACCATGCCTCTGCTTCCGCCTCCCAAACCTCCCCCGAACCCCCCCCACGGGCCCTGCTACTTCACTCGTCGGCCTCCTCCCCCTGTCACTCTCTCCAGCAGCAGCGTCTGAAGACTTGAGGGAGAAAGAGGCGAGAGCAGCAGGAGCCTCTTGGGAGGCCGCCCTCCTGCTGCCGCTACTGCCCCCCAGGGCATTGCTGCTGCTATTTCCCCCCGGCATGCCAACCCGGCTGCTGCTGCTGCTGCTGCTGGGGGGGGTACTGGGAGGGGCAGCAGCGGCAGCACCGGCTGCTGTGGTGCCGCTGCTGCTGCCGGTGGGAGAGGTGGAGTCTGGGAGGAGGGAGCGGAGGCGGGAGGAAGCAGCATGCAGTATTCCCTTAATTCCCAAATTGCCCCTCGGACTTTTCAGCTTCCCCTGCTGCTGCTGCTGTTCCTGCTGCTGCTGCTTCTGTTGCTGTTCCTGCTGCTGCTGCTGATGCTGCTGCTGTTGCTGCTGTGGCTGCCCGTCGTGCTCTGACTCCCCTTTTACCACCTCACCCACTACCCCCTTCCCCTCCCCTCGCCTCTCGCCTGTCCTCTCCCTCCTCCCAGCATCTCTCTCCCCCGTTCTCTCTTTCGACCTAGGCTGAGACCTCTCCCGTGCTCTGCTGATCCTCGAACCCAGCAGCTCACTAATATTAGCAGAACCCTGATACGGCCTATGCAGCCTTCCTTTGGGTAATTCCTCTCTTTCATTAAATGACCCGGTATCCGTGTCTTCGCTGCCCCAATACCCGTCAAACTGCCCGGGAATATTTGCGGCAGTAGCCGGCCTGGTGCTGACTGGGGAGTAAAGGTCGCCGGAATGACTTGCTTCTTTTTCAGCTGCCCGTTGGATCGAGTCGAAAATAGCTTCACTGCTTGTGGTGTCAAGAGGGGGAAAGGAGTGGAGCGAGGATCCCCGCCTGTGTCTTGGCTTGGGACAGGCAGAACCAGCACCGGAGGCAGCAACAGCAGCAGCAGCAGCAGAAGCACCACCACCACCACCGGATAGCCTACTGCTGCCACTGGCACCTGCAGCACTGCCAAAACGATCCGCGTTACGAGCTGTCCCCATAGCAGGCTGCTGCTGCAGCGAGTTGAAGGTCGCGTCACCGCTAGAGGAGTCGAGGAGAGAGAGGGAATGGAACGACGCTCCTCGCCTGTGCCTGGGCTTCGGGCGAGCACTAACCGCTGCCACTGCTGTGCCACCAGCAGCAGCAGCAGCAGCAGCAGCGGCACCGCCGCCGCCGCCACCACTACCACCGCCACCGCCGCCGCCAGTGCTGCTGCTGCTGTGACCACCACCCCCGCCAGCAGCAGCAGCAGCAGGAGCAGCAGAAGCCGCACCAGCGGTGCTTTTTCGATCCCCACCAGCACCAACACGGGTGCTACTACCGGCCCTGCCCCTGCGCTCTCGTTCCTCCCGGTCGCTCCCCTCCTCCCCCTCTCCCCCCTCCTTCAGCTCCTCCCCCTCTTTCAGTTGCGCCACCAGCTGGCGCCAGCTCAAGTTCCCCGCGTCCCCCTCCCCGCCTGCCCCCCCCTCGGGCCTATAGGGGCGGTCCAGGGACGAATACGACATGAGCTTGTTTCCTAAAGGGGAGCTACGGGGACGCGAGGGGAAAGGGAGGCCTGCGCCGCCCATGGCATGTGCGCTTGCGCCCCGCGGACCAGCGCCTGCTCCCCCGAACCCTCCGCCTCCCCCTCCTCCGCTTCCCCCGATTCGCCCGAAGCTGCCACCACCGCCAGCGCCGCCACTTGCGGAGGCAAGAGCACCCCGCCTGCTCTCCCCCCCAGCCTCTCCCCCGTTCGTCCGCAGTTCCCCTCCCCTGCCGCCCCCACTGCCTCTACTGCTTCCTCCGCCACCTCCGCCAGTTCCGCCACTTCCGCCATCACCGCCCCTTCCTCCCCCTCCCTTTTTAATCTCCTCCAGCCAGTCTAGACCGTCCTTACCTCCCCGGCTCTTAAATGAGCTAGGGGGGTCTAGCGACGCATAAGACACCAGCCGCTTCTCGGGCCGCAGCGGCGACCCGAGCGGCGAGCCGCGCGGGGAGACGGAGAAGGTGAGAGGAACCCCCGCGCTTCCCCCTCCGCCCCTGGTTCCGCTCCCCCCGCGGGGCGGCCCCCACAGATCCCTTTCGGCCTGCTTCACCCCCCCGCTGGGAAGCCAAGCGGGAATTTCTCCGCCTATTGGCTTTTTGTCCGTATCCGCACGTTCGCCCGAGAGCTGTTGACTGCGTCTGGTAACCCTATGCTCGGAAGGGGTTACAGCCTCCCTCTTCGCGCCGTCTGACGAAGAGTTAACGACAGAATAGTTAAATATTTTTTTCCGACCCGGCGAACCGGTTACTGGGGATGCGGTCCCAGACCCCGCCGGGGATAACGCCGGAGATCGCGCCGGGGATAGCGCCGGAGATACCGCCGAAGATTCCGCAGGGCTGTGGAAGGTTACGGAAGTGCTGGCGTCACCGCCGGCGGCGGAAATTTCGCGGTAAGTGACGGGCGCTTTGCTCGAGTCGGCGGACTGCGTGCCCTTATCAACTAGATTTTCAAACGAAGGCGGATGCGGTAGTAGTTCAGCCGAGCGAGTATCGGATTGGCTTGTATCGAAGTCATCAGACACGCGAGGCGAGCCACGATTAGCCCGCCTTCGCGCGCGTGATCCGCCTTCGAAATTAACAAAATTCAACGCGTCGACAGATGCGCGACGAGGTGGGCTCACCGAACCTTCGGGAAACTCGCGGCGAGACTTCGCCACGTAAGACTCCGCCGCGCCTTCCTCGAAAGACGCGCGCCATCCACTCAGGCTGCTCTCCTTCCCAAGCCCGAAAACAGAATCCATTACCCGGGGGCTAGACGCGGCTGACCTAGAATGGCGGGAGCTTAAAGGCGGCTCCAGCCCGTTGCGGCGGCCGCTGTTTCCATTACCGCTGCTGCCGTGTTCCCCGCCAAGCCTGTTACTATCTCCGCCAATGCCACCCATTTTATCTCCGCCAGGGGCGTCTCCGCCGATTCCGCCTCCGCCAATTCCCCCCGAATCCCCCCCCGCGCTGGGCATGGACCAGCTCGCGGGGGGAGTCATGGGGAAATGGTTGCGGGTAACCCCGCCGCGGGGGGAGTGATACGGGGAGTGCAGCGGCGAGCGAGGGGGTTTGCTGGAATAATCATGGTGATGGAAATTCAGATGGCCATGAGATTCTGAACTGTTGTGGGTAGTAGATGAGTAGGATGGGCTGCCTTTCTCTCCTGATTGCGAAGGGTCACGAGAGTCGTTGTCATGATGATGAGAAGAACGAGCGGACGCCGGCCGTGCGTGCGTGACTACAGCCAGGGGTCGATACTGCCGGCGCTCGAGCAGTGTCGAGCCGCTGACTGTCGTTTTTAACGGGCTGACGGGCCTCCCGTCCCCGTTATGGATAGACTCGGCAGTGGAGGCATTGCGAGGTGTCGGAGAAACGGATCTTGGCCGCATCGTCTTGATCAGTTTCGTTAAATATAACAGAGACGAAAGAAACTGCTGTTGACGATTCTTATTAAAGAGCTAAGTGATTTGAGTGTAAGAAGGCTGTCGTTTGTAGAAGCTAAGTCGACGAACTAGACGCAAGAAACAGGAGGAGACATTGCGGGGCCTGTTGAGGATAAGGAAAAGGATGAGTGGATGTTGAGCTGCCAGAAACCAAGATTTTGTCTTCTCAAAGATCGAGTTAGTTTGACAGGAAGGTAGGCGTGCGTGCTGTGGTCATTTGAGGGCGTTTTCGGTTGAAGTATCAATGTTGACAGAGGTGAGTGGTGGTTCCAAACGGTGATTAGACGGACCCAGACAGCGTATCGTACTCCCGTTAATTTATTAAACTTGTGCAACATCCCCACTCCGCAGCAGGCGAGAAAAGTCTGCATTGAGCTTGTGCATACTGTAGAAATCTAGTGTTGGTTGCAGTGCAGGAAGAGGACCCTGGCAGCCAAGCCGCGTGGCGTGGGGCGCGGGGAACGTAAGTAGAAACTTATCAACGGGAAGTAGAATCCAGTTACACCTGACCACAGACAAGGAAACGGGAAACCCTACTGGTTTTTTTTTTTTTTTTTTTTTTTTCCCTAAAATGTCAAAATTACATTTCAACAAGCATACAGACATGCATAAACCCTTCCTAGAAGTGTCTTACTACCTCGAACATCAAAAGACCATCGCCAAAACCCGAAACAAAGTATTGCTTCCTAATAGCCGATGAGCATACACTACACCTGCTACATTTTCTTCCGTGAAATGTGAAGACTGTAAAAGTGTACACAGAGTGTAATCCATCAGAAAGCGAGCAGTTCAGAGTGCAAATTTCAGACTCCGTGTGGCTGGCTCGCTGCCGCACAAGGTGCAAAGTGGGAGAATGGAGTCGGGGTTTGGCGTGTCTTACTGCCGGTAGCATCGCTCAGCCCTCTCAGCACATGGTGGACGCGCTGCGAGCGAAACACCCATCGAGCGAGACCGCCATTCCGGAGTGGTTGCAGGAGGAGATAGTTGAGCCTTCCCTTATCCCGCAGCTCTCAGTGGAGGTACTTGGTCAGGCGATCCACTCTGCGGCTAGGGCGTCGGCACCAGGACCGTCAGGGTGGGTGACGGAGCACCTGCGCGACACTTTTCTCTCTGAGCCCGCATACCTGCCTCACCTGCTAGGAGTCTTCACCCAGTGGACCAAGGGAGAGGTAGCGGAGCGCGTGCGACCCTGGCTCACTGCGTCCAACCTTGTGGGCCTGTCGAAGCCGAATGGTGACGTTCGCCCGGTGGCTATAGGCGAGGTGCTCCCCCGCATACTATCTCGAGCCCTATGCATCGTGCTTCGGCCGAAGATGATGTCGCACTTTGCGCCGTGTAACCAGCTAGGAGTCGGATCCAGGTCGGGAGTGGAAGTCCTCGCCCATGCCTTTCGTTCTGCCATCTCTACTCACCCGTCATGGTGCGCGCTTCAAATTGATGTGGCGAATGCTTTCAACTCCTTCCATCGGCGGGAAATGTTTGAAGGACTTCGACAGTCGCCTTTTGCGGGTTTGATCCCATTCCTGCGTGTCTTCTACGGCACTCCTAGCGACCTCTACCTCCGTGCGGGCCCCTTCGTCGAAGCTTTGGCTTCAGAGCGAGGATCGAGGCAAGGGGACCCATTGGGGCCGTTTCTGTTCGCGTTCACACAGCAGCTGGTTATGGAGCCCACCAAACAAGAATTCGCCGACCTACTCTTTCTCAGCTACGCCGATGATACGTACATCTTGGGGCCTAGGGAGCGGGTGCTAGCAGCTTATGAGGTCTTGCGGGAACGACTGGGCGGGCTTGGTCTGGAGGTGCAGCCGCATAAGTGCAAGCTTTGGGAGCGAGGGGTGGACCAGGAGGGAGAGGAGAGGAACGAGACCGTCCCGCCCGGCATGCAGCAAACATGGACGGGGCTCACCGTAGTGGGGGTTCCTATTGGGGAGGAGGAGTGGGAGGTGGCCAGCTTGCGAGGCCGGCTGATGCAGCTGCATGCACCTGTCCCTTGGCTTCCTTTGCTCGACCACCCACAGATTGCGTCCCATCTGCTGGCGATCGCAGTGTCAGCGCGCCCGATTTACCTCACAAGGACGATGCCTCCACGGCCTGAGGTTGTGGAGGCTTTCCGCGACTGGGACACGAAGCTTGAGGATTGTTTTGAGCAGCTGTTTCCAGATAGCACCTGGGATCATGATTCGGCAAGGTCGCAGATGGCCCGTCTACAGCTGCACCTTCCAGCCAGACTTGGAGGGTTTGGCATTCGATCTGCAGCTGACCTTAGCCCTCTGTCGTACGCATGTGGTTGGTGCCAGGCAGTGAGCGATGTGGCTCGGATGGGGGTGGCAGGGGAGGAACGGATGTTTGAGGAGTTTTTCCGCACGCCCGAGGCTACGACCTTGCTGGATCCTTGGTTTGCGAGAGCAGTGGAGCTGCTGCCACAGTCGGTCAGGCAGGAGATGCCACCCCTAGCCTTATGCACCGCTGACCCCCCTGTGCTGCTTTTCCCCACACAACACCGTCGCCTAGCGGTTGAGAGTCTTCAGACTCTTCGGGGTATGGCCCACGACGACGCCACCATGGCCCGTTTGACATCCCTTCAGGGCCCGGGGGCAGGGGCGTGGGTCTCCGCCGTCCCTTCGCACGAAGAGGCTACCTTCACCGCAGCCGAGTGGAGCATCTGTGCGTCCATGCGCCTAGGCCTCCCCATACAGCAGCTGATAGTCGCCGGCAAGTGCGCGTGTGGGTTTGAGTTTGCTGATCCCTCTGACCCGCATCATGCCCTTCGCTGCAAGTACCAGTACGCACCTTCTCGTGTTCACGACGCGGTTAAGTTTGTGGTGGCGAAGATAGCTAAAGGGGCGGGTGGGGTCGTGACCATGGAAGACGACACGTTGCTGCCAGGGAAGAGGGTGGATGTGGCGGTGCGGAGACTGAGGGAGGGGGAGGAGCATGCGCTGGAGGTTAGTGTGGTGGACCCTATCTCGTTGTCCGCGCAGCACCATGGACAGATTGGTCGCAAGGTGGGTTTTGCCGCTAGAGAGAGGGAAAAGCGGAAGGCGGCGGACTACAAATTGCTTCTGCAGCGACATAGGGGAGTGCAGTTTACACCTCTCATTGCTGAGACATGGGGTAGCCTGGGGGGGAGTTTTGGGCGGTGGCTTAAGAAACAGGGCGACGCGCAGATTGAGGTAGCGAAGACGAAAGGGGCGGCGAGAGCTACGGGGAAAGGTTTCTCGGCTTACTTGCTTGGATCACTTAAAGCGGCCATAGGTGTGGCTTTGCAGCGGGCTCAGGCGCGTGTGATCTTGTTGCGCGCGGCGTCGATGATGAGAGGCCCAGAGGCTGTTTCGGTGGAGCGGGAGGATTTTGAGGAGGAGATGGGATGGGATGCTCCGTGGGCGGATGCGCCCTATTTGGTGGACATGCGGGTTTAGAGGGTGGGTTTAGGTGAGGGGGTTGGGGGGTTTGGTTAGATGGGGCGTATTGTTGGGGTGTCTCGTTGGGGTGTCTCGTTGGGGTGTCTCGTTGGGGGTATCTCGTTGGGGTGTCTTTTGGGGTTCCTTATGTGCTGTTCTACTGGGGTGTTCTTGAGGCTGCGTTTTCCGTTTTTCTTTCATTTAAAACTGAAAAAGATGGTTTTACACTGACAAGGAAACGGGAAACCCTACTGGGTTTTTTTTTTTTTTTTTTTTTTTTCCTAAAATGTCAAAATTACATTTCAACAAGCATACAGACATGCATAAACCCTTCCTAGAAGTGTCTTACTACCTCGAACATCAAAAGACCATCGCCAAAACCCGAAACAAAGTATTGCTTCCTAATAGCCGATGAGCATACACTACACCTGCTACATTTTCTTCCGTGAAATGTGAAGACTGTAAAAGTGTACACAGAGTGTAATCCATCAGAAAGCGAGCAGTTCAGAGTGCAAATTTCAGACTCCGTGTGTGAAAAATGTACACAGCGGCTGACAGCTGGGCGGACGCCCAATGACAGGTTACGAGAACTATCACGAGTTTGCAAAAATAAAGATACACATGATTCTCGTTTGAGGAGACCACTGTTTCCTTACTCTTTGGGCGTTTAAGTGATTCTTGCGATTCGCAAAGTTTCGTCAATTCGCACCTACATATTTGAATTTTAAGGGCTTATAAAAAACTTGTAACTCCCCATTGACATTTTGACTTCGGTCTCTTCAGTTTGACTTCGGTTTCTGTGGTTAGTATTGGTTCACAATCACTGCACTTGCTCGGGGGCCTTGTAAAGAAGATGCAACTGGCTGGCGCAAAAAGCTCGAGTGTAGACTTTCCATCATTTTCAGGACAAAGTTTCGTGCAGAGGTTGAGCATCAGGTGTAGCATTAACTCCCCATTACACAAGTGCGGCTTGAAAATTGGGCAAACCGCCATTTTTGTTGTCCCCCTCAGCCGGTTCGGGCATTCGTCCATAGTCCTATGTTCTTATTTGTTCCATCCAGACTGCCGTACGCTGATTAGTATACGGGTATTCAAAGAAATACGAGACATACGATCAGATCAATGTATTCTTAGCTGGAACCCCAACCTACGGTCTCAAAAAATATGAGAAGCGGGAGCTGGTGAAAGTCAGGGGTGAGTAGCTGTGGTTTCTTGCTGGGGACAAAAGAGAAGCAATTCCTTCTCGGAGAGGACCCACTTGACTCGACGTGATGTGACTCGACGTTTACTGTACGCTCCAAGGCCGCAGGCATTTCATGATGAGCGCGGCGCCAAGCTGGATCACCAATTTCATGATTCAACGTTATCCATCAGAGCAGAATGCAACAACATGTCAAAGTTCAACCCAAAGTTGTCAGCACAGTGATACTGTACAGTAATGATGGAGGGAGGGACCAACGTCGGCCCCTGCCAGTACCGGATCCTGACCGGCCCTGGTGCTGGCACTACCTGCTGGCGTCCTGACCACTCTGCACAGCGCTGCTACAGCCGCCTCGACGACCTTTACCGTGAGCGTTTTGGGCCTGAGTCGGCTCCCCCGATCTGGCCCGGTCTGTTTCGTAGTGGTTTCCCTGTGTTTGATATGTCTATGGATGCTGTTTATTCTGTCACGTACGGATCTCTTGGCTTACGTGTACCTAGCTTAGGACCTTTGCCTGTTGCTAGTGTCGGTACTTGTGCTTTTAGTGTAGGTGCTTGTGTAGTCACTAGCCCAGCCGTGACGACTGCTGTTGCGTCGCTCTCCTTCACGCTGGACTCCGGCGCGTCTCAGTGTTTCTTCCGCGACCACACCACTATCACACCTCTTTCGGCTCCAGTCCCAGTTGCCCTGGCTGATCCTACTTCAGGACCAGCAGTTGCTCGTAGCTCGACCACCCTCCCGTGCCCGGCTGTCCCCTCTGGTTTCCTCACTGGTCTCTACATCCCCTCGTTCTCTCGGAACTTGGTGGGTGTTGGATACCTTCAGGACCGGGGGATCACAGTCACTTTTCCTGCGCACGGGAGGACTGCGATCTGTACGGACTCTTCCACCGGGGCAGTTCTTGCCACGTTCACCAGAGAGCCCCACTCAGGTCTCTTCGTCCTGCACACTCCGCCCCCGCAGGTAGCTGCGTCTGGTCAGGTTGCTTCGCCCCCCCCGGTAGCAGAGTCCGGTCAGGTGGCTGTGTCCAGTCCGGTCGCTGTGTCCAGTCCAGTCGCTGCGTCTTGCTCCTGTCGCTCTCTCGCCCACCGCACCGTCCTGTGGCACCACCGTCTTGGCCACCCGTCGATCCCTCGCCTTCGTGGCATGCTCAGTCAGGGACTAGTCACAGGTCTCCCACGCACCTTCCCGTCGCTCCCTCCCTCGCTTGCCCCTCCTTGCTCTCCGTGCGTCGCCGGTCGCTTACGTGCCACTCCCCACTCCTCCTCCCTTCGTCCGGCCACCGTTCCCTTCGAGACTCTCCACTTGGACGTCTGGGGCCCTGCCCCGTCGCAGGGGTCTGGGAGGGAGCGCTACTTTCTGGTGGTCGTCGACGACTTCTCCAGGTACACCACAGTGTTTCCTCTTGCGAAGAAGTCCGAGGTGACTGCTACGCTGATCAGGTGGCTTCTAGCCACTGAGGGCACTCGTGGTCGTCGAGTCAGTTGTCTTCACTCCGACCGTGGGGGCGAGTTTCGCTCCGGCATTCTCGGCGGATTCTGCGGCGAACAGGGCATCACCCAGTCATGGACGCTGCCAGAGTCCCCACAGCAGAATGGGGTTGCTGAGCGCCGCATAGGCTTGGTCATGGACATCGCCCGCACGTCCATGATTCATGCCCGTGCGCCCCATTTTCTGTGGCCTCACGCGGTTCGCTACGCCGCACACCAGCTGAACCTCCAGCCGCGTGTCTCGCGGCCCGAGGCTTCACCGACCAGTCTCTAGACTGGATCCCCTGGTGTTGGGTCGGCCTTTCGAGTCTGGGGCTGCCTTGCACTTGTTCGCGACACCTCCGCGGACAAGCTCTCGGCACGCGCCGTCCCCTGTGTCTTCCTTGGTTTCCCAGTGGACTCTGCTGACTGGTCCTTTTACCACCCTCCCCTCCGCCAGTTCCTAGATTCCCGTGACGTCCGGTTTGACGAGTCCGTGTCCTACTACACCCGGTACCCCTGTCGAGGTCTCCCGGTACCCCCTCCCCCTCTCTTCCTCGCACCCTCTCCTCCTCCTGCTCCCGCTCCTCCGGTACCCCCGCCCCCCCCTGGTCCTGCCCCGTCTGGTGTGTCCCACGCTACCCCTCTCCCCTCGGTCGCGCGTCAGGTAGCGTCTCCCTCCCCGCAGTCCTCCTCACAGTCCCCTCAGCAGCCTTCGGCACTTCCGCGACAGGTTACTGTGGACTCGGTTGGTGTTGGAGCTGGAGGTGCAGCCGCTGGCGGTGCTCGGTCTGGGGGTGCTCGGTCGCGGGGTACTGGAGCTGGAGGTGCTGGCGCAGGTGACGCTGGTTCTGGGGGTGCTGGAGTTGGGGGTGCTGGCACTAGCGGTGCTAGTTCTGGGGGTGATAATCTCGCCATCCCTGCCACGTCTGCTTCGAGCGAGCGGGTGTTCTCTCTTGGTCGCAACCTCATCTCCTGGAAGCGGCACCGCTTGGCCTCTCAGAGGACGCGAGCTGTCATGATTCTCAGATCATGGTACAGTTCACACCCTGGCCAGAGGATCGGCGAGGGCCGCCGACCGAGAGGCGTCGCACCACCAGAGTTCGCCATTGAGGGCGAGGGGTTGGAGGACAACGAGGAGGAGGAGGAGGGGGTGGAGGCAGATGCAGCTGGTGGAGAGGATGCTGTTGTTGGTAGTAGCAGTGGCGCCATGGCGTAGGAATTAGTATGAAATAGATATTTCCCTACACAGAACATGATGTTGTAGTTGTTGGTGCGTTTCATGAACACATATACACCCTGCACCCCCGCAGCCGCAGCCGCAGCCGCAGCCACAGCCGCAGCAGCAGCAGCAGCCGCAGCCGCAGCCGCAGTGGCCGCAGCCGCCACCGCAGCTTCCTCTAGAGCGGCGGTTGTTCCCACCTGTGAGTGGCCTGCGGGCCCTTGGCCTTTCCTCCTCTCCTCCTGTCCGCTCCCAGTCTCTTCCTGTGTTTGTTCCTCCGTTGCCTCCTCCTGACGACCGTCCGGCGGTCTGGTCTTCTCCTCCTCCTCAGTCTCCTCCTCCCTCTGTCCGTCGCGACTTGATCACTCGTTGTCCTCCGCGTGCTCGTCACTCGTCCCCTGTTACTGACCTCCACACTGCCCTCCTTTGTTCGTCTCGTCGTCGTTCTCCTTCTCCTGTGTCCGTTCTCCCGTCTCCTCCTCCGTCCTCTCTACCTGCCCTCCCCACTCCTATCTCTGACTACTACCGCGCTGTTCGTCCTGTTGCCGCTCGTGTCCTCACCACTCTTGTCACCGACCCTCGTTTCCCTCCGTCGTCTGTCTCGGCTCTCACTGCCGCTGTCGCTGAGTTTGCTGCCGCCAGCCGCCTTGACTACGCCACCCGTGTGGTGCCAGCTCCTCCCTACCGTCCTCTGTCCGTCGGGGGTGGGTTTGCCCTTGGCTGTGACGTCCTAGAGGACAGAGAGTCCGAGCTGGAGTACTGGGCAGCCGCTTCTCCCTCTGTGTGTGCCATGCTGCTCTCCCCTGAGGGAGACCCCGACGCCCTTGACATACCGACTCCTCGCACTTACCGCGAGGCAGTGTCAGGGGCGTGGGCCTCTCAGTGGAAAGCGGCTATGGACTCAGAGTTGGCGTCTTGGAGATCCACAGGCACCTACGTCGACGCAGTTCCCCCTCCCAGGGCGAACGTAGTCGATGGCATGTGGCTCTTCAAGGTGAAGCGGCCGCCTGGAGCACCGCCGGTGTTCAAGGCGCGCTACGTGGCTAGGGGTTTCAGTCAGCGTGAGGGAGTTGACTTCTTCCAGACCTTCGCCCCGACCCCGAAGATGACTACTCTTCGGGTGTTACTCCACATAGCAGCGCAGCGAGACTACGAGCTGCACTCCCTCGACTTCTCCACTGCGTTCCTCCAGGGCCGACTGCACGAGGAGATCTGGCTGCGCCGTCCTCCTGGCTTCACTGACACCTTCCCATCTGGGACCCAGTGGAGCCTGAGGCGACCAGTCTACGGTCTCCGCCAGTCGCCCCGTGAGTGGCACGACACTCTTCGCTCCACGCTTCGTGACCTTGGGTTCAGCCCGTCCTCCGCCGACCCGTCGCTGTTTGTTCGAGCGGGTTCTACTCCTTTCTTTATCCTTGTCTACGTCGACGACTTGGTGTTTGCTACAGCAGACAGGGCAGCCCTGGCTCAGGTGAAGTCCGAACTGCAGAAGAGACACAAGTGCACTGACCTGGGTGAGCTGCAGCGCTACCTTGGCCTGCAGATCACCCGGGACAGAGCCGCTCGCACCATCACACTGACGCAGTCACACATGGTGCAGCAGGTCCTTCGGCGGTTCCACTTCCAGTTCTCCACCACACAGCCCACTCCTCTTGCTGTTGACCACAGACTCACGGGCCCCTTTCCTGACGAGCCCTTTGAGTCCAGTGGACCCTACGCAGAGCTGGTGGGCTGCCTCATGTACCTGATGACTTGTACTCGACCGGACCTCGCCTTTCCACTCAGCATCCTTTCTCGCTTTGTTGCGACTGGGAGACACCGCCCTGTCCACTGGACAGCTGCTGTGAGGGTGGCGAAGTACCTGGCGACTACATCAGGCTTGGGGCTTGTGCTTGGAGGGACTCAGCCAGTGGCGTTGACTGGTCACTGCGACTCTTCCTACGCTGACGACGTGGAGACTCAACGTTCGACTCAGGGTTACTGCTTCAGTCTGGGAGCTGGTGCTGTGTCGTGGAGGTCTACACGGTCGTCGTCTGTGGCTACTTCCAGTGCAGAGGCAGAGATCTACGCTGGTGCCATGGCGGCACAAGAGCTTCGCTGGTTGACCTTCTTGCTCGCTGACCTTGGTGAGCGGCCTCGCTCTGCACCGACCTTGTACGCTGACAACAAGGCCATGATCCTCCTGTGTCGAGAGCCTCGACTGGAGAGCAGAGTGAAGCATATTGACGTGAGGTACTTCCTCCTGCGAGAGCTGCAGCGACGCGGTCAGGCACGCCTGGACTTTGTGGCCTCAGAGGCCAACACTGCAGACGTCTTCACCAAGGCCTTGGCGCTTGGTGACCACCACAGGTTCTGTGTGCAGTTGGGGCTTGTTGAGGTAGGCCCTCGGTTGGTGTAGTCCTGTTGCTTGCTCTGCTTGTTGTGCTTTGTATTTATATCCTAGTGAACTCTTGAACTGGCCTTGTGGCCGCTTGCTTGCGCTCGGAATTTGTGTGGTGTCCTTGAGATCCACCCTGAGCTTGCCTTGGTTCTTGCTTTGACTGGTCTTGTGACCGTTTGTTCACCTTGCTTGCTTTGATGCCCCTCACTTAGCCTATGGGGGTGTGTCAAATGTTGAACATTGATATGATAGGCTATAGTGAGTTGCACTCTAGGGGGTACAGCTTCTAGGGTTGCTCATTTGTACCCCATTCGTTTCTATTCCAATCATTCCGTTGTTCGCTAACTTTGAGAGGGACCAACGACGCTGGCTGGTTTGGCTGGGGCTCAGACCAAACGCACGCCTCACTGGAGAAGAACTTTCATATTTGCCTTCAACATGGGTGTACACTTCGTTGCATTCCTGATGATGTGAGTAAACAAATGTGACACTGCCAAGCCTGTATTCAGATTCCGTTACGGTAACTAGGAACGGGTCATGAATACATCACAAACATTGGCAGCTGTCAGTCATTCTTGCCTCTGTCCACTAATTGCTCTGCTTCTATCCGACTACCTTCCCCTGAGCTATGAAGGCCTGAAGTACAGGCCGACCCTGTCAATTGTCAGAGTCAATATTACTGTATAACACAACCCTAAAAAACGAGCCCTTCCTCTGACATAAATCCAAGTGACAACGGGACCTAAAAAATGCCACCTCTTTCCGCTCAATCACAGCAGAGCAGCGAGCACAGCAGCACCAAGAGTCACCAGCACAGATGAAGCAACGCTCCCGGTGCCCTTAGGAGGTGGAGGAGGAGGGGACGGGGTAGAGGAGGAGGACGGGGTGGAGGGGGAGGACGGGGAAGAGGACGAGGAGGGGATAGAGGGGGAGGACGGAGGCGAGGGGGCAGCTGGTGGGGGCGCAGTAGGGGGGGAAGACCCCCCATCAACAGTACCTCCGGACGACGGCGCCATTTCCGAGCCCGGAGCAGCATCCGAGCCTGGCGCTGGTGCAGGTGCGGAGGACGGAGCCGACGGAGCCTTCGGGAGGGTAGGCTTGTCGTAGGCAGTTGGGGGCAGCGCGGGGCGTTTGTAGGGAGTGGTTCCGGGCTTGTAGGGGTACTTGGCGCAGATCTTCGCATCCGGTTTCCGGCCCGGAACCTTCTCAGCTCCGGTGGTGTTTACCGAACCAGCAGGGCAGGTTTTGGGGATGGTGAGAGGGTCGCAGCAGAGGGGGGTGGCGGGGAGGACCTGGGGGCCACCATAGCAACCCACGTCCTGTGATGAGGGAATGTGGGAAGAAGGGAGGGGGGGAGAGGGAAAGGGGGAGAGGGAGAGTGGGGAGGGGTTGAACAACAGGAGATATCGGTAGGCAGTTACTACAAGGCTGAATAATTTCTTCTGGGTTTAAAGAAATCCACGTATCCAGAAAATAAGATGAGGAGCTGGAAACAGGGATACTCATAGGCTTTTGAATAACACGAAAATCAATCGGATGGGCGCCTGGTTACTGTTAGATCTGGATTTTTTTTTTTTTTTTTACTCGTGAAATTGCATAGGATAGTGCATTGTGCTACAGGGCGCATGGTACTCACACTGACTCCAGCAGTGAAGCCTGGAACGGCCTCTGCAACAAGGGGGACGATGGCTTGCTTTATAAGCTCCTCGGGGTTGTAGATTACCATGTCCACTGATAAGTCACCAACTGCAGCAGAAACGAGAGGGGATGAAGAGCATACAAAAGCAGAAGGTGAAAAGACCAAGGGGAACAAAAAGGGGAAATCAATTTGTTGCTGAAAGAGTGGGAGCAGGAGCAGGGTGGAGAATTAGAGTAATGAATAACGGACAGACTCGTTATCAAGGGTACCAGAAAGCATACGAACCAACAGTACTCATTTCTGGACAACAAAAGGTATAATTTGCAAGGCAAAAAAATACTCACCTTTAAGTGTAGAGCACTTGTCGTAGACCTGCTGTGCGAATGCCTTGCACAATTGCATGTAGGGACCCGTGGGCGTGTCAATGAAATAATACCCCGAATCTGCAGCGAGGAAATACCAAATTAGAGAGCATACCATTACTGAAAAAAGTGTACTGTGAACTAGAAAGTGTACCATTATGTAAATGAGCATTACAATGTACAAGTTGTGTCGGTATGAAAATGACTCGCATAACCAGGCACGATGCGGTGTAGTGAAAGGGGTACTATATTCGGACGAGGCTCAAATCTTTTGCGACAACTGTGCGACAGTTGCGAGTCATTCGCAAAAAAAAAAAAAAAAAAAAAAAAAAACCATCTCACCTGGGTTACACGTAACGGCGCACACGAGCTGCTCGATCAGCTGCTCGCACTCCTCGTGGCCCTTAAACAGTTGGCACACCTGCGCGCCGAAGGGAAAGAAATACGCGATACGCGGAGCAGACAAGCAAGAGTTGGCTTGTAACCACCGAGCAATGGAACGGTCGCGGGGAGCGGGGAACAGTAAGGGGGAGCGGGGAGGGTAGAGGTGGGAGAGGCGATATACCAGCATTGTGGGAAGAGATTGAAAAGCAAATAATACTACAGGCTCCGAGAGACTCGGAGCGTTCTTCGAGAACTCCCCAGACAAAATAGTCGCAATGTGTGGCATTCGCTGAAAAGTATCGCGAAGAGGAGTCGCGCTGCGATTATCACACACATTACGCGCAGGCCGCCTACAGTACCCCGAGCTGTATTAGCACCCATCTGAGCAGCATTAGCATTGCGAGCAGAATTATCACCCGTGCGAGCACCATTATCACCCACACGACCACCATTAGCACCCATGACAGCCCCATTCGCACCCATTCAAACACCATTGGCAACCATGCGAGTACCATTTGCACCCATCCAAGCACCCTTAGAACCCAAACGAGTACCACCTACATCTGCCGGGGCAGTCGCCAGACCCTGCGTCACCGGCTCCAAGGCAGCAGCAACATCTATCGCGAGCACTTGTATCGGGAACGTAAGATCCGCGCAGTCCGCGCAGCACGACAGCTGCTGCGCCTCCACGCAGCGCGAGTGCGGAATTGTTGGCTTCGTCGCGGGTTTCCCCGTGAGCGGGCACGCGGGGAGGGTCTTCGGCGGAGTTACTGGCGGAGCGGGCGCGGGCGCTTTTGCGGCTGCGGGGGGGGACTTCCCCGTGGGGGCTGCGGTAGGGGCGGCTGCTGCGAAGGGAAGCAGCAGGAGGAGGAGGAGCGGGGCCATGCGCGCACGATCCATGACAGGCGCGTCTTTAGGAGCCTCGGTTTCCAAAATGCTGGCTGTCAGGTGGTAGAAATCACTGACCAACCACAATGCCTTGCCCACAAAGTACTAGGAGACCACACCACAGGTTTCAACAATGCAGGAGTGGTGGTGAATCAGAAGTGGAGTTTTTTCACGGAGTCGAGGCTACGCCGTACTACACCGCACTGAAGTTTGCCAAATTACCAGACCAGACAGTTCCAGAGGACTCTGGGGGCGATTCTTGTCGAGGGACTGAGGTGTTGGAGACCAGTTGTGCTACTGAAAGCCTCGCATTATTTCGCAAGTTCTTATCGCATAGCTACTCTGCGGTCGCTGATGGGGGGAGAGGCGGTGACCCGGCTTCGTCGCGAGCGACATCGTCTTTTCGTGACCGACACAGTTCGGCGGCTGGCGAAATACCTTACCACAAGGAAGCTGCGTAACGACAGCTTTGTAGTTGGTTCGGTGACAGCAACGACCGCGCGTGTACTCCCCACAACCTCAAAACAAGTTCATTCAAAACACTTTCAGAAGTAGAATGTTGACTAGAAGGTCAAAATAAACAATGATATCTCACCTTATTACCAGGCATGGCTACAGAACAATCATTCTGATTAATATTTTTTAGATTGATTTCATTTTTTTTTGCAGAAAAATAACTGCAGAGAGGTTTGAGCTGCACAAGGTACAAATCTCCAGGCAATATTATCCGGAAAATGTTTTTGAAAGCGGGAGAGTTGATAATAGAATTGGTAGTACACCCTCGAATGTGATTTATTGAGGTTCAGGCTGTGTGGGAAAAGGTGACCATCAGGGCTGGAAACCACGTGAGAGCTTTCCCATTGGCAGATATTAAAACCACGTGGAAATGGCAATCCTGTTTTCCCTAGTGCAATCGCGCGCATCCTTTTTGGTCGCGCAGGCCGACTTGTTGTTCTGCTGACTTGCGGCCGCGCCCGCTTCCGCTCCGCCAGCATATCCTTCGTGCCTTCGTCCGCTGATCGTTCAATGCGGTTCAGTACGAATGAGCGCGGTGAATTACGATTCTAAAAGTGGAATTTGCCAATACTAGAGTTGCTCCATCCACCTTGAAGTTGCCACCATTCACCAGCCCGGCCCCCTTGAACTTGTCATGGCATTCTTGTTCCTGCCTCCTTCAAACGTACGCGTTCCAGGCATTCAGGCATTCCAGGCATTCTCCTCAGTTTCAGCTCTTCGGGATCCGCATCGTCTGATTTCGATTGGTGTGCTCCTGAATTTCGTGTGCTGTTGCTGACTCTGCTTACTGAATCCACCCCGTTACATCAGCTGCGCAGCTCATGCGTTGACTCTTACGTGCGTTCATGCCTCTGCTCGCCGCTTTTCCGATTCCTTCTCGTCCACCGTCGCTGCAAAACCTCCAACATTTCCCGCCTTTGCCCAGCTGGACAGCGCCATCAGTGTCCACGTGTCACTCGAATTCCACGTCACTGCCGCAGTTCACGGCTCAGAATCCAGGACATAGTCAAATTTCCTCCGGCTTTTTGCGTCTAATTCCGTGTCACTCCCTTCCATCTAATAGTAGCTCCGCCATTCCGAGTTCCCCTCCGTCTGGTAGTCTCGTTCCCTCAACTATATCCTCCACTCATTCTCGTCGCGTGCTTTCTCTGCGACTCGGACTCACCCCATTGTCACCAATCGTCGCTACAGTCACCCTCCCTATCACCTTCACCGGTGCTCCTCCCCCCATCCTCGCTTCCTCGCCTCTCACCTCCTCCGCCTCTCATCTTCCGTACTTCAGTAGGCCAACGTACGCATCTGTCCTCGCGATTCCTGCACCTAGGCGCAAGATCCTCCGCGCGCGGAACTTAAAGCGCTGCAGGCGATCAACTAACCTTGGTCAGACTAAGGCGACTGATCAATCGCGTCAGTGGCGCTTATCCCGCTCCGACTCGCGCCTCGCTACGCGCAGTACAGGCATAGCGAAGAAGCGTATAGCGAGTACAAAAGCGGTTTACAGGACTGCGCTAAACGAGCTAGTCTTCCCACAGCCTACCGTCGCCGCTGCAAATTCCTCGAGGAAGTTTCGTGGAGCCAGCAGCATCCGTCCCGCCCCGAGCAGTTTCTTTTCGAAAACAGGAGGTCGGAGTTCGAACCTTGCAGTTGGCGGTTGGAACTGCCTAGTGGGGTCCGGCTGCGGCAAGAGGGTGGCATTGCTTGTCGTTTCCCACTTCTGAGTGGAATCAGATCTCGAAGAAGCGGCTTAGGCGGCCCAACATTAGCAGGTGGGTGGGGGCCTCTTGCACCTTCCTTGCATTTTCCTCCCACTTTATTCCTCTCCTCTGCACCTTCAGTGCCCCTCCTCCTTTGTTCTTCTACTCTGCACTTTGCGCTCCCCTCCGTCTGCATGAGGCTGAGTGTGCGCGAGGTGGACAAGCTGCTCCTGCATGCAGCAGGCGCGCTCACAGCCTTTGATATATCCTCCCTTCCTCCCTCGCCTCCCTCCCTTTGCCTCTTCCCCCTCCATCCTCCGCTCCTCCCCCCCCCCCTCCACAGCCATGAGGCTGAGCGTGCGCGAGGTGGACAAGCTGCGCCTGCATGCAGCAGGCGCGCTGGCGCAGAAGCGGCTGGCGCGCGGATTGAAGCTCAACTACCCCGAGGCGGTGGCGCTCATCGCCACGCAGGTGCTGGAGTTTATTCGAGATGGCAAGAGCGTTGCAGAGCTCATGGACCTCGGCAAGCAGCTTCTCGGAAGGTTCGTTTCCTCTTGGTGCTGTGGAGGAGGAGATGGAGGAGGGGGGAGAACGGGGAAGGGGGGGGAGGGGGAGGAGGGGGGGAGGGGAGAATGCATCAATGTTCTTTGGTTGGGGGGAGAGCGGAAGGGTGGAAGGAATGCAGGGATGCATGGGGGAAAGAGGGGTTGCATGGATGTTTAGGGGTGGGGGGATGCATGAATGTTCACCCTACCATCCTCCCAACCCCCCTGCCCCCCACTCTTCCTCTTCTCCCCTCAACCAGGCGCAACGTGCTGCCAGCAGTGACAGTGCTGCTAGACGTGGTGCAGGTGGAGGGAACCTTTTGAGTCGACTCAAAAGTCAGCCCTTTTGAGTCGACTCAAAAATGTTGCTAGACGTGGTGCAGGTGGAGGGAACGTTCCAGAGAAGCAGGGGAAGTTTGACCAGCCGTTCCAAGATTCACCCTTTTTCCCCCCTTGCTCTTGCCCCCTCATCCCCCACCACCCCTGCTTTTCCCTCAACCATGCGCAACGTGCTGCCAGCGGTGCCAGTGCTGCTAGACGTGGTGCAGGTGGAGAGAACTTTTAGATTCGACTCATAAGCCTCCTCTTTCCCCTGTTTCCTACCCTCTCTCTCCCTTGTCTACCCCTTCTCTCCCACCCACCCATCCCCTCTCCCCTCCCTCCCCTAACAGGCGCAATGTGCTGCCAGCGGTGCCAGTGCTGCTAGACGTGGTGCAGGTGGAGGGAACCTTCGCGGATGGCACCAAGCTGGTGACGGTGCATCACCCCATCAGCCGGGAGGACGGAGACCTCTCCCTCGCCCTGCACGGCTCCTTCCTCCCAGGTGAGTGGTGTGAGTGTGAGGCGTCTCAAAGAACCACTGCTACTTGCTTGCTTGCTTATGGGTCGTGTCTACTGGGAAGGAATGCGGATGGCACCAAGCTGGTGACGGTGCACCACCCCATCAGCCGTGAGGACGGAGACCTCACCTCTCCCTCGCTCTGCACGGCTCGTTTCTGCCAGGTGCGTGGTCCTTGCACTTGATTGCTCATGGGATGGGGTTGAGGGTTGGGGTGGGCATGGGCATGGGCATGGGCATGGGATGGCACGAAGCTGGTGACGGTGCATCACCCCATCAGCCGTGAGGACGGTGTCCTCTCCCTTGCACTGCACGGCTCTTTTCTGCCAGGTCAGTGCTTTAATGGGATGGGGATGGGGATGGGGATGGGGATGGGAATGGCGGCGACACCAAGCTGGCCACGGTGCATCATTCCATCAGCCGCTAGAACGGGGACCTCTCCCTCGCACTGCACGGCTCCTTCATCCCAGGTCTGCCCTCCCTCTCCCTCTCCCTCTCCCTTTCCTGCTTCCATCATTCCCCCCTCTACCTCAGTGGTTTCAATGAGAAACGTTTTTGCGCTGTTGTAGGGGGCTAATTTCATTTGCTTCCAATCTTGACCCAAAACCTGGTGGCGTTTCCCCCCCCATCTCACCCCTGTCCCTCCAGTCCCCTCGCCTGACCTCTTCGCCACGCCTGTCACCACCAGTGCTCTCAGTGGCCCTGCTGCTCCGGGGCAGATCATAGTGGCAGAGACAGGCCCGCTGCTGCTCAATGCTGCCAGGGCTGAACCTTCATCCCATCTGTCATCTCCCTTCCCCCACTCCCCTCCCTTCCTTGCCCCTGTCCCACCAGTCCCCTCGCCTGACCTCTTCGCCACGCCTATTGCCACCAGTGCTCTCACTGGCTCCAGCGTACCAGGGCAGATCATAGTGGCAGAGACAGGCCTGCTGCTGCTCAATGCTGGCCGGGCTGCCGTGCGGCTGAGCGTCAGCAGCCGATGTGACAGGCCCATTCAGGTGAGGGGCTTGATGGTGCATGTGCATCGTATCGTATCATATCGTATCGTATCGTATTATATCAAATCATGTTATATCACATCATATCATGCCATCTCTCCTTGATCTGATCTTCATTGCCCATGAGTTCCACCTTTCAATCCGTAACCCTCAACCCCAAACCCCTCAACCCCAAACTCTCAACCCCAAATCCCTCAACCCCAAACCCCTCAACCCCAAACCCCTCAACCCCAAACCCCTCAACCCCAAACCCCTCAACCCCAAACCCCTCAACCCCAAACCTTCAACCCCAAACCTCCAGGTGGGCAGCCACTATCACTTCGTGGAGACCAATCCGCTGCTTTTCTTCGACCGCCAGCTGGCATACGGTTACCACCTCAACATCCTACCTGGCACTGCTGTGCGCTTTGAGGTGAGTCATCTCGGCTCACATGCCACCGCATTACCACGTTACAGTGTTAACATGTTACCACATTACGATGCTGCCGTTCGAGACCCCACCTCTCGTTGCTCTCGAGGCCCTTTCCAGCCCCTCACTCTCTCCCTCTCCTTTTCTCACGTCGACAGCCTGGCGAGACCAAGCAGGTGGTGCTGGTGGCGATGAGGGGCAAGAAGAGGGCGATCCGAGGTTGCATTGCAACACTGTTATATTGCCGTGCCACTTGCTTTGGATCACCCTTCCCTTCCTCTCCTTTCCGTTATCTCTTTCCATCCCTTCCAACTCCTTCCATCTGCAGCCTGGCGAGACAAAGCAGGTGGTGCTGGTGGCGATGGGGGGCAAGAAAGTGATCCAGGGCGGCAACGGGATAGCGAGTGGAGCAGTGGACGAGAGCAGGGCGACCAAGGTGGCTGCTAAGGCTGTGGCCATGGGATTCGGACATGTGCCAGAGCCTAACGCACTGTCAGTCAATGAGGGGTGTTGCTCGTGGTGGTGTTGCTGCTGCTAGTTGTCCTGGTGGTGGCTTAGGGCTTATGGCATGGCTGGTAAGGCTGTGTTCAAGGGAATCGGACATTCGCCAGAGGCCAACGCACTGTGAGTGAGGTTGTCGTCCCTCCTCCACTCCTCCTTTTGCACCCCTTACCAAGAAACAAACACAAAACACGATGGCCTCAATCCCACTCCCTCTCTTCCCCTGCCTCCCTCCCACGCCTCGTGCATGCAGCAAGGGGGTGGTGGGGATGGACGTGGTCCTGACAGTGCGAGTGGAGAGGGAGCGGTATGCAGACGTGTTTGGCCCCACAGAGGGATGATTGTGAGACATCTGAATAAGGGTCTCGACTCCTCATTCCCTCTCCTTCCCCACCTCTCTCCCTCATCTCGTGCATGCAGCAAGGGGGTGGTGGGGACGGACGAGGCACTGACAGTGGGAGTGGAGAGGGAGCGATACGCAGACGTGTTTGGCCCCACGGTGGGGGACAGAGTGCGGCTGGGAGACACTGCGCTGCATTTGGCCCCACGGGGGTTACCTCTCTTCACTCCCTCCCCTACCCGCCTCCCTCATCCTTTCGTCCATGCAGCAAGGGGGTGGTGGGGACGGACGAGGCCCTGACAGTGCGAGTGGAGAGGGAGCGGTATGCAGACGTGTTTGGCCCCACAGTGGGGGACAGGGTGCGACTGGGAGACACAGCGCTGGTGGTGGAGGTGGAGAGGGATTTCACAGTGCTGGGCGATGAGTGCAAGTTCGGAGGGGGGAAGGTGCTCAGAGAAGGCATGGGGCAGGTGAGTGAGACCTCGGGGGGGGGGGGGGGAGGGATTGGGGTGGGAAGAGTTGGGGCAGGGGGAACGGGGTAGTGGGGGACTGGGGCTGGGGCGGATGAGGAGTGGGGAAGGGGGCGTTTGAGGTGGGGAGAGCTGGGGCAGCGGGGGACATGAACGCCTGAGCTCTGTACTTGCCATGTCCTCACCCTCCTCCTTGCTCTATCCGTAGATATGCTTGCCCTTGATGTGCCTTTCCCCGTCTTGCCTCTCCCTTCACCTCTCCTCTCGTTTCCACTCCCTCTCCTTGCTTCCAGGCAACGGGAGTGAAGGCAGAGGACGCCCTGGACGTGATAATAACGAATGCGCTTATAGTGGATCACTGGGGCATAGTGAAGGCGGACGTGGGCATCAAGGGCACGCGCATCGCTGCCATTGGGAAGGGCGGCAACCCGGATGTGATGGATGGGGTGGATGAGCACATGGTGGTGGGGATGAGTTGAGTACCAGAGGGGAAATGGAGGGTGGGGTGTTTGAAGCTGGTGTATTAGCTGGATGTCATCGGTGGGGTTGCTGTGCTGTAATCTTGCATTGTGATTATGAAGGGCATTGGGAAGGGCGGCAACCCGGATGTGATGGATGGGGTGGATGAGCACATGGTGGTGGGGGTGAGTATACTGGCTGGCATTATGGTATGGCATAGTGGGGGCATCGGTGCATTAAGCCGCATGTGAAGGGGCATTGTGGGCGGTATGGGCATGAAGGGCACACGCATCGCAGGCATTGGCAAGGGTAGTAACCTGGACGTCATGGATGGGGTGGACGAGAATATGGTGGTGGGGGTGAGTGTAATGGCTGGCATTATGGGACACAAGCCGCATGTCTGTCAAGGGCATTGTGGGCATCAAGGGCATGCGCATCGCTGCCATTGGGAAGGGCGGCAACCCGGATGTGATGTATGGGGTGGATGAGAACATGGTGGTGGGGGTGAGTACCAGAGGGGAATAAGGATGTTGATTTGAGTATGTTGGCCGACATAACATAAGCCAGATGTCATGGGCATTGTGGGCTTGCTGATTTTGGCAAGGGCGGCAACCCAGACGTGATGGATGGGGTGGACGAGAATATGGTGGTGGGGGTGAGTGGTAGTAGAGGCAGTCAGTGAGCACTGGTGAGAAGTGGAAGTGCCATTGTATTGCGAATCAGCTTATAAAGCGGATGCCATGCTTGGTTATAGCAGGTGCGGGGCAAGTCTTGAGTAGAGTCAATTCACCCTCCCTCCCTCTCGTACCCATCCTCATCACGTTGCTCCCCTCCCGTGCAGGTGACGACAGAGGTGATAGCAGGCTAGGGGCTGATTCTCACAGCGGGAGGAAAACATCTGAGTCAGCCTCAAGAATTCTCAGCATAAACTAAGCACCTCCTCTTCTTTCTCCTTTGCCCTTGTGTCACGTGCCATCACCCATGCAGGTGACGACAGAGGTGATAGCAGGCGAGGGGCTGATTCTCACAGCAGGGGGCATCGACACGCACGTGCACTTCATCTGCCCTCAACTGGCGGACGAGGCCATCTGCAGTGGTGAGTGGTGGGTGGTGGGGGGGTGGGGGTGATGCGTGGTGCATCAGCAGCCGTGTGAGTGGTGGGTGGTGAATGGTGGGTTGAAGGTGATGCGTGGTGCATCAGCAGCCGTGTGAGTGGTGGGGACAGGCCGTCGACACGCACGTGCACTTCATCTGCCTTCAACTGGCGGACGAGGCCATCTGCAGTGGTGAGTATTTGGTGGTGGGTGATGCATGCATAGTTCTGATGCTGCAGGCTACAGCCACCATCAACTATGCCTTTCTCGCCCCAACTGTGCCTCTGTTTCCATATTCTTTGCGTACAGGTCTGACCACGCTAGTGGGAGGCGGTACAGGGCCGGCACACGGCACGCTAGCCACCACATGCACGCCATCCCCCGACGCCGTGGGACTCATGCTGTCACTTCCACCAGACCAGTACCACCACCACTACAGCATTATCACCTGCATCTTTCTCTTCCCTTCTCTTCCCACTGTGCATGCATGCAGGTCTGACGACGTTAGTGGGAGGAGGAACGGGGCCGGCACACGGCACGCTAGCCACCACATGCACGCCATCCCCCAACGCCATGGCACTCATGCTGCAAGCTACGGATAATATGCCTCTCAACTTTGGGTTCACAGGGAAGGTGGGTGGTTATATGGGCGCGAGTGAGTGTCTGTGTGTGGCTTTGCGTGCAGGTGTATGGGTGTGTCTGTGAGTGTACGAATGCAGGATCACCCGATGCCAGGGCGCTCATGCTGCAAGCCACAGAAGTCATGCCTCAACTTCTGGTTGATTGGCTTTTTATATCATATAAGGCGAGTGATTGTATCAGTGTGAGTGAGCGTGTGAGTGTGAGTGGGGATGAGTGTGGGTGAGGGGGGTTGTCTCTGTGTGTGTAAGAGAACTTCAAGCCTCCTCCTCAACACCCGCTCCTTTTTCCTCACTCTGCAGGGTAACACATCTAGCCCTGAGGCCATGACAGACATCATCAAAGCGGGAGCAATCGGGTTGAAGCTGGGGCAAAGAAGGATTGGGGATTGGGGTACCACCCCCGCAGCCATTGACACGGGCCTGGGCGTGGCAGAGGAGCATGACGTGCGTGTAGAGAGACTTGTTTTCTATGCCAACACCTGTTCCCCTCTCCCCACTCCTCAGGGCAACACGTCCAGCCCCGAGGGCCTCTGGGACATCATTAAAGCGGGAGCCATCGGGCTGAAGCTGCATGAGGACTGGGGCACCACGCCTGCAGTACACATATATCAATCAGCCTCTTCTCTCCCCCACCCCTCCAGGGCAACACGTCCAGCCCCGAGGGCCTCTGGGACATCATTAAAGCGGGAGCCATCGGGTTAAAACTCCACGAGGACTGGGGCACCACCCCTGCAGCCATTGACACGTGCCTGGGCGTGGCAGATGAGAATGACGTGCTGGTGACGACTGAGGGCTGATAGCAGTACCTCCCCCTTCCCTTTCCCCACTCTCTCCAGGGCAACACGTCCAGCCCCGAGGGCCTGCTAGACATCATCAAAGCGGGAGCAATTGGGTTGAAACTCCACGAGGACTGGGGCACCACCCCTGCAGCCATTGACACGTGCCTGGGCGTGGCGGAGGAGTATGACGTGCAGGTGACTATTCACACGGACACTCTCAATGAGTCGGCGTGTGTGGAGCAGACCATCGCTGCCTTCAAGAACCGCACCATCCACACCTACCACAGGTGAGAGACAGGGGGGGAGAAGGGGGTGGGGGGCCGCGGGGCTGGTTTGGAGGGAGGGAGGGGTTGCTTGCGTGGAGCAGACCATGGCTTCCTTCAAGAACCGCACCATCCACACCTACCACAGGTGAGAGAGAGAGGGGGAGGGCAGGCGGGTGATATATAACCAACAAGTACCGCAGGTGACTATTCACACGGACACTCTCAACGAGTCGGCGTGTGTGGAGCACACCATCGCTGCCTTCAAGAACCGCACCATTCATACCTACCACAGGTGAGGGGGAAGGGAGGGGGGGAGGGGAGGAAGGGGAGGGGAGGGGGCGGGACATGTGTCAGAAATTTTGCACCCATCATGGCATATAATGGCATTGGTAACTGTTGGGCGTGTGAATGGGTTGGAGTCAGGAGGCGCATTGCAGCCATCACACATTGCACCCATCACACATTGCACCCATCACACATTGCACCCATCACACATTGCACCCATCACACATTGCACCATGTGCTGCGTTCCTCTCTCCCCGTTTGCTGCGTGTGGCAACAAGGAAGCAGGGGGGCGGCAAGGCACCAGACATATTATTCGCATTTGCAGGGAGAGAACTGCTTGCTTTTCCCTTCCATGAACCTTCCCTCGTCTGGCCTTCCCTCTTCTCTCCTGTTTTGCTGCTCTTATCTTGCAGCGAGGGAGCAGGGGGGGCATGCGTCACATATCATCCGCATCTGTGGGGAGAGCACAGTGTGCAACTTGCCTCCCTCCCCGTCCTACCTTCCTTCCCTCAACCTTCCTTCCTCCCCCCCATCTCCTGCTTTTGCCCATCCACTGCAGTGAGGGAGCAGGGGGCGGGCATGCACCGGACATCATCAGCATCTGTGGGGAGAGCAACGTGCTACCCTCCTCTACCAACCTTCCCCCCTGTAACCTCCTCCTTACTTCTCCCCTTCAACTATCCCTATCACTGCGTGAATTGTGCAGTGAGGGAGCAGGGGGCGGCCATGCACCGGACATTATCAGCATCTGTGGGGAGAGCAACGTGCTACCCTCCTCCACCAACCCCACTCGCCCCTTCACCACCAACACCATTGACGAGCATCTCGATATGCTGGTATGCTTGGTCACTATAACGAGGACGCACTCTAGTACCTACCTAGGGATTTACTGCCTGCCCTACTCCCACCCGCCCCTTCACCACCAACACCGTCGACGAGCACCTTGACATGCTGGTGCGTGTGGTGACTAAAACGAGAATGTAGTACTTGAAGGTCTGCGGCCCTCCTCCACCAACCCACTCGCCCCTGTATTCCTTCCTCCCCTTCTCCGTTCTACTTGCATCCCCCCCCCTGTCAGATGGTGTGTCACCACCTGGACAGCAACAACAGGGAGGATGTGGCATTCGCCGAGTCACGAATCCGGGCCGAGACCATCGCAGCAGAGGATATACTCCACGACATGGGGGCAATCAGCATGATGTCATCAGACTCCCAAGCCATGGGTCGCATAGGGGAGGTCATCACACGCACCTGGCAGACCGCGCACAAGATGAAGGTTCAGCGCGGGCCTCTTAACGAGGATAAAGATTCTGAGGGGCTTGGGTCCGCGCCGAATGATAATTTCCGGGTGAAGAGATACTTGGCAAAGTATACGATTAATCCCGCGATTGCGCACGGGTTTTCGCACGTGGTGGGGTCGGTGGAGGTGGGGAAGATGGCGGATCTGGTGCTGTGGCGGCCGGCGTTCTTTGGCGCGAAGCCGGAGATCGTGGTGAAGGGGGGAGCGATCGCGTGGGCACAAATGGGCGATGCTAATGCTAGTATTCCCACTCCCGAGCCGGTGAGTGTGCCTGTTTCAAATGTAACTTTGGTGTTTGTGAAGCCGGAGATTGTGGTGAAGGGGGGCGCAATTGCGTGGGCGCAGATGGGCAATGCCAATGCCAGCATCCCCACTCCAGAGTTGTACTGGCAGATTGTTGATGCAAAGCAGATATTGAGTCGACTCAACAGTCACCTCGACTCAATACCCACTCCTTCCCTCCCCATTCCCCCCAACCCCGCACGTCCCACCATCCCCAGGTGCCACCTCCCCCAACTCAGATCCCCCAGGTCATTATGTGACGGCAGTTAGCAGCAAGAGGCAAGGCGATTTCTGGGCTAAACATCACCTTGATTCACTATCACGCACCTCTTTGCCACATCCCACCTCCCCCACGTTCCACCTCCCCGTCCCACCTCCCCGTCCCACCTCCCCCAACTCAACTCCCCCAGGTCATCATGCGACCGCAGTTTGCAGCAAGTGGCAAGGCAGTTGGTGGGCGCTGCTTGGCTTTCGTTAGCCAGGTGAGCTGTGAGGGAGAGCAGGGGGGTTGACGAAAGGAGGTGTTGATGGTGATGGTGTAATTGCAGCAAGGTGCGGCACAGTAAGACTGTAAGGGGCGATGCCAGGCATGGGTGATGTTTGGTTTGGTGCGGGTTTGTTGGAAAAAGAGGACCAAGATGCCCCTATTATGCACTCATTTTTCTCCCACACTTGTTGCGGGCTCACTTTGAAATTCCTCAGAATGACGGACACAGAATGAGTGGGAAACATGTCCACGTGCACGCACTCATTCTTTCCCAACTCTTCCGCAACCCGTTTCCCCACCTCGCCCCCATCCCGGCTTTCGTCTCCTCCCTCTTCCCTGTGATACCAGCTGTGCCACGAGTCAGGGCCAACAGCCAATCTCGGTCTCTCCAAGACCCTAACCCCCGTGCACAACTGTCGCAACCTCTGCAAGGAAGATATGATCCACAACAGAGCCCTCCCTATCCCCCCGTCCCCATTCCCCCTCCCCATTCCCCCTCTCCATCTCCCGTCTCCCATCTCCCGTCTCCCGTCTCCCATCTCCCGTCTCCCATCTCCCATCTCCCATCTCCCCTCTACCATCTCCCATCTCCCCACCCATCCACACCAGCTGTGCCACGAGTCAGGCTCAGCAGCCAATCTCGGTCTCGCCAAAACATTGACTCCCGTGCACAACTGCCGCAACCTCTGCAAGGAGGATATGATCCACAACGGCGCCCTCCCAGCCATCCACGTGGACCCTGAGACCTACCAGGTCACCGCTGACGGGGCACCGCTGACGTGTCAGCCAGCTGGCGAGCTGCCACTGGCTCAGAGCTACTTCCTGTTCTAAGCGAGTAAGGGGTGGGGGGAAGGTGGGTTGGGGTGAGAAAGAAGGAGGAGAACAAGATTAAGATAGGGGGCTTTGAGGAGGAAAGGGGCAAGGGTACGAGGTAGTAGGTAGCAGAGTGTGAAAAACAGGGTAGGCTAGGGGGGAAAGCAGGAGGGTAGCTACTTTTGGCACGTGTTTCACTTTTGGCACGTGTTTCACTTTTGTTTTGCTTTGTAGAACTAGGACTAGGAAGGGAAACTGGTAGAGGAAGCTACAAGCAGAATGGAGCAGCAGGCACAAGGTCAACGGGAGGAGGAGAAGCAGCAGGGGAAAGGGGAGCATCTCCCCTCCGCTCCGCCCCTGCCATCGGACTGGGCGGTGTGGCAGCTGCTGGACTCGCTGCTGCCTGCTGGTGGCTTCGCCTGCTGGTGACAGTCAGGGGCATCATGGAGAATCAAGGACAGCAGGGGGAGGGGGAGCATCGCCAGGCCCCTCCGCCCCTCCCGTCTGACTGGGCGGTGTGGCAGCTGCTGGACTCGCTGCTGCCTGCTGGTGGCTTTGCGCACTCGCTGGGACTGGAAGCAGCAGCCCGAGCAGGCTTCCTTGGTGGCGCTGGGAGAGGGGGAGGTGCGGCAGGTGGCGCGGGGAGAGGGGCAGGTGGAGCAGGTGGAGGGGCAGGTGGAGGGGCAGGTGGCGGAAGGAGTGAGATGGTGGCGTCGCTGCGGGTGTTTGTGCTCACGGCAGTGCATGCCAACGCTGCTCTGCTGCTGCCGTTTGTGGCCACGGCTCATGGGATTGCGAGTGCCAGCATTAATGCATCGGCGTGTGGGAATGCTGCAGCAGCTGCAGTGGCAGCAACAGCGGAAGGTGCATCAACAGGAGTTGCAACAGCGGAAGGTGCATCAACAGGAGTTGCAACAGCGGAAGGTACATCAACAGGAGTTGCAACAGCGGAAGGTACATCAACAGGATTTGCACCAGCGGAAAATGCAGTGGCAGGAGCAACGGCAGCAGGATTAGGGGACGAGCGTTTTTCTTTTGAAGAGCCGGTCCTTCAGCCAATAGTGGAGCAACACGTGGCACATGGCACGTTTGGCGACGCCCTGGCAGCAGCCGACAGCTGTCTGAACGCCATGCTGGCGAATGACGTGGCACGCAAGGTATGGGTGATGGACATTGCATGCTCCCATGCTTCTGCGGCCCTGTGCTCCCACTTTCTGCTTCTCCCACCCTGCTTTCGTGCCCCAGTATATTGCCCCCATTTCCCCTCCACCGATTGCCCTATCACCCCTGGTCTCCCTCTCACAGCCTCCCTCTCACGGGCCCCCCTCTCACAGGCCCCCCTCTCATGCAACTGACCTCCACTCCACTCTCTTCCCTCAGCCCCTCTCCCCTGCTCCCACCCGTGCTGCGCTGCCCCAACTCCTCACCACAATTTCCATCATACCAGGTCTCCCTCTCTCAGGGCTCAGCCTTGCTTCGTGTGGCCTCCACAGTCTTCCCCGAAGCCTCTCCCCTGCTCTCGACCTATCGCACGAGGACACGTCAGCAGGGACAACCAAGTCAACCCAGTCAACCCACTCAAAATCCCTCATCTCCTCGCGCATACGGCCATCACGTGGTGATCTTTGGAGCCCTCTGCGGGTGTCTCTCCATCCCGCTGCCCTCCGCCCTACGAGGCCTCGTCTACTGCGCTCTCAGGGACTGCCTGTCTGCTGCCACGCGGCTCAACCTGATTGGCCCACTGCAAGCCGCGGGGATGCAGAGGGAGATGGTGAGGGATGCTGAGAGGATAGTGGCGGAGGTGGGAGGAGGGGATGGGGGTCAAAGATATGGGAGCGGAGGGGGTGGTGGTGGGGATGTGGGAGGACCGAGAAATGACCCCATGCCGCTATGCATGGATGCGGCATGTCAGGTGGGTCCCATGGTGGAGATTATCCAGGCGGGGCATGCTGCACTAACCAGCAGACTCTTCCTCTCTTGATTGACCAGCGTTGACCAACGTTGACCAGCGTTGACTTGGTTGAGCAGGTCGTGATCAAGTGTCCTCGGGAGTGTCGTGAACAGTTAATCGGGTGTGGAAGAGAGGGGCGAGATGGAGGAGGCACGTTCTGGGGGGAAGGGACAGGAACAAGGAGGCGGGGGGGGATTGGAAGCGGAACAGAGATAGAATCAGAGAGACGAGCGGGTGGAGAAGCAGAGAGAGAAGCAGGGCAAGAAGCAGGTGCAGTGTGTGAAAGTAGCTCTGTTCATAGTAGTGCTTACGTGGGTGGGGCAGACGCAACTGCTGCGACAGCGGCTGCGGCAGCAACAGCAGCTACAACTGCGGGTGCGGGTGTGCGGCGGGGCGGCATGGATTGGACTGGAGTTCTGGTGGTGGAGCTGGTGGGCGGCCGCAGCACAGCAACGAGGAGCTTCTGTCGCTACCCGCTCAAAATCATGCTGCCGTCAAAGGTACATGCTGGCATGAGTTCAAATGCACTCTGTGCGGTGGAATGCATTCATTCATGAGTGTCATGTGTGATTTTTGAGTCGACTCAAAACTCCATTCACTCATGAGTGTCATGTGTGATTCGGCATGCAAAGAGACATACAGCTTTTGTCGCTACCCACTCAAGATCATGCCGCCTTCCAAGGTGCGTGGTGTTTGGTGCAAACAAATTCTCTCCTGCATTTTCTCCTAAATTCCTTCCCCTAACATCTCTGCCTCTTTTCTCCCCAACCCCAGGTTGCTGCCTCGGGGGTGGATGCAGTGTGGGCGTACATAATCACCTATGGGGGCGGCATGTCAGCAGCAGTGCTGCACCCACTGCCTCCCCTGACGCTTCCCTCTCTTTCCCTCCCACCCTCTTTCCCTCCCACCCTCTTTCCCTCCCACCCTCTTTCCTCCCCCACCGGCTCTCCCATTGTTGCAGGTGGCAGCCTCAGGGGTGGACGCAGTGTGGGCATACATAATCACCTATGGGGGCGGCATAGTGGCAGGAGACAAGGTGACTCTGTCTTGTGCGGTGCAGTGCGGTGCCACGGCCGTCTTTGCCTCCCAGGCATCTACAAAGATCTTCCACTCCATGCCAGGTGAGTGTAGTGAGCGAAGCCGAGTTGAGGATGTTTTTTGAGACGTTTTTGGGGTTGAACCAAAATTCCCCACCCAGGAATCTACCAAGATCTTCCATCCACTCCATGCCGGGTGAGTGCACTGAGCAAAACTGACTAGGTGCTTTTTGGGACGAATTTTTAGTCAATTCATATCAAAATACGCCTTTGAGGCATCCACCAGGATCTTCCACTCCATGACAGGTGAGTACAGTGTGCCAACCTGTCACTGAATATTCATCCACTCCCACTGAAGTTTCTTCTGTCTCCTTTTCTCTCATCCTTCTGCCACCCCTCACTCCTTTTTTCCCTCCCTCTCTCTCTCTCCTACTATGTGTCCCTTCCCCTCTCCTGCATTTTCAGGCACCCCACCAGCTCGCCAGCTCATCACCGCAACCATCCAGCCTGGCGCCTTGCTGGCGGTGCTCCCCGAACCAATCACGTGCTTCCGAGCATCGCAGTACCAGCAGCTGCAGAGCATCCACGTGGCGCCAGGTGGCAGCCTCGTATTGGTCGACTGGCTGACGAGCGGGCGGCGGGATCGAGGAGAGGTGTGGGAGATGGAGTGTTATGAGAGCTGTAACCGCATCTACCGGGAAGGAGAGGAGATCCCTCTAGTCTTTGACAAGGTTAGTTTCATTTCATGCTCCCTCTCTGTTGTTACAATGCTAAATTCGCAAAACAGTAGTTGGCAAATCGGTGCGTTACGAGTAAACCAGCTTGTTCTCTCTTCCACGCCTCCAATTGCAACGCTGCAGGTGAAGCTTTCAGCCAATGCGGTGGTGCCACCTGGACAGCAGCTGGAGGGCATTCATGCGCTCACCTCCATCATTGTCCTGGGGTGAGTGTTGGTTCACCCTCAATATTAACGGGCTGTAACTAAATTTATCTTTTCGCTGCAGATTGAGTGCGTCACACATTCCTTTCACTCACTTGTCTCATCTCCCACCATTCATACCATCCTTCCCCTCCCCCCTCCCTCTCTCCCCCCAATCCAGTCCATGAACAGAGGAATTGAGGGCCCACCTGATGGCAGCAGTGGCACAGGCAGCAGTACCACCCCTCCTCCACCCCATTCTCATCACTCACCACCCCACACTACCCTTCCCCTCCCCTCCCCACCACCCCTCTCCCCAACCCAGTCCACGCACACAGGCATTGAGGGCCACCTGAAGGCAGTAGTGATGCAGGCAGCAGCTGCAGCGTTCAACCCAAGAAAGGCGGGTCAGGGGCTATTCCACCTCTGCGTTGCCTGCCCCATCCTTCCCTCTCCCCTCTCCCCCCTCCCTCCCTCCCTTCGAACCCAGTCCACGCACACAGGCATTGAGGGCCCACCTGAAGGCAGCAGTAGTGCAGGCAGCAGCTGCAGCATTCAACCCAAGGAGGAGCAGGAACTATTCCTCCTCTGCTTCGCTGGCCCCTTCTGTCACCTCTGCTGCCCCGTCTGCCAAAACTGTTTCGGGGCTAGCTAGTGCTGTGGAGAGCACGGTGTGGGGTTGTTCCTCTGACATGGGACATGTGAGTATCTATGTTGTTATCTATTTTGTTGCATTTTCCGTGGGGTTGTTCCTATGACACATGTAGCATTTTCCTGGTTCATTATGCCGCATAGTCGTGCACACACCGTCCTCTTATAAGTCATCTGAGCATTCTCTCTCGTGACCAGATACAGAAACAGTACTTTCTATCCTACTTCCGTGTTCCACTGCTTTGCAGGATGATTTGCTAGTTGTGCGCCTTGCTGCTGGAGACGCAAGTGCCGTGTACCATTTTCTTGCAACCAACATAAAGCCACTGATCCCACAGATTGGTTGCAATCCTTACAAAGACTGAGCATGTTCGTCACGAACTTTGTAAAATGCTATTGTTGAAAATGTCATTTACATTAGGCTGGTACTTCGTTACGCTATTATAGAATAATTAGAAGTGTACATTCTGATCAACAGGCCGGACAAAGGAGACGAGAGTCCCGCTCGCTTCCGCCAATTGATGCGGTCATGCGCGAGTGGTTTGCGCTAGCCATGATCACAAGTTGATGCGATACCGTTCTTGAGCAGTTCTAACTGTGAGCCGACAAATTCGGCATTCAGTGGAGAGCCACAAAGAAAAATCCGCTCGCTCGAGAATCGCCGCTGACAGAGCTTCCGGTCCGTTCGGCTCGCCATGCGCCGCAACGACACTTTCACGACCAGCTAAGCGAAGTCGCCCAGTTGTGACGGCTACATTTGCGATGCGTCAGGCGAAAACGGACGCAACTGCCCGCGCAAGCGAAGGCATGCTGGTCTTCTGACCTCGTCCCAAACCCAGCCAGACTTTTGGCGAACCACATCCAGACCAGGCCCGAACCGAGCCGGAATCGCCAAAACTTTCAGCGAAAAATACCATCAAGCTGAATCAGATGGCATTCAGAGCCAGCTAGATTTGTCTCCCATTTACCGAACCAGAGCTGTTACGTGTCGCGCTCCGCCCCAACCGCGGCGCTTAGTTATTTTTCTGCTTCGGAAATGTATTCACGTCTTCCCCTTGCCGCTTCGATTTTTGGAATCCCCACCCACACTGCCCGCTTGTGGCGGCCCAGCAAATTCAGGCAAGTGAGGTCAAAGGGATCAAACAAAGCTTCAGGCAATAGCGAGCATTCATATTCCCATCAAAGCACATATCTGCTTCAAACCATCAATCAGTGTCTGTTTGATCCGGCCTGATACTCCGATTGACTCTTACCTTCCCTTTAGGAGACGGACATTCTTTGAGGAACATCTCGTCCGCCATGACCGTCTCACGCGCTGTGCTCCTACTCCTCGTCCTCGTCCCACTAACAGTCGCACAACCCTACCCAAAATGTCCACTCACGGGAAAACTCCCGAAGCCCGCTAAGGTAATCCACACGCGGTGCCCGGCGGCCGCGAAAATGTCGTGCTGCCAGGACTGCTTCGACCTGAACTACGCGATTCGGGCCCTAACGACTAACGTTACCTCTGTCGTCGACGCGAACACGGGTGGCATGGGAACGCAACTGGGCGTGCCGGCCGACGTGTGCGGGCTGTTCAAGGGCTCAGAGACGTGCGAATTGCTCGTCGAGCAGCTCGTGTGCGCTGTCAGCTGCAACCCTGGTGAGTTCAATTCGTCGCAGATTCTCTTTTGAGAATAATATATATTAGCAAAAATCTGTCGGAAACGTGCAAACTGCTCGTCGAGCAGCTCGTGTGCGCTGTCAGCTGCAACTCTGGGGAGTTGCAACGAGCAGCGTCTCATCGTTTTGCTTGTACTTCAGAGTTTCAGTGATCTAACCTGGATTCTCTCTTTCTCAATGACGCTCTGGCCCCGATTCCTCTTGGACTGAGTCTCGCGTTCAGTCTCGCGTTCTACGCGGTTTCTCTTCTTTCCTCTCCCCTTCCCTCAACGCCCCTATCCCCCACCGCTTCCCACTCTTCTGCGTCAGACTCGGGGAACTACTTCAGCAAGGCGACCGGAGCGCCCATCCTCAACATCTGCACGGCATTCGCGCAGCAGGTGTACGACGCGTGCGGCACCCTCTCGTGTAAGCCACTATCCCGAATTCACCCCGTTTTGCAGTTTCAGTTCCTCGCTCGTCTCACGTTCTACCCTGGGTTATCGAAGTACCTGCTTGATTCGCGCCGTATGCTGACGCTCGTTCCGTCGCGTTCTGTTTCGTTATTTCAGTGGGCGAGCTCAAAGTGGGTGACTTCCTCTTCACTCCCGCGGATCTGATTCAGTCTGTGCTCGTACCCGTTATTGGCTCCGCCGTTCCCAACTTCAACGCGTCCATCAATGTAAGCGAACCTTGTTTAGAACACTGTCACGAAATACACAGTGAAAGTTCGGAAGATGGTACATGCATATCACCATTGTCGCTCCAAGCCCCTCTAACCAGTTCGTTACCGCTCACATCCTCTTATTTCCATCTGAAGACCCGTCTCACCCATCTAAACATCGACGTTCGTCCCTCCCCTGTTCCGCGCAACCCATTCTTAGGACGTGGGCTGCTACGGCGGTCCCGAGCAGGTTCCCTCCACTCCGCTGTGCTGCGATCCCCTCAACGTCCCCCGCCAATGCCCCAAGGGCGCGGTCAACCTCACCGGCTCCGCGGGGATCGTCGGGCGCAAGCCCGCCGCCGCCATCTGCGCGGACTTCCCCTACTCCGCCACCACCGTCCCGTTCACGCGCGCTCCCCTCCCGGCCACCGCCGCGCCGGAGATTCCGCCCGCGGCGACCGGACCTCCCCGTGGAGGACAGCCCAAGCCGAACACGCCTGCCGAAACCCCCGCTACAACCGCCAACCCCGGCAAGCCCAGCGGTCTTCCCGCGACCGCCATGGCTCCCCCGGGTCCCAAGGGCGCTGCGTCGAATCTGGTTTCTGCTGCTCTGGTGCTGCTCGCCACTGCCGTGGCTGCCGCTGTGGCTCTCTAAAGAGATCGAAGCTGCTAATAAAGGGGAAAAATAGCGTAGAGGGGTGGTTTCAAGGGGGCAGCTCAGCCCTGTGGCAGGAAGAAAGGTACAGTGACGAAGATTCTCTGTGTCGCTATAAGTATACTGTAATAGCACATACGTAGATTTCATAGGCTTGCTGTTGTTAACAGCGCAATTGTTTCGCAAAGCCTCACATATATGAACCGATTCAGCCAAGACTGGATTTCACTGTCATTACATTCCATCCTTCAAAACTTTCCTCTCTTACACTAGCACAAAGAGTGTCAGCACAGCTGCCAGTGCCAGCATAATTGCCGGAGGACTTTTGGAGTCTTCTCAAAAGTCACCTGGGCTGCCAGCCTGTCAAATGTTAATATCTTCTATATATTGTTGGATAGGCTACAGTGAGTTGCCCTCTAAAGGGTACAACAATTCAGGTCGAGACTTGTATCTACTTGTTCCTGCTTACTCACATCATCCTCTCGACACTTGTTTCCTAGCCTATTTTAAGATGGTAATAGAGTAGGTAATTTTTCTCCCTCCCACGCTTCCGCTCCCTCCCTTAGCCGGTCCCGAGGAGCCCGTCCCTTAGGCTCCGTCTCGTCGCGGGTAGGACGGCCCCCGCGGGCCTCTTTTTCGTTGCATTCAAAGGCCCCCGCAAGCCTCGTTTTTCGTCGCGTTTAAAGGGCCCCGCTGGCCCCTCGTTTCGTCGCGCTCCAGAAGGGACCCCCCCGCGGGCCCGCGTAGTCATGTTTGTTAGAATACTGAACGAGAATGAGTGCATTGAGCAGAAAGTTGGTACAAGTACTAACCCTAGTTGGGTACACCCTTATCGGCTACCCCCCACTACAGCCTACACAATATGAGCAAAATAACATTTTGACACACCCCAATAGGCAAAGTGGGGGGAAACAAGTGGTCACAAGACCATTCAAGAAAAGCAACGCAAGCTCAGGGTGGATCACGGAGTCACCACACATTCCGGGCACAAGAAAATGGCCATAAGGCAAGTTCACATGCAGAGTTATATAAAAGAGAACAAACAGTACAGTGATCATACCCTAGCAAGAGTAAGCATGCAGGTATATATACACATACAGATCACAGTACAAGCAAAGTCACGCAGTGAGCAAGTGAGGCAAAGTAGGCACAAGGCCTAAAACAGTACAGAAACACTGATGATCACCAGTCTGAAGTGCCTTGGTGAATATATCAGCAGTGTTGGCCCGAGTGACCACGTAAGCAAGACGAAGCTGACCACGCTGCTGCAACTCTCGAGCAAGGAAGTAACGCAGAGCGATGTGCTTCGTCCTGTGCTCCAGTCTGTGCTCCTGACACAAGGCAATCACGGCCTTGTTGTCTACGTAAAGAACTGGAGGAGAACGAGGCCGCTCTCCCAAGTCGGTCAGCAGGTAGGTGAGCCAGCGTAACTCTTGTGCAGCTGCGTAGATCTCAGCCTCACAACTGGAACAGAGAACAGAAGACGAGCGGGTAGACCGCCAAGAAACAGAGCCGGAGCCAAGGCTGAAAGTGTAACCCTATGACAACTGCTGCGTAGCCAAGTCGTCAACCCAAGAAGCGTCTGCGTGTCCAGTGAGGACAACTGGACCCCGTCCTCCAAGCACGAGCCCCATGCCCGATCTACTGCACAAGTAGCGCAACACCCTCTTAGCGGCCTCCCAGTGCTCTGGTCGGTATCTCCCTGGCACAACATAGCATGCAAAGATGCTAAGAGGGTAGGCAAGGTCAGGTCGAGTGCAGGTCATCACGTACATGAGGCAGCCCACAAGCTCTTGATACAGGCCACTCGGCTCTACGGACTCGTCCGAAGGTGGAGCTGAGAGCGAGTGACCGGTAGGCAGAGGAGTGGACTGTGGCGAGGAGTATCGGAAGCCGAAGCGTTGAAGGACCTGGTGCACCATGTGTGACTGAGTCAGGGTGATGGTGCGCCGTGCTCTATCCCGGGTGATCTGCAAGCCAAGATAGCTGCGCAGTTCACCCAGGTCAGTGCAGGTGTGTCTCTTCTACAGCTCCGATTTCACAAGGGCCAGTGCCTCAGTGTCAGCAGAGGTAAAAACCAAGTCGTCGACATACACGAGGACGTAGAACGGTGGCAGCGAAGTGTCGGTGCGCAGAAACAACGACGAGTCAATAGTCGAAGGAGCAAACCCAAGAGCCGCAAGCGTCGTCCTCAGTGTGTCGTGCCACTCGCGAGGCGCCGGGCGGAGACTGTAGACTGGCCACCGGAGGCTCCACTGGGTACCTGCAGGAAACAACCCAGTGAAGCCAGGTGGGCGTCGCAACCAGATCTCCTCGTGCAGGCTGGCCTGTAAGAAAGCTGTGCTGAAGTCAAGAGAGTGTAGCTCGTATTCACGCTGAGCGGCGACGTGCAGCAAAACTCAAAGAATGGTCATCTTCAAGGTAGGGGAGAAGGTCTGGAAGAAGTCAATTCCCTGTCGCTGACTGAAGCCTCGTGCAACGTAACGAGCCTTGAAGACAGGCGGAGAACCCCGCGGCCGCTTCACCCTAAAAATCCACATGCCATCGACTATGTTCACCCCAGAAGGGGGAACTGCGTTGACGTAGGTGCCTGTGGACTTCCAGGATGCCATCTCTGCGTCCATGCCTGTCTGCCACTGAGAGGAGTAGGGACCCGTAATCGCCTCTGCGTAAGAGCGCGGGGTAGGGATTGTTAGAATATATCTGTAACTGCCTGTAGCTGTAGTTAGTGTAGTTATTATAAACTTTGTTAGGTGGTGCACCTTCTTTGTTCATTTGCTATATGTTCTTGCAAACCTATTATGAAGTCATTCATTCTCCTCTCTCGACTCTCTCGACTTGGCACAAACCACCTCGACTCCCATGGCCTAGGCTTCTAAGCCTAGGCCCTTAACCTAAACTTTGCCTACTATCATTTGACATGGTATTCAGAGCAGGAACCTTCCTGCTGCCTTCCTTAACGGGCCCACCATTTTTCTTCCGCTACATGTCGTCCTGCCGCGCGCCTAGGGCGCGCGGCGATTTTCTGCCCGCCGTGTGCTCGGGGCGCACGGCGTCTGCCTGCCTGCCTGCCTGCCCGTCGTGCGCCCCGCGCGCGACGGTGCCCTGAGCCGCCGCGGACCCGCCCCTGGCGCCCGCGACGGTGCCTTGAGCCGTCGCGGACCCGCCTCTGGCGCCCGCGACGGTGCCCTGAGCCGCCGCGGACCCGCCCCTGGCGCCCGCGACGGTGCCTTGCGCCGCCGCGGACCCGCCCCTGGCGCCCGCGACGGTGCCCTGGGCCGCTGCGGATCCGCCCCTGGCGCCCGCGACGGCGCCTCTGCTTCACCTCGCGCCTGCCTTCAAGCAGCCGCCCCTGCCTCACCCGCGCCTGCCCTCGGAGCAGCCGCCACTGCCTCACCCGCGCCTGCCCTCGGAGCAGCCGACTCTGCGTCACATGCGCCTGCACTCGGTGCAGCCGCCCCTGCCCTTCCCTATGCGCCACCCCTCTGTGGACGTGGGGCGGCTTCTTCCCCGCCACCCCCCCCCCCCCCCCCCTCCTCCTTCTTCTTCCTGCTGCACTTGCAGCCGTGGGGGGGAGGGAATGGAGGTGGCAGGTATGGGGGTGATGGGTGGTATGGTCCCTTCCCCTCCTCCTCCTTTCGTTCCCACTGCTGCAGCTGCCGCTGGGGGGAGGGTGTGAGGGTGTGGGGGAGCCAGGGGAGTGGCATTGGGGTGGCGGGTGTGAGACATCCAGCCCCCGTCCCTCTGAGGTGGGGGGGGGGGGGAGGAGAGTAAAGGGGTGGCAGGAGTGCCTGCCCCCCCTTTACTGCTGTACCTGCTTTGTAACCTTGACTGTTGCCTGCTGTTGCTGTTTTCTCAGTTCGTGGTGTACCCATCCAGGTTGTGTCGCTGCACAGACTCCTGCTTCTGGCAGTTATGGGGGAGTGTTAGAATATATCTGTAACTGCCTGTAGCTGTAGTTAGTGTAGTTATTATAAACTTTGTTAGGTGGTGCACCTTCTTTGTTCATTTGCTATATGTTCTTGCAAACCTATAGTGAAGTCATTCATTCTCCTCTCTCGACTCTCTCGACTTGGCACAAACCACCTCGACTCCCATGGCCTAGGCTTCTAAGCCTAGGCCCTTAACCTAAACTTTGCCTACTATCATTTGACAGGGATGTCTGGTGCATCCGGGTCTCCCTCAGGTGCAAGCAGCATGGCCACGAGATGAGGTACAGCAGTTGGAAGACACTCAAAGTCCTCTTGCGTGTCCTCAAGGACGTCCGTGCCAAGAGCACACTCACCCCCGATGGACGGAGGACAGTCAGAATCAGACTCAGCAACAAGACTAGCAGCGTAGTCGAGACGACAGGCAGCAGCAAAGTCAACAAGCTCAGCAACTAGGGCAGACGCAGCAGCGAACTCAAACGAAGGGTTACTGACAACAGTGGCTAGAAGACGTGGGACAGTGGGACTGGCAGCATGAGCTAAGTCAGACTCAAGGTCTGGACCGTCAGCAAGAGAGGACGCAGGAGGAGACGGCAGGAGAACTCGCCGTGGAACAGAGGAAGAACGAAGTGCCATAATGTGAGTGCCAGGGATAGGAGGAGAACCCGGACAAGGAACATGAAGACCAGTGCGAACAGCGCGAACAGGCGAGGCATGACGAGACTCAGGCTCACGACGCTCTGTAAGAGAGTCTGTCTGCTCAACGTAAGGAGAAGGAGCAGGCAGTGGGGAGTCTGGCTATAACTGTGGCTGTGACTGGTGAGGTGCTGAACACAGCAAGCTAGGAGTAAGGCCAGTAGAAGACGGGAGACTAAGAACCTGGCAAAGGACCGAGTCAGGTGGCGGCAGAGAGGACGACGGCAGCGGAACGAAAAACGGGCGCCGCTGCACAGTGCCTCCAGCACCAGTACCGCCAGCTCCAGCTCCCCCAGCGCCAGCACCTCCAGCTCCAGGGTCTCCAGCTCTAGTGCCTCTAGCTCCAGCGCCTCGAGCGCCAGCGCCTCCAGCTCCAGGGTCTCCATCTCCAGTGCCTCCATCTCCAACGCCTCCAGCGCCAGCGCCTCCACCTCCAAGGCCTCCAGCTCTAGCGCCTCCAGCGCCAGGGTCTCCAACTCCAGATCCTCCAGCTCCAGCGCCTCCAGCGCCAGTGCCTCCAGCTCCAGAGTCTCCAGCTCCAGTGCCTCCAGCTCCAGTGTCTCCAGCTCTAGTGCCTCCAACACCACCAGCACCGGCAAATCCAGTACCTCTAGTACGATCACCTCCAGGATCAGCAGCTTCAGCACCTCTGGTACCTCTAGCTCCAGCAGTAACTCCAGCACCTCCAGGACTAGTAGCTCCAGCACCTCCACCTCCAGTTCCTCCAGCGGCAGGGCCTCCATATCCAGGGTCTCCAGCTCCAGCTCCTCCAGCTCCAACGCCTCCAACGGTAAAGCCTCCAGCTCCTGCAGCGCCACTCCTAAGGCGTGTGCGCTGAGCAAACCACTCACGCAGCTGCTGCGGTGAGAGAGGCTCCCGCTGGTGAGACAGTCGTGGCGAGGCACCCATAGGACCTCTGGCAGACGCAGTACCCCTAGGCTCAGCACCCCCAGACTCCGCACCCTCAGACTCAACACCCCCAGGCTCCGCACCCTCACGCTCAGCACCACCAGGCTCTGCACCCTCAGGCTCAGCACCCCCAGACTCCGCACCCTCAGACTCAGCACCCCCAAGCTCCACACCCTCAGGCTCAGCACCCCCAGGCTCCGCACTTGCAGGCTCAGCACCCCCAGGCTCCGCACTCGTAGGCTCAGCACCCCTAGACGCAACACCCCTAGTAGCACCTGATTCTACAGTGACCTCGATAGGCTCAGCCAGGGGGAGTGGGTCTACCTGAGACACACCTGAGGGAGCAGGACCCTGAGGGGGGAGGGGGTCTACCGGAGGGGGACCTGGAGCGAGGAAGAGCGGCGGGGGGGGGGGGGGGGAGAGGAGAAGAGCGGTAGGGTAAGAGGCGGTAAAAGGGAACCGACTCGTCAAACGTGAAGTCCTGAGAGGGGAGGACACGGCGCGAGGTGGGGTGGTAAAATTGCCCGCCAGGCGCGTCAGGGGAAAAGCCAATGAAGACGCAGGGAATGGCGCGGGAGGAGAGCTTGTCCGTGGAAGTATCACGGACAAAGGCACGAGAGCCCTAGACCCCAAACACCGACACATCGCCAACCTTCCCCGTCCAATGCAGTGTAGGCGAGGTCTACGGCAAGGAGACACGGGGCCAGAGGTTGAGCTGATGCGCAGCGTACCGGACCGCAAACGACCACAGAAAATGGGGAGCAGCCGCATGGATCATGGAGGTACGAGCCACCTCTATGACTAAGCCAATGCGGCGCTCAGCAACCCCATTTTGCTGCGGGGAGGCCGGAAGCGTGAACGACTGGAGAATGCCCTCCCCACGACAAAAGTCATGCAAGAGGTCGGAGGAGAACTCACCACCTTTGTCAGAGTGCAGACGCAGGACAGGAAGGTCCTCGCGGAACCGCTCGCGGAGCTGGAGACGGACTGCGCGGATCCAAGGGATCAAGACATCAGGGACCTCACCCTTGCTGTGCAAGGGGAAGACCGTAATGTAACGCGTGTAGTCGTCAACAACCAGCAGGAAGTAGCTCTCGCGGTCCTGTCCACTGACACGGGCTGGGCCCCACACGTCCATGTGGAGAGTCTGCAGGGGAGAATTCGTCGGGGGAAATGAGGAGGAGTGAGGAGCGGCGCGCTGCCACCTCTCGACGCAAGGAAGGCAGGGCGAGGCAGGCCGAGGGCGCGAGGGGAGGGAGAGACCTGGGAAGACCAGAAACAAGGAGGCGGGAGTGCATGCCACGAAGGCGTGGCAGGGAGGGGTGACCAAAGCGGTGGTGCCAAAGGAGAGTCTAGTGCGACAGGAGGCGACACGAGCAGGGGGCTGCTACCTGACCTGACGCGGACAGCTGAGCAGACGCAGCTACCTGAGGAGGCTCAGTGGTCAGCGTGTACAGACTCGACCCAGGCCGACGGGTGAACGTGGTCAGGTGACGGCCCGTCCGTGTACACGTGCAGATCGACACACGCTGACCCCCATGAGTGGTGGTAGTGACCATCGCATCCTGGAGGGCAGCGGTACTCACCAAGTTCGTAGAGAACGAGGGGAGGTGAAGACCTGAGAGTGAGCCGGACGGAACCGCCGGACACGGGAGAACACTGGAGGAACGTGCAAGATCTGGCCCCCCTGAGGGGTCAGCCAGTCTGACTGGAACAGGTGCAGGGAGTGGAGTGAGTGTGGTACTGTCGCGAAAGAAACAGCGGGAAGCACCTGAGTCAAGCGTGAAGGTGTGCAAGGCCTCAACAGTTGCAGTACCAGGGAGAGCAGACTCACTAGCACCTAGAGCAACAGCCTCTATACCAGGGTCGGGCGGCACACACAGGTAACATTCACCCTCAGCACTAACAGACAAGGCATACATGGGCGCTCCGCCTCGTCGCCAAACTTTGCGCGCCAAGCATCGTCAAGGCGGGAGAAGCAGCGGTGCTGTGTGTGAAACTTCCCGCATGTCTGACAAGCACGGTCACCTGTGCGAATGACATACGGGCAGCGAACACTACCCCCAGACGCCCCACGCTGATCAAACCACTCACGAAGCTGCTGGGGTGTAGGGGTCTCGCTCGAACGCTGCTGATGCTGCCTCTGGCCACCACCAGAACCTCCCCTCTGAACAGCTCCACCCCGACCGCCACCACTGCCGTCGCCACCACTCCCACTGCCGCCACCACCACTCCCACCGCTGCCACCACCGCCGCCACCGAAGCCCCCACTCCCGCCACCACTCCCACCGCCACCTCCGTCACCTCCACCGCCTCCACTGCCTCCACCACCACCACCACCCCTGCTGCCACCTCCACCACTCTTGCCTCCCTTGCCCTTGCCGCTGCGGCGCTTCCCACTAGGAGCAGAAGCAGCCCCGACGTCTTCAGTACCAAGGATGTCAACAGCAGCAGCAGAAGCGTAGGAGGGGGCAAGGGGGGAGGGGGAACACCCCTCAAAGAAGGGTGTGTGAGGAGTGCCACGAGCAACACCTACAGCGACTATGCTAGTCTCAGCTGCAAGGAGGTGCTTTTCGAGCAGGTCGACAGTGAGGTCTGTGGGGTCAAGTGCCCTAAAAAAAACGGTCCTGGAACAGGACTTGCTCTGAAACCATGTCAGAATACTGAACGAAAATGAATGCATTGAGCAGAAAGTTGGTACAAGTACTTACCCTAATTAGGTTGTACCCCTTATGGGCTACCCCTCTACAGCCTACACAATACAAGCAATACAACATTTTGACAGTGCTTAGCCCACAACAGCCGCGCGTGCAAGCAGCAGGCACACACGCACCAGCAGCAGCAGCGCGCACGTTAGCCAGCAGTTGTCGCGCTTGCCATTGCTGCACGCGCATTGCAGCAGCAGCGCGTGCATTGCTGCAGCAGCACGGCTAGGCAGCAGCGCGCGCTACTGCAGCAGCACGGCTACGCAGCAGCTAGCCGCCCGCAGCTTGCCGCCAGCAGCTAGCCGCCAGCTAGCCCCTCCCACCCGCCCACAGCCCCTTTCAACCGCTCACAGCCCCTTCCAACCGCTCACAGCCCCTTCCAACCGCTCACAGCCCCTTCTAACGGCTCATAGCCCCTTTCAATCGCTCACAGCCCCTTCCAACCGCTCACAGCCCCTCATCACGTGCGCACACCACCCAGGACCACCCGACCTCCGTTGGTTCGACACTCGCGTCACTCATACTCACAGTGTTTCGCACCGTCGTGGCTAGAGGCCGCTCCACTCAGCTGTTTAGGCTAGTCTTGGCGTTCGTTGTTTGCTAGGTCTCTCCTCGCTCCGCCAGCCCGTCGAACGACTCTCTGGCTCCTCGATCTGCTCATCAGCCCTGCCTCCTCCAGCCGCCTGCTCCTGCTCAGCTAGCTCCCAGCTTCGTTCGTTACTAGACTGGCGTTCCTAGCTCAGTTTTCCTTCATGCTCCGGCAGTACCTCGCCTAGTCCCACCTGGCGCTCCTCGCTCCTAGCCCCTACTGCCGCACGTACTTTCCACTGCCAGTGGCTCTACTAGCGGCAGCCTGTTGTTATAAGTGAAGGATCGTAGTGGATAGGATAAGTCTGACAAGTCTGAGAGAAGACAATGAAGTCTTTGTAATGACCTTGTTAGTAAGTTGAAAGAGAACAAGATGATTAAAGGATAGTGGTACAAAGATATAAATAGCAATCCTAGCTAGCCATGTACTATGAGGGGTACATTCCCTTATTAACCGAATTGCATTGCTACCGTAACCACGACTATTGCTATTCTCGACAGTTACCGTGTTGCATCGCGTAACTTCCAAGTGCGGTTACTGGGCATTCAAGGGTCACGACCGTTGACTGTCTTCGACTGTTGATCTTCGGGTGACACTTGACCTTTCGCATGCTCTATATGAGCTATTGCGATAATGACACAGGCGCGTAGCTTCGTTATGGAGTGACGCGCGAGTGGAGAGCCTTCGGGAATGTTATTGTAACCTTTAGGTTATTCCAACACAGCCGACAGGCGCACTTACGGTCTCTAGCTCCAGCCGGCCCTAGCTTGCCATTTCTAGCTCCAGCCAGTTGTGCTCCAGCCGTTCTAGCTCCAGCCGTTCTCGCTCCAACCGTTTCAGCTCTAGCCGTTCTAGCTCCAACCGTTCTCGCTCCTCGCTCCTAGCCCAGTTTGCTCCGTGCTCCGGCTGTTCCTTGCCTAGTTTCACCTGGCGCTCCTAGCTCAGTTTGCTCCGTGCTCCACCCATTCCTCGCCTAGTTTCACCTGGCGCTCCTAGCTCAGTTTGCTCCGTACTCCAGCAGCTACTCGCCTAGTTTCACCTGGTGCTCCTAGTTGTTCTCGTTTTTTTTTTTTTTTTTTTTTTTTTTTTTTTTTTTTTTTTTTTTTTTTTTCACTGCACCCGTCCCTAGCTCCTGTCGCTCCTAGCCTGCCGCTCCTGCACCCCGCTAGCCTTTATCATGGAGTACACTAGGGTTCTCCAGCAGCAGGGACAGCAGCAGCGGCCGTTTCAGCGGTGGCGCCCATAGCAGCAGTGGCACCCGCAGCAGCAATGGCACCCTCAGCAGCAGCTCCGCCCTCAGCAGCTGTGGCACCCTAAGCAGCCGTGGGGGCCTGGTGGTTCGGGTAGCGTTGGCTGCAGTAGCGGCCCAGCCAGCTAGGGGGCTCGTTCGCGGTGGCCGCAACGTCGGCCCCTGTTAGTACCGGATCCTAACTGGCCCTGGTGCTGGCACTACGTGCTGGCGTCCTGACCACTCTGCACAGCGCTGCTACAGCCGCCTCGACGACCTCTACCGTGAGCGTTTTGGGCCTGAGTTGGCTCCCCCGATCTGGCCCGGTCTGTTTTGTAGTGGTTACCCTGTGTTTGATATGTCTATGGATGTTGTTTATTCTGTCACGTATGGATCTCTTGGCTTGCGTGTACCTAGCTTAGGACCTTTGCCTGTTGCTAGTGTAGGTACTTGTGCTTTTGGTGTAGGTGCTTGTGTAGTCACTAGCCCAGCCATGACGGCTGCTGTTGTGTCGCTCTCCTTGACGCTGGACTCCGGCGCGTCTCAGTGCTTCTTCCGCGACCACATCACTGTCACACCTCTTTCGGCTCCGGTCCCTGTTGCCTTGGCTGATCCTACTTCAGGACCAGCAGTTGCTCGCAGCTCGACCACTCTCCCGTGCCCAGCTGTCCCATCTAGTTTCCTCACTGGTCTCTACATCCCCACGTTCTCTCGGAACTTGGTGGGTGTTGGATACCTTCAGGACCGGGGGATCATTGTCACTTTCCCTGCGCACGAGAGGACTGCGATCTGTACGGACTCTTCCACTGGGGCAGTTCTTGCCACGTTCACCAGAGAGCCCCACTCAAGTCTCTTCGTCCTGCACACTCCGCCCTCGCAGGTAGCTACGTCTGGTCAGGTTGCTTCGTCCCCCCCGGTAGCATAGTCCGGTCAGGTTACTGTGTCCCCATAGGTTGATGAGTCCGGTCAAGTTGTTGTGTCCGGTCAGGTTGCTGTGTCCGGTCTAGTTGCCGCGTCTTGCTCCTGTCGGTCCCTAGCCCACCCGACCGTCTTGTGGCACCACTGCCTTGGCCACCCGTCGCTCCCCCGCCTCCGCAGCATGGCCAGTCACAGTCTTGTCTCATGTCTCCCGCGCGTCTTTCTGTCGCTCCCTCCCTCACTTGCTCCACCTTGCACTCCTTGCGTTGCCGGCCACCTACGCGCCACTCCGCACTCCTCCTCCCTTCGTCTGGCCACTGCTCCCTTCCAGACTCTCCACGTCTGGGGCCCTGCCCCTACGCTCGGACATGAGAGGGAGCGCTACTTTCTAGTGGTCGTTGACGACTACTCCAGGTACACCACGGTGTTTCCTCTCGCAAAGAAGTCCGAGGTGACTTCTATGCTGATCCGGTGGCTTTTGGCCACTGAGGGCACTCGTGGTAGTCGTGTCCGTTGTCTCCACTCCGACCGTGGGGGTGAGTTTTGCTCCGGCGTCCTTGCCGGGTTCTGCGGCGAGCAGGGCATCAGACAGTCCTGGACGCTGCTGGAGTCCCCACAGCATAATGGGGTTGCTGAGCACCGCATTGGCTTGGTCATGGATATCGCCCGCACGTCCATGATCCATGCCTGTGCGCCCCATTTCTGTGGCCCTACGCGCTTCACTACGCTGCGCACCAGCTGAACCTCCAGCCGCGTGTCTCGCGGCCTGAGGTTTCACCGACCAGTCTTTGGACTGGGTCCCTTGGTGTTGGGTCGGCCTTTCACGTCTGGGGCTGCCTTGCGCTTGTCCGCGACACCTCTGCGGACAAGCTCTCGGCTCGCGCCATCCCCTGTGTCTTCCTTGGTTTCCCGGTGGGCTCTCCCGAATACTCCTTTTACCACCCACCCCTCCACCAGTTTCTAGACTCTCGTGACGTCCGGTTTGACGAGTCAGTGTCCTAGTACACCCGGTACCCCTGTCGAGGTCTCCCAGTTCCCCCTCCCCCCCTCATCCTCGCACCCTCTTCTCCCCCTGCTCCCGCTCCTCCGGTACCCCCGCCCCCCCTGGTCCTGCCTCGTCAGGTGTGTCTCACGCTACCTCTCTACCCTCGGTCGCGCGTCAGGTAGCGTCTCCCTCCCCGCAGTCCTCCTCACAGTCTCCTCAGCAGCCTTTGACACTTCCGCGACAGGCTACTGTGGACTCGGTTGGTGTTGGAGCTGGAGGTGCAGCCACTGGCGGTACTCGGTCTGGGGGTGCTCGTTCGAGGGGTGTTGGAGCTGGAGGTGCTGGCGCAGGTAGCGCTAGCTCTGGGGGTGCTAGAGCTGGAGGTTCTGCCACTAGAGGTGCTAGTTCTGGGGGTGCTGGAGCTGGAGGTGCTGACACTGGAGGTGCTAGTTCTGGGGGTGCTAGTGCTGGAGGTACTGGCACTGGAGGTGCTAGTTCTGGAGGTGCTGGCACTGGCGGTGCTAGTTCCGAGGGTGCTCGAGCAAGAGGTGCTGGCGTTGTACGAGCTAGTAGTGAGGAGACAGGAGTTGGAGGCTCGCCTACTGCGTCGCCCACTGCGCCTCCCCACCGCCACGACACCCATTTCCAGGCCCTTCGCAAGCTTGAGCGCGAGGAGCAGGAGCAGTTGGCGCAGGAGAGGCAGGAGTTGCAGCGGTTGGACCAGCAGCAGCAGCAGCCTTCACTTTTGCAGCAGCTGTTCCCTCCAGTGAGTGGCCTTTGGGCCCTTGGTCTTCCTTCCTCTCCTCCTATTCACTCATAGTCTCCTACCACGTATAGTCCTACGTTTCCTCCTCCGGACTCGACTCCGGCTGTTTTCTTTCCTCTTGTTGTTCGGCACGACTGGACTAGTCGTTGTCCTCCACGTGCTCGGCCCTCGTCTCCTCTTGCCGACCTCCGCACCGTCTTGTTTCATTCTCCTCTTTGTCGTTCTCCGCCAGTGTCTGTTCTCCCCTCACCTCCTGCGTCGTCTCTCGCCGTTTCCTCTCACCCTATCACTCACTACTACCGTACTTCTCGCCCTGTTGTCTCTCGTATTCTCGCCTCTCTTGTCACCGACCCTCGTGCCTCTCCGTCGTCTGTCTCGGCTCTTACTGCCGCTGTCGTTGAATTTGCTTCCACCCGCCGTCTTGAATACGCCACGCGTGTGGTGGCTGCTCCACCTCCCCGTCCTCTGTCTGACGGGGGTGAGTCCGCCCTTGGCTATGACGTCCTAGAGGACAAGCAGTTTGAGTTGGATTTCATAGCAGCCGCTTCCCCCTCTCTCTGCGCCAAGCTGCTTTCCCTTGAGGGAGACCCCGACGCCCTTGACATACCGACACCTCGCACGTACCGTGAGGCAGTGTCAAGGAGGTGGGCCTCTCAGTGGAAAGCGGCCATGGATGCAGAGCTAGCGTCTTGGAGATCCACAGGCACGTACGTCGACGTAGTTCCCCCTCCCAGGGCGAACATTGTCTTTCACCGCCTGTGTTCGAGGCGCGCTACATGGCTAGGGGTTTCAATCAGCATGAGGGAGTTGACTTCTTCTAGACCTTCACCTCGACCCCGAAGATGACTACTCTTCAGGTGTTACTGCACGTAGCAGCACAGCGAGACTACGAGCTGCACTCTCTTGACTTCTCTACTGCGTTTCTCCAAGGCCATCTACTCGAGGAGATTTGGCTACGCCGTCCTCCTGGCTTCACTGACACTTTCCCTCATGGGACCCAGTGGAGCCTGAGGCGGCCAATCTACGGTCTCCGCCAGTCGCCCCGTGAGTGGCACGACACTATTCGCTCCATGCTTCATGACCTTGGGTTTTGTCCTTCCTCTGCCGTTGTTTGTTCGCACTGGTTCCACTCCTTTCTTTATACTAGTGTACGTCGACGATTTGGTCTTTGCTACAGCAGACAGGGCAGCTCGGACTGAGGTGAAATCCGAACTGCAGAAGAGACACAAGTGCACAGACCTCGGTGAACTGTAGCGCTACCTTGGCCTGCAGAACACCAGAGACAGAGTTGCTCGCACCATCACACTGACTCAGTCACACATGGTGCAGCAGGTCCATCGGCGGTTCGGGTTTTAGTTCTCCACCACACAGCCCACTCCTCTTGCCATTGACCACCAACTCACTGGCCCATTTCCTGACGAGCCCTTTGAGTCTAGTGGCCCCTACGCAGAGCTTGTGGGCTGCCGCATGTACCTGATGACTTGTACTCGGCCGGACCTCGCCTTTCCCCTCAGCGTCCTCTCTCGCTTTGTTGCGACTGGGAGACCCCGTCCTGTTCACTGGACACTTGCTGTGAGGGTGGCGAAGTACATGGCAACTACATCAGGCATGGGGCTTGTGCTTGGAGGGACACAGCCTGTTGTCTTGACCGGTCACTACGACTCTTCCTACGCTGACGACGTGGAGACTCAGCGCTCAACTCAGGGTTACTGCTTCAGACTGGGTACTGGTGCTAAGCGTGGAGGTCTATACGGTTGTCGTCTGTGCCTTCATCCAGTGCATAGGCAGAGATCTACACTGGTGCCATGGCGGCACAGGAGCTTCGCTGGTTAACCTTCTTGTTCGCTGACCTTGGTGAGCGGCCTCGCTCTGCACCGACCTTGGTTAACTCTTGAAGTGGCCTTGTGACCTTGGTTAACTCTTGAACTGGCCTTGTGGCCACTTGCTTGTGCTTGGAGTGTATGTTGACTCTGAGCGCCACCCAGAGCTTTGTTTTTTATGCTTGTTCTTGACTGGTCTTGTGGCCCTTTGTTTCCCTTGGTTGTTTTGATGCCCCTCACTTAGCCTATGGGGGTGTGTCAAATGTTTATATCTTCTATATATTGTTAGATAGGCTACAGTGAGTTGCCCTCTAAAGGGTACAACACTTGAGGTCGAGACTTGTATCTCCTTATTCCCGCTTACTCACATCATCCTCTCGACACTTGTTTCCTAGCCTATTTTAAGACAGCCTTCTGATGCCCCACGTGCCCCAAGGGCACCGGGCTGCACAGTTCGGAATAGGACTGCCTATTGAAACAACCCAAGGATGTACCAGCAGCATTCGCCCTCTTGGTCTGTAATTAAAACCGGAGGTCCATAGGTTTCAAAGGTACGAATGTTGGTTGGGGAAAGAGCCGCAACTGGCTCTCAACTGTCATCTACTAGGTTACTCCCAACCAAGGGTAGGAAGGATGAGACACTTTTAGGCTTCTTGAGACTTGAGCAAATCATCAGGCAATGATCATGGAGTACATTCTGAATTGGGCCTGCCTCATAATTAACCATTCAGAGAATCAGAGGGCTTGCTGTTGCTGGTGCAGCTTAAACTGACAGCTTAGTTGGTGGTGCTGCTAAAGTTGGAGGAGCCATAAGTTTTGCGGACTAAAAAGATGATAGACTGTCAGAGGTCCACTGGTAATCCCCGATTGATCTTAGGAAAGGGTAACATGCTCGTTGTCCTGGGGGGTTATGGGCGCACTGACCCGCTACTTAACTGTTGGGCTGAGAAAAGCCCTTAGGATCTTTTCAAGGCTAAGATCTCTTGTAGTAGTAGGAATGTTGTAGTTGCGGAAGCGTAAATAATAAGAATTCTTGAACCACCCTGCGCTAGTATGTGAGGGCAAGATGAGTTAATAATAGCAAAGACATACAAGGCTTTTATATGATTACAGAGGAATATGAAAAGTTCTACTTTAACTGTTTTCTGCTGTTGTGGTTCGATATGGTGACGACTCGGGTAACTGCTCAGTATCGAGTCAGTTATGTGTCCTTGCTGTCGCACTGTACTTTTCGTCAAGTCAAAGGTCAGTGACCTTTGACCTTCGCGTAACCTCCAGCTGTTACGGTTGTTGACTCGCGTGTTGTTTCGCTATAGTCCGCTTCCATTCTCGTGTCGATACTTCGATTACTTCAGAAGCGTTAGATTAATTCTTTCCAATTCCAACACTCCCCTTCGCTTCTGGAGTGTCGCTGCTGATGACGTGTCCTTGTCCAGTCAGCAGCATGCAGTACTCGAACTTCTGTTTTCCGAGTTTCTTGGTCAAGTAATCAGCTGCCATCTCGGATGTGGGACAGTAGGATAGCTCGAGTCTTCCCTTCTCGATTTCGTCTTTTACGAAGAAGTACCGGAGGGCGATATGCTTCGTTCGATTCGCGAACCCATTTTTGTTTGCTATGCGAATGGCCGATTGGTTGTCGCAGAAGAGGGAGAAGCTGGGTAACTGAGCCAATTTTGCTTCCTCCAGTAATTCGCGAAGATATAGCCCTTCCTTGGTGGCTGAGCAGAGTGCGATATATTCTGCTTCGGCTGAGGAGAGAGCGATTAGCTCTTGCTTATTCGACTGCCATGAGATAGGGCCGATAGGTTCGAGTCGGTAGATGTACCCAGTGCGAGATCGCCTGTTGTCGGGATCTCCAGCGTGATCGGCGTCGACGTATCCGATTAACTTAGGTGTAGTTCCGGTCTTGTGGTAGGTTAGTCCGATCGTCGGGGTACTGACGAGGTAGTGAAGTGCACGGTCGAGTTCCAGCATGTGTTCTGCTTCAGGTTTCTTGAGGTAGGTGGCGAGTTGACTAGCTGAGTAGGATAGATTAGACAAATTTTGTTGGTAGTCGCGAATGCCGGCGGATTTGAGTAGGGCGTAGTCTTTGCGATTTCCGTCGGTGTAGCGGTATGGCGTGGTGATGGCAGTTGGAGTAAGTCCGAATCGTTTAGCGATGGTGTCAGTGTATTTTTCGGCGCTGAGGTAGATTGCGTTGTCGCCATCTTGTATGTTGAGTCCCAGGTATTGTGTCGCGACGGTGAGTGTCAGATCCCGCTGCAGCTCCCCTTCAAACCAAGTAGTTATGTCGTTGGTGGAGCCTATGTAGAGGAGGTCGTCTACGTAGACGATGAGTAGGATGTAGTCAGTCCCCTTAGTGAGTCGGTACATCCCTTGGTCGTGTGGTAGTTGGAGGAATCAGATGCGGATTAGGCGGGCGTGAAGATGCTTCTGCCACAGTCTCGGGGCTTGTTTGATCCCGTACAGTGACTTTTCCAGCTGACAGACTTGGTTGGGGTCTGCGTTAGACCCGTGCGGGAGTTCAATGAAGATCTCGGCATCGACGGGGGCATAGAGGAATGCGTTGGCGACATCGATTTGTCGAAGTTTCTTCCGGTTCATGGCGGCTCTCGTGAGGAGAATCCGCAGCGAGGTATGTCGGCTAACTGGTGCAAATATTTCCGTGAAGTCTCGTCCTTGCTCTTGGTCAAAGCCACGCACGACCCAGCGTGCTTTGAATTTGTCGATTGTTCCGTCGGCTTTTGTTTTCACGCGGAAAACCCATTTTCCCGTGAGAATGGTCTTGTTGCGTGCCACTCCGATAGACACGACTTTCCAGGTGTTGCGTTCTTGCAGCGCCTTTAACTCTCTGTCCATGGCTTCGCGCCATTTTTCTCTATGTCCCCCCCCCAAGAGCCTGCTGAATGTTGGCAGGCTCCTTAGGTGGTGCTGCTCCGTGGACAGTGGTGACGAGTCCTAGTATCTGCAGTCCACTCTGTGTGTAGCGGGGGAGATTTGCGACCTCGGGATAAGCTGCTTCATCTCCCGCTTCTGGGTATGGGAGGAAGTTGGGTCCTATGCATTTGGAGACGTTGATGTCAACCGGTTGGGGTGTAACGTAACCGGTATCGGCGAAGTTGAAGTAGGTTTCGGCGTTGACACTTTCGCGAGGGTTGTCGTCGTCCATGGGGATGTTCACAGAGCAATACGGGAGAGGTCCGGCTTCTTCCGAAGCTCCATCCACGTTCTGCTCGTCCCATTCAGCTTCGTCTGCTGCTGAAGCGAAGGCTCGGTTGCCACGGAAGCCGCCTGTGAGGTCTCGATTTGCTGCCAGGTTATCCAGGTATGTTTGAAGTGTGAGTCGCTCGTAGAAAATGACATCATGTGCTGCTACTGTTTCCTTCGAGTGGACCTCAAAAATCTTCCATGCGTTGTAATGCTTTTCGATGCCCAAGTGTAGTCCCCACTGTGCGCGTTGGGAAAATCTTCCGGCTCTTGCAGTGTGCGGGCGGTACTGTACCATGCATTGTAAGATTTTTGTGTTGCCCAGTTTCCCTGTCCACAGCAGGTGCGGTGATGCGTTGTTCGGGAGCGATGATGACGACAGCAAGTTGTGCAGCATGACAGCATGGTCCATCGCCTCAGGCCACTAGTGGTTGGGCAGTCGCATGCCACGCAACAGTTTGCGCATGGTGTTTTGGAGAGTTCTGTTCATCCGCTCTACCACGCCTTGCTGTTGATGGGCGTAGGGAAGCGAGATGAGTTGCTTGATGTGTCGTTCTGCGAGGTACTGCCGGAACCTTTGTGACTGATATTCCCCTCCCCCGTCTGACTGGAAGCTTTTCAGCTTTGCTCCTGATTCTCGTTCTGCCACAGGCAGCCAGGCGACGAAGGCTTCGAAGGCCATGTCGCGACTTGGGAGGTTGAGGTGCGAGACGTATCGGGTGGCGGCGTCGATGAAAGTAATGACATAGTTATATGCTCCCTCTCCTTGTTCGCGAGTATACAGGATGTCGCTGTATACTTTCTCGAGTGGTGCGTAGGCTGGTGCGCTTGGATTGTGGTGAGAGACAAATGGCTGATGAGGTAAGTCGGCTGCGGGGCAGGTAAAACAGGTTCCTCGGACTCATTGAATTTCTCTGCCGTCGGGTAGAAGTAAGGAATCTTTGTCGAGTACTGCTGCCTTGATCGTGTTATTTAACGTTGTGTTGCTTGGATGTCCCAGTCTTTCGTGCCACAGTGATTCACTCGCACGATGTCCGGGTGAGCGCCTGTACAGGTCGGAGTTGGAGTAAAATCCCGCGGTGAAATTGGCGCTTCTGTGAACTTCGCGCGGAGTGGGATTTAAATGCTGCGCAAGAGTCGGTGGAGTGTCGTTGATGAGAGTTGGTGCCGTCGAAGAGCCCGCGATTGGTGCCGCAGGTGTTGCTGCTGTTGCTGATGTTTTCTCTGCTGATATTGATGTTGTTTCTTCTTGCCCGATTGTTGCTAATGCCCTTGTCCTTTCTGCTTCAGGTATGGTATGTGAATACCAAAATCCTCCAGGACTGAAATCAGGGTCGAGATCGGGTGGATGTGTCCAAGAAGTGAAGTTGACGATGGCGTCGCTATCGGCGGTTATTTGGTCCGGAACGAAATCAAGAACGAAGACATTATTCTTCAAGACTGCCTTGCCAATGTAGAGTTCGCCCTTTCCGTGGAATAACTTGAACTCCTGAGTGGTGCTGTCTGCTTCGAGATGAATGCCCTTCGCCATCAGTTGACTGACGCTGAGTAAGTTGTAGCCGAGTCCTTCTGCAATTAGAACCTTTGACATTTGTAAAATAACGTTAGTTTCTCGAGACTGAAGTTGCACGATCCCTTGTCGTCGTGTGTGCAGGTTCTGGTTGTTGGCGACAGTGACTACAACTTCGCGCTGAATGAAGCAACCCGAGGAGCACATGTGCTGTCCGCAGCAACTGTCCAAGAACCAAGTGTCTTTCCCGGACGGCTCGCTTTGTGCGATGGCTGCATACGTCGGGTTAGGCTCTAGTGATTCGCGACAAGGAGTGCGCTCGTCGAGTTGTTCTTCTTGTGAGTAGAACGGTGGTGATCCGGTGATGCAGGAGTCTGTTGTTCTTGTCATACAGCTTACGATGTTTCTTGTGCCTTGCGCAGATGTTGTCGTTGATGATGGTAAAGACTGTACTTGATTGGTGGGATGCGCCTGCGTAGAAGTTAATTGACTGCTTGAGGGTCGAAGTTGACGTTGCGGCGACGTCGATTGCTGCTGATTCGGGCAGTGTGTGCACGGATGTCCGGACGTCTTGCAGAGGTGACAGAACGGTGGGACGGTTGTTATTTCGATTGTTGTTGTTGTTGTAGCGTCGTTGAGTGTGAAACGCGAATTCCGGTGCTGACGCTTTCTTCTTGTGTCGTTCTTCGTGCGAGTCCATATCCTGCTGTTCAGCATGAATTTCGGCGCAGCGAGCTGCTTTGAAGATTTTCCCGTGAGCTCGAAGGAGTGCTCGAGTGGAGCGCCAATGAGGACCGAGGCCAGCAATGATGACTGTTACGAAGGCTTCTTCCGATATTGATCCTCCGCATCGGAGGAGTCTGTCGCGCAGTCCACAACAACGGCTGATATACGCCATTCCCTTTTTGCCGGGTTTCATTTCCACTGTTGTCAGCTGTGCCATGAGACGACTTAGGTTGACACTGTCTGTTGCTTGATACAGGTTCTTCAGATGATCGTACGCCAGCTCGGCAGAGTTGCCGTATCCTCGATAAGACCGAATGTTCTGCTGCTCGTTTGGCGTTATGTTTCGAAGAAGTTGTGAGAGAATAGACGAAAGAATGATTGAATTAGGAAATGAGAAGGGTACAAGTAGGAAACACATAAGTGTTGTACCCTCTAAGGACTACCCCACTACAGCCTAGACAGACTATAGTAAATATATGTTTGACACACCCCCATAGGCAAAGTGGGGGAGAACAAGGGGTCACAAGACCAGTCAAGAAAGACAAAGCAAACTCAGGGTGGATCACAAAGTCACCACACAGTCTGAGCACAAGCAAAGGGCCAGAAGGCCAGTTCACATGCAGAGTTATATAAAGGAAAGCAAACAATACAGTGAACACAACCTAGCAAGTGTAAGCATGCAGGTATAAGTATATAGAGTACAGTACAAGCAGAGTCAAGAAGTCAACAAGTGAGGCACAGTAGGTACAAGGCCTAACACAGTACAGAAACGCTGATGATCACAAGGCTGAAGTGCCTTGGTGAAAACATCAGCAGTGTTGGCCTGAGAGGCCACGTAAGCAAGACGAAGCTGGCCACGCTGCTGCAACTCTCGAGCAAGGAAGTAACGCAGAGCAATGTGCTTCGTTCTGTGCTCCAGTCTGTGCTCCTGACACAAGGCAAGCATTGCCTTGTTGTCGACGTACAGAACTGGAGGAGAACGAGGCGCCTCTCCCAAGTCGGTCAGCAGGTAGGTGAGCCAGCGAAGCTCCTGTGCAGCCATGGCCCCAGCGTAGATCTCAGCCTCGCAACTGGAGCTGAGAACAGAAGAAGAGCGGGTAGACCGCCAGGAGACAGAACCGGAGCCAAGGCTGAAGGTGTAACCCTGTGACGACCGCTGCGTAGCCAAGTCGTCAACCCAGGAGGCGTCAGCGTGACCAGTGAGGACAACTCGAGCCCGTCCTCCAAGCACGAGCCCCATGCCCGATGTACTGCACAAGTATCGCAACACCCTCTTCGCAGCATCCCAGTGCACCTTTCGGTGCCTGCCGGGAGCCACGTAGCGAGCCAGAAGGCTGAGAGGGTATGCGAGGTCAGGTCGTGTGCAAGTCATCAGGTACATGAGGCAGCCCACAAGCTCTGGATACGGGCCACTCGGCTCTACGGACTCGTCCGAAGGTGGAGCTGAGAGCGAGTGACCGGTAGGCAGAGGAGTGGACTGTGGCGAGGAGTAGGTGAAGCCGAAGCGCTGAAGGACCTGCTGCACCATGTGTGACTGAGTCAAGGTAATGGTGCGCTGTGCTCTGTCCCGGGTGATCCGCAAGCCAAGATAGCTTGTGAGCTCACCCAGGTCTGTGCACGTGTGTCTCTTCTGCAGCTCGGACTTCACGTGGGCGAGTGCCTCCGTGTCAGCAGTAGCAAAGACAAGGTCGTCTACGTACACAAGAACGTAGAACGGCGGCAGGGTAGCGTCAGTGCGTAGAAACAGAGAAGGGTCAGCAGTGGAAGGAGCAAAACCAAGAGTAGCAAGAGTCGTCCTGAGCGTGTCGTGCCACTCACGGGGCGCCTGGCGGAGACCGTAGACTGGCCGCCGGAGGCTCCACTGGGTACCAGTAGGAAACTGTCAACATATATTTTATATGTGTTGTTTAGGTTAGTCTAGGTGTTACATTTCTACTTACTTGCATGATTAGGGTTTGCTATATCTAGGGTTGTACTTCACATTTTCTATCAATTCATTCTTATCGTAACATGGTATCAGAGCGAAGGTCTCGGGTTCGAATCCCAGTGTGTGCACTTCGGGCATCCCAGTGCGGGGGGGTGTCAGAGGTCCACTGGTGATCCCCGATTGATCCTAGGAAAGGGTTACAGGCTCGTTGTCCTGGGGGGTTATGGGCGCACTGACCCGCTACTTAACAAGCCCTTTTATCCCAATGGTCTAGTGGTTGGGATTCTAACATGGTATAGAGCTAGGTTTCCCTTAGGCGATTTTTCCCCTAGGCGATTTTTTCCCTTAGGCGAAATTTCTCTCGATAGTCTATGGGCCCACCACCCGCGCGCCTCGTAGCGACCCATAGCCCGAAGCGCCCTGCCCCGTAGAGCCCGAGTAGGTCGCGCCCCCCGTCGACATCGCGCGTCACCCGTTTCTGCCCTGCGCCCCACCCGTTTTTTGCCGAGCGTCACTCGGTTTTTAGCCCCGCGCCCCACTCGTTTTACCCCGCGTGTTGCCCCCCAGTCCTCTAGCGCGCAGCAGACGAACGCACGTAGCTGCGCGCGCAGCCTTAGTCGCACCCGCAGCTCCGCGCTAGTACGTCGTAGCCGCGCGCACGTGCAGCCCACCGTCGTAACCGGCCCCCAGACCTGAAATCCCCCTCAGAACCGCACAGAACCGCCGCCTTAACAGCTTCCCCACCTGAAAACCGCCGCCCCAGACCTGACAACCGCCGCCCCACCTGGAAACCTGCTGCCCCACCCGTTCCAGGCACCTCACCCGGGATCAGCCGCCCCACCCAGTCCTCTCCACCGCATAGAACCGCACAGTACTGCACATAACCGCACAGAACTGCACAGATTCGCCGCCTCACCCGTAGCCCGCTGCCTTAACAGCTTCCCCACCTGAAACCTGCCTCCCCACGATCTACTACACCTGCCGTCAGTAGCCCCAGCCGATTACACTGCCGACAGCTACACCAGCAGCAGCATAGGCTGCCCCCAGCGCACCAGCAGCAACGTAGGCTGCCCCCAGCAGAACCAGCAGAACCAGCAGAACCAGCAGAACCAGCAGAACCAGCAGCAGCATAGGCTGCCGCCAGCACACTAGCAGCAGCATAGGCTGCCCCCAGCGCACCAGCAGCAGCGTAGGCTGCCCCCAGCAGAACCAGAAGCGGCATAGGCTGCCACCAGCGCACCAGCAGCAGCATTGGCTGCCCCCAGCAAAACCAGTAGCAGCTAAGGCTGCCCCCAGCAGAGCCAGAAGCAGCATAGGCTGCCCCCAGCGAACCAGCAGCAGCATAGGCTGCCGCCAGAGCACCAGCAGCAGCAGCATAGGCTGCCCCCAGCGAACCAGCAGCAGCATAGGCTGCCCCCAGCGCACCAGCAGCAGCTTAGGCTACCGCCAGCGCACCAGCAGCAGCTTAGGCAACTGCCAGCGCACTAGCAGCAGCATTGGCTGCCCCCTGGAGAACCAGTAGCAGCCTAGGCTGCCTCTCAGCAGAACCAGAAGCAGCACAGGCTGCCCCCAGCGCACCAGCAGCAGCTTAGGCTGCCCCCAGCAGAACCAGCAGCAGCATAGGCTCACATGGCATGTACTAGGGTTCTACAGCAGCAGGGCCAGCCGCAGCACTCCCGTCAGTGGGGGCCTGCGGGTCCAAAGTGTGGCGCCCCCAGCAGTGGCTCAGCTAGCAGTGGGCGAGACGTCGGCCCCTGCGGGTACCGGGCCCTGACAGGCCCTGGTGCTGGCACTACCTGCTGGAGTCCTGACCACACTGCGTCCAGCTGCTACCGTCGACTCGACGACCTCCACCGTGAGCGTTTTGGTCCTCACGCTATTACACCGCACTGGCCTTCGCGCCTTCGACAGCGCACTACTGCACCAGTTGAGTCTCACCTGCCTGGTCTAGGACCCTTTCCGGCTGCACGAGTAGAGACCTGTGTTTCCAGTCTTGGTGCGTGTGTTGTTTCCAGTCCCGGCGCCTCTGAGGGTCTTTGTGTAGAAGCTGCAGCTACCACTAGTCTAGCACTAGCCTTTGTAGCTGGTTCGGGTGCGACCCCACAGACTGCACAGCTTTCCTTCACCCTAGATTCTGGAGCGTCCAGCTGTTTCTTTCGCGACTGTACCGACCTCACACCACTGCGCACTCCAGTCACTGTCGCCTTGGCTGACCCCTCTGTGGGACGTGTAGTTGCTAGCAGCACCACCACTCTTCCGTGTCCGGCGGCTCCCTCAGGTTTTCTTACAGGTTACTACACCCCCTCGTTCTCTAGGAACCTGGTGGGTGTCAGTCACCTTCACGACCTAGGCGTAGTCAATACTTTCCCACTGGACGAGCCTGTTGCCTCCTGCACTGTCGGTGCCACTGGGGCGCCCCTGGCCACATTCCACAGAGAGCCGGGATCTGGTCTGTACTCACTACACACTGGGTCCCACCACACTGAGTCGGGTCAGGTCAGGTCAGGTCAGGTAGCTGCTGTGTCGTGTGACTGTCGGTCCCTCACCCACCCGTCGGTCCTCTGGCACCACCGTCTAGGTCACCCGTCGTTCCCGTGTCTCAGTAGGATGGCACGTTACCGTCTGGTCTCAGGTCTCCCAAGGTCGCTTGCACCGCTTCCCCGCTCGCCTGCGCCGCTGTGCACTCCTTGCGTCGAGGGTCGGCAGCGCGCTGCCCCTCACTCCTCCTCGTTCCCCCCCACCACGGCTCCCTTCGAGACCCTGCACTTGGACGTCTGGGGCCCCTCTCCGGTCCTTGGCCCACGTCAGGAGCGCTACTTCCTGATTGTGGTGGACGACTATTCCCGCTACACCACGGTTTTCCCCTTGCGACGGAAGGCCGACGTGCCTACCGTCCTCGAGCCGTGGCTACTAGCGTGGGGTGGCGCCCAGGGCCTGTGTGGGCTTCGCCTACACTCGGACCGTGGTGGTGAGTTTTCTTCCACTCGCCTGGAGACGTTCTGTCAGGGTCGGGGGATCATCCAGTCTTACACGCTACCAGCATCACCGCAGCAGAACGGGGTAGCCGAGCGACGCATCGGCCTGGTCATGGAGGTTGCCCGGACCTCCATGTGCCATGCCGGTGCCCCCCAGTTCTTGTGGCCCCAAGCAGTCCGCTACGCCGCGCACCAGCTGAACCTGTGGCCCAGTGACGCACGGCCAAGGGTGACGCCGGTCTCCCTTTGGACAGGTTCTCCGGGCGTAGCAGCTGACTTCCGCGTCTGGGGTTGTCTGGCTCACGTTCGCGCCCCTGGCGCGAACAAGTTGTCTCCGCGCACTCGTGCCTGCGTCTTTCTTGGCTTCCCTTTGGACGCCTCCGGCTGGGTGTTCTACGACCCGGTCACCTACCAGTTCTTCGCTTCGCAGGACGTCACGTTCGACGAGTTTGTCTGTTACTACAGGAGTCGCCCCCACCGAGGTACTGAGGCCTTTTCCCCCCCGCTGTTCCTCACCCTTGAGCCCCCACCAGTCGCCCCGGTAGCCCCCCCCCCTTCGCGTCCTGCCCCGTCAGGTGTGTCGCACGTCACTCCGCAGTCTTCCCCCCCGCAGCGTCCAGTCCCTGTCGTGTCTGGGGGTGCGGGAGGTGCAGTTGCGGAGGGTGAGGGTACTGGGGCTGCAGGAGCTGGTGGTGTCGGCTCTGGGGGTGCAGGGGTTGTGGGCGTGGAGGTCACTCCTGTGGAGGACACGGCAGCCTCGACTCGGCGGCCTCGCCCTGCCTCACCCCCTGGCTTCCCGTCCGTCCCGCAGTTTCCTCCTCCTTCTTCTCTGCGGTCGGTTGCTGCGGAGCCTGGGGGTGTTCCTGCGGGAGGTACTGGAGGCCCCGGGGGTGTCGGTGGTGGAGGTGCTGGTTCTGGGGGTGCTGGAGCTGGAGGCACTGGCACTGTGGCGCCTACACCGCGCACTGTACGTTTCCTGACCCGTGAGCAGCGTCTCCTCCGGTTGGAGAGGGAGGAGCGTGAGCGATTTGAGAGGGCACAGCAGCAGCAGCAGCAACAGCAGCAGCAGCAGCAGCAGCAGCAGCAGCAGCAGCAGCAGCAGGAGAGAGTAGAGGAGGAGTCACAGCAGCAGCACGAGAGGGTAGCGCAGGAGTCCCGGTCGCAGCAGCGGGTGCAGCTGCAGCCGCAGCAGGAGAGGGTAGAGGAGGAGTCACGGCCGCACCAGGAGAGGGTAGAGCAGGAGTCCCGCCCGCAGCAGCAGGTGCAGTTACAGACACAGCAGGAGAGAGTAGAGGAGCAGTCACGGCCGCACCAGGAGAGGGTAGAGCAGGAGTCCCACCCGCAGCAGCAGGTGCAGTTACAGACGCAGCAGGAGAGAGTAGAGGAGGAGTCACGGCAGCAGCAGGAGAGGGTAGCGCAGGAGTCCCGGTCGCAGCAGCGGGTACAGCTGCAGCCGCAGCAGGAGAGGGCAGAGGCGGAGCCACAGGAGCAGCAGCAGGGGCCGGTACCGTCGCAGCAGACGCTAGAGGAGGCGGAGCAGCAGCGACTGCGACTACGCGACCTCCCCGACCCAGCACCTGCACGCTTTGTTCGTGGTCCCCTACCGTCCCCTCCTGTTCCACCAGTTGAGTCCCTTTCCTCCTCCCAGTGGACTCGTCGTCCTCCCCTCAGTCGTGCTGTGTCTCCACAGCCCCGTCGGTCCCGTTACCGTGCAGACGGTCCGTTTCACCTTGTTCTCCGCTCTCGTGTTCCACCTCCTCCTGTCCTTCCACAGCCCCCTGAGTCGTCCCTCACTGTGCTTCACGACCCGTTGTCCGACTACCTCCGTGCCTCCCGTCCTGTCGTCTCCCGTGTTTTGTCCGCGTTGGTCACTCACCCGACTGCACCTCTGTCGTCTGTCTCAGCACTTGTTACCACTGTCTCTGGCTTTGCCTCTTCCCACCGCCTTGACTACGCCGCTCACTTGGTGAGTGGCCCTGCACGTTCTCCGTCCTCTAGGGGTGCTCCTGTCTTTCCCCTGGAGGTCGTAGAGGACAGGCAGTTCGAGCTTGGTTTCCTTGCGGCCGCTGTTCCTCATCTCTGCGCCATGCTGCTTGCCCCTGAGGGGGATCCAGACGCCCTTGACATCCCGATCCCTCGCACTCACGCCGAGGCGGTCTCGGGACCCTGGGCTTCGTACTGGATAGCAGCTGAGGAGGCAGAGATGGCATCTTATAGGTCCACAGGCACTTACGTCGACGCAGTCCCACCACCTGGGACGAATGTCGTCAGTGGCCGATGGCTCTACAAGGTGAAGCGGCCGCCTGGATCACCACCTGTGTTCAAGGCGCGCTATGTTGCGAGAGGCTTCAGTCAGCGAGAGGGGGTGGACTTCTTCCAGACCTTCGCTCCCACCCCGAAGATGAGTACTCTTCGGGTGTTGCTGCATATTGCAGCCCAGCGCGACTACGAGTTGCAGAAACAGAAACGACCCAGTGAAGCCAGGTGGGCGGCGCAGCCAGATCTCCTCGTGCAGGCTGCCCTGTAGGAAGGCTGTGAAGTCAAGCGAGTGGAGCTCGTAGTCACGCTGAGCAGCAACGTGCAGCAGTACCCGAAGAGTGGTCATCTTCGGGGTAGGGGAGAAGGTCTGAAAGAAGTCAACTCCCTGTCGCTGACTGAAGCCACGTGCAACGTAACGCGCCTTGAAGGCAGGCGGAGAACCCGGCGGCCGCTTCACCCTGAAGATCCACATGCCACTGACGATGTTTGCCCCAGGTGGGGGAACCTCGTCTACGTAGGTGCCTGTGGACTTCCAGGAAGCCATCTCTGCGTCCATGGCTGCCTGCCACTGAGAGGAGTAGGGACCCTCTATCGCCTCTGCGTAAGAGCGCGGGGTCGGGATGTCTAGTGCATCCGGGTCTCCCTCAGGGGCAAGCAGCATGGACACGAGATGAGGTGAAGCAGCAGCAAAACACTCAAGGTCCTCCTGTCTGTCCTCAAGGACGTCCGTGCCAAGAGCACACTCACCCCCGACGGACGAAGGACAGACAGACGCAGACGCAGACTCAGCAACAAGACTAGCAGCGTAGTCTAGGCGACAGGCTGCAGCAAAGTCAACAAGCTCAGCAACAAGAGCAGACGCAGCAGAGGACTCAAACAGAGGGTCAGTGACAGCAGTGGCCAGAAAGCGGGTGACAGTAGGACTAGCAGCACGAAGGGAGTCAGACTCCGGGTCCGGACCGTCAGGAAGAGAGGACGCAGGAGGAGAGGGCAGAGGGACACGCTGTGGAGCAGTAGAAGGACGCAGTGTCATAGAGTGAGTGCCTGGGACAGGAGGAAGACGCGGACGCGAAACACGACCAGCGCGAACAGTACGGACAGGCGACGCAGGACGAGACTCAGGCTCACGACGCTCCGTAAGACCTCTAGTCGGACCAGAGTAAGGAGAAGGACCAGGCAGCGGAGAGGCCGACTGCAACTGCGACTGGGACTGGACAGGCGGTGGACTCAGGAAAGGAGGAGGAGGACCAGGAGAAGGCGGGGAGCCAAGAACCTGCTGAAGGAGCGGAACGTAGTACGGCCGCGGCCGCACAGCGCCTCCAGCAGCTCCAGCACCAGCACCACCAGCAACAGCAGCACCTCCAGCAGCTCCAGCACTAGCACCACCTCCAGTAGCACCAGCACCTCCAGCAGCTCCAGCAGCTCCAGCACCAGCAGCACCTCCAGCAGCTCCAGCACCACCTCCAGCAGCACCAGCACCTCCAACAGCTCTAGCAGCTCCAGCACCAGCAGCACCTCCAGCAGCTCCAGCACCAGCACCACCTCCAGCAGCGCCAGCACCTCCAGTAGCTCCAGTAGCACCTCCAGCACCAGCAGCACCTCCAGCAGCTCCAGCACCAGCACCACCTCCAGCAGCACCAGCACCTCCAGCAGCTCCAGCAGCACCCCCAGCAGCAACCCGACAGCGCCGAGAGTACCACTCACGAAGCCGCTGTGGAGAGAGGGGCTCCCGCCGCGACGGGACACCTAGAGCACCTCCAGACGCAGCACGTGCAGGCTCAGCACCTCCAGACACAGTACCCTCAGGCGCCACACCCCCAGGCTCAGCACGCCCAGTCTCAGCACCCCCAGACTCAGCACCCCCAGACTCAGCAACCCCAGTCCCCGCACCCGCAGGGTCAGCACCCCTAGCAGCACCTGAGTCGACAGCTACCTCAACCGGCTCGACAGGGTCTACCTGGGACACACCTGAGGGGGCAGGGCCCTGGGGGGGGAGGGGGTGTACCAGGGGAGTACCTGGTGCTAGGAAGAGCGGCGGGGGGGGGGGGGGGGGAGGCAGTGCGGTAGGGAAAGAGACGGTAGTACGACACCGACTCGTCGAACGTGACGTCCTGAGAGGACAGAACACGACGCGAGGTGGGGTGGTAGAACTGCCACCCGGGTGCGTCAGGAGGGAAGCCAAGGAAGACACAGGGAAAGGCACAGGAGGACAGCTTGTCCGCTGTAGTATCGCGGACAAAAGCTCGAGATCCCCAGACACGAAACGCGGACGCATCGCCAACCTTCCCCGTCCACCGCAGAGTAGGTGTGGTCTCCGGCAAGGAGACACGAGGCTGAAGGTTGATCTGATGCGCAGCGTACTGAACCGCGAACGGCCACAGAAAATGGGGAGCAGCCGCATGGATCATGGACGTACGAGCGACATCCATGACCATGCCAATGCGGCGCTCAGCAATCCCATTTTGCTGCGGGGAGGCCGGAAGCGTGAACGTCTGGCGGATGCCCTCCAAACGACAGAAGGCTCGCAGGAGGTCGGAGGAAAACTCCCCGCCTCTGTCTGAGTGCAGACGCAGAACAGGAAGGTCGGAGCCGAAACTCTCACTAAGCTGGCGACGAGTACCGCGGATCCAGTCGATCAACACCTCAGGGACCTCACCCTTGCTGCGCAAGGGGAAGACTGTGGTGTAACGCGAGTAGTCGTCAACGACCAGCAGAAAGTAACGCTCGTGACCCTGTCCACGGACGCGGGCTGGGCCCCACACGTCCATGTGAAGAGTCTGCAGAGGGGCCTCAGTCGGAGGAAACGAGGAGGAGTGAGGAGCGGCGCGCTGCCGGCCTCGACACAAGGAACACAGGTGGGGGCAGGCCCCGGAGGAAGGGGAGGGAGGGACCTGGGGAGGCCAGAGGCAAGAGCACGGGAGGCCATACCTCGAAGACGAGGCAGGGAGGGGTGACCAAGGCGGTGGTGCCAAAGGAGAGTCTCGTGCGCCAGAGGACGACACGAGCAGGGGGCAGACGCAGGACTAGACCTGGACGCAGCAGCAAACACCTGACTGGACGCAGCTACCTGACCAGACGCAGGGACCGGAGGAGGCGCAGTAGTCAGTGTGTACAGACTCGACCCTGGCCGACGGGTGAACGTGGCCAGGTGGCGGCCCGTCCGAGAGCAAGTGCAGTGGGTCACACGCTGACCTCCAGGGGTGAACTGGTCAACCCACGCGTCCTGGAGGTCAGCTCCACTCACCAAGTTCGTAGAGAACGAGGGGAGGTGGAGTCCCGACAGCAAGCCCGACGGGGCCGCAGGACACGGTAGAACCGTGGAGGAGTGTGCAAGGACTGGGCCCCCGGAGGGGTCAGCAAGGGAGACCGCAACAGGCCGACGGAGCGGCGTGAGCGTGGTGCTGTCTCTAAAGAAAGAGCGCGAAGCACCAGAGTCAAGTGTGAAGGTGTGAAAGGACTCAGTAGGTGCAGTACCAGAGAGAGGAGATGTACCAGCACCTGAAGCAGCAGACGCACTAGCACCTAGAGCAGCAGCCGCACTAGCACCCAGAGCAGCAGCCACAGTGCCCGGGTCGGGCGGGACACGCAGGTAACAGTCACCCTCAGTAATATCAGCAAAAGCATACATGGCAGCAAGGATAGCATCAAAGTCTAGATCAAAGATAGGCACATTCTGCAGAAGCAGATCATGCCAACGAGGAAGCTCAACAGCGTCAGGAAACTGGGCACGCCAAGCGCCAGTCAAGCGGCCGAAGCAGCGCTGCGTGGTGTGTGGGAGACCACACACCTCCCCACTCCGAGTGCCGGTGCGAAGAACGTAAGAGCAGGGACCCGCACCCCCAGACCTCCCACGCCCAGCGTACCACTCACGAAGCTGCTGAACCGACGGGGTCTCACGGGTGCGCTGCTGCTGCAGGCGCTGGCTGCCACCAAGGCCTCCATGCGGCGTAGCTGCACCGCGACCAGCACCACCTCCTCCGCTACCTCCACCACCGCTGCCTCCGCCTCCACCCCCTCCGCTACCGCCGCCACGGCCTCCACTGCCGCCACCGACTCCCCCACTCCCGGTACCACCCCCACCACCACCTCCACCTCCTCCACCGCCCCCACCGCTTCCCCCACCGCCCCCTCCACCACCCCTGCTGCCCTTGCCCTTGCCGGGGCGGCGTCGCCCAGTAGAGGCAGACGCAGCGCCGACCTCCTCAGTGCCAACGAGGTCGACAGCAGCAGCAGAGGCAACAGAGGGGAGAAGGGGGACAGGGGAACACCCCTCAAAGAAGGGGGTGCGACGGTCGCCGCGAGAAGCACCTACAGCTAAGATACTCTTCTCAGCTGCAGCAAGGCGCTCCTCTAGCAAGTCGACAGTCAGCGCGGTGGGGCAAAGGGAGAGGAAGTGATCCCTGACTGAGGAGAGAGAGTCAGGGAGGCGGGTGACTAGGTAGTAAAGGGTGATGTACATGGGGGGGGAGTTCGTGGGAAGAAACTCAGTGGGAAGGGTAGCGCGGTAGCGATCGTCACTAGTGCGGAGGTGAGCAACTAGGTCAGCAACAGTGGCAAAGGCGGCAAGGTCAGGAAAGAGGTACGGCAGCATGAGGCGGCTGAGGGCAGCAGTGGTAGGGGAGGAGTAGCGTGCAACTACAGTGTCGTACAGAGCCCTAGCACTCTTGTACTAACTAAAGTGCGCGCGCTCAGTAGACGGCAGGTGATTGCGCACAGCAAGACGAGCAGCAGCATCACGCGTGAGCCACTGCGAGCGAACAGTACTGTCAGAATCAGCAGCAGGGGCAGTAGAGGCGCCAGACGTGAGATCGAACAGTGAGAGGCCATCCTTGCTATCGCACTGTAGGAAAAGCTGCAGATCATCTAGCCAGACCTCAAAGTCAACAGCACGACCCTCAGCATCAAAGGTAAGAACATTGAGACTAGCCATGACAGGTGCAGCAGCAGGCTAGCAGTAGCAGCAGTGCAACTCGGCAGGGCAGGCTAGGCAGGGCGGCGCGGCTCGGCAGGGCGGCACTCTTACCAGTGGCGAGGTCGGGGCAGGGCCGGGGTAGGGCCGCGACAGTGCAGGAGCAGGGCAGGGGCAGGGCCGGGGCAGAGCCGGGGCAGGGCCGGGGCAGGGCCGGGGCAGGGCAGGGGCAGGGCCGGGGCAGAGCCGGGGCAGGGCCGGGGCAGGGTTGGAGCAGGGCCGGGGCAGGGCAGGTGCAGGGCCGGGGCAGAGCCGGGGTAGGGCCGAGGCAGGGCCGGGGCAGGGTCGGAGCAGGGCCGGGGCAGAGCCGGGGCAGGGCCGGGGAAGGGCCGGGGCAGGGCCGGGGCAGGGCAGGTGCAGGGCCGGGGCAGAGCCGGGGCAGGGCCGGTCCAGGGCCGGGGCAGGGTCGGAGCAGGGCCGGGGCAGGGCCGAGGTAGGGCAGGTGCAGGGCCGGGGCAGAGCCGGGGCAGGGCCGAGGCAGGGCCGGGGCAGGGCCGGGGAAGGGCCGGGGCAGGGCCGGGGCAGGGCAGGTGCAGGGCCGGGGCAGAGCCGGGGCAGGGCCGGGGCAGTGCCGGGGCAGGGCCGGGGCAGGGCCTGGGCAGGTCCTGCAGCAGAGCCGGCGCAGGGCCGCGACAGGTTGGGGTAGGGCCGGGCGGGGCCTTACGGGGCCACTAACGGGGCCTGACGGGGCCGTTCGGGGCCTCTAACGGGGCCTGACGGGGCCTGACGGGGCCTTACGGGGCCTTAAACGGGGCCTGACGGGGCCGTACGGGGCCTCACGAGGCCTTACGGGGCCTTAAACGGGGCCGTAAACGGGGCCATACGGGGCCTTACAGGGCCTTAAGGGGCCTTACGGGGCCTTAAGGGGCATTACGGGGCCTTACGGGGCCTAAAACGGGGCCTTACGGGGCCTTAAACGGGGCCTTACGGGGCCGTAAACGGGGCCTTACGGGGCCTTACGGGGCCTGAAACGGGGCCTTACGGGGCCTTAAGGGGCCTTAAACGGGGCCTTACGGGGCCTTAAACGGGGCCTTACGGGGCCATACGGGGCCTTACGGGGCCTTACGGGGCCTTACGGGGCCTTACGGGGCCTTACGGGGCCTTAAACGGGGCCTTACGGGGCCTTAAACGGGGCCTTACGGGGCCATACGGGGCCTTACGGGGCCTTACGGGGCCTTAAACGGGGCCGTAAAGGGGGCCTTAAGGGGCCTTACGGGGCATTCCGGGGCCTTACGGGGCCTTACGGGGCATGAAAACGGGGCCTTACGGGGCCGGCGCTAGCTCTAAGGGCAGGCGCAGGGGCCACTACGGGCCTCGAAAGGGTAGGCGCGACGCGCGCGTCGAGTAGGTACGAAAAATTCAGTGGTGGGCCCTTAAAAAAAAAACTCGAAACTAGCTCTATACCATGTGAGAGAATAGACGAAAGAATGATTGAATTAGGAAATGAGAAGGGTACAAGTAGGAAACACATAAGTGTTGTACCCTCTAAGGACTACCCCACTACAGCCTAGACAGACTATAGTAAATATATGTTTGACAGAAGTATCGTGTACGCCATCAGCGACCGATATGTATACTGCTGCTTGTCGTATTGTGTCCCATGCGTTGGGTATGGCAGGGACCCGTCGAAGAATCCAAGAATTTGCGCGCCCTCCATCATCAGCTCGAATTCGAATGACCAGGTATAGAAGTCCTTTCCATCGAAAGATGTTGATGTCTGCAGTTTTAACACATTTGCGAATTGTGATTGAACTTGAAGTGCGTCTAATGTCTTCTCTTGTCCAGGTGAAGACTGTGGGTGTGGCGCGAAGCTGATGGAGACACGTTGAGGTTCGTACGGAGCAAAGGTGGGTTGTTGCTGATTTCCGCGCGCATAGGATGAACCGTCGAGGCTCATCAGAGTAGCTCTGTTGTTGTTGTCGCTGTTGTTTGATTGCGCAGGACCTGCTTGCTGGTGTTGCTCGTAGAAGGACATGAAGGAGAAGAATTTCTCCATCATGTTTGGGTCAAAGCCCGCTGCTTGATTCCCGGGAGTTTCGGTTGACTCCGCAGCTGGTCTTGTTGCTGTGCCTTCCTCTGTCTGTAGGCCAGAGGCCGGAGGTGGAGTAGGAGTAATGTCGAGAGATCCGTTGGAGGAGTTTCTCTCCTTCTGTGTTGCCATGTCTTGTGTTGTCGTAGGAGTTTTTGAAATCGATCTTGCCTTGTTTGCTCTCATACCATGTTGGGCTGAGAAATAGCCCTTAGGGTCTTTTCAAGGCTAAGATCTCTTGTAGTAGTAGGAATGTTGTAGTTGCGGAAGCGTAAATAATAAGAATGCTTGAACCACCCTGCGCTAGTATGTGAGGGCAAGATGAGTTAATAATAGCAAAGACATACAAGGTTTTTATATGATTACAGAGGAATATGAAAAGTTCTACTTTAACTGTTTTTTGCTGTTGCGGTTCGATACGGTGACGACTCGGGTAACTGCTCAGTATCGAGTCAGTTATGTGTCCTTGCTGTTGCACTGTATTTTTCGTCAAGTCAAAGGTCAGCGACCTTTTACCTTCGTGTAACCTCCAGCTGTTACGGTTGTTGACTCGCGTGTTGTTTCGCTATAGTCCGCTTCCATTCTTGTGTCAATACTTCGATTAATTCAGAAGCGTTAGATTACTTCTTTCCAATTCCAACATTAACAAGCCATTTCATCCCAATAGTCTAGTAGTTGGGATTATGACATGGTATCAGAGCGAAGGTCTCGGGTTCGAATCGCAGTGTGTGCACTTCTGGCATCCCAGTGCGGAGGGGTGTCAGAGGTCCACTGGTGGTCCCCGATTGATCCTAGGAAAGGGTTACAGGCTCGTTGTCCTGGGGGGTTATGGGTGCACTGACACGCTACATTGTGAAAGCTTGCTATTTGTCTTGCAAATGCAACGTCTCATTTCAACTAATGCGACGTCTCATTTCAACTGGCAAGTACAAGATTTTTATCGTCCAAGCAATTTAAAGGATAACAACAATAAATTCCCTACTAAACTAGGGTGGGAGGGTGGGGAACTTGAAAACTGAAAAGTTTGAAATGAAAAACGTGGGTGAAGGCCAAATGGCCTTCGCCCCCTCTTTTATACCGAAAAAGAGGGGAAGTAGCGGTTCGCCGAAGCATTTTGCTTCGGTACAAATATCTTCGCTATTCACAATACACAATTTTAGAAAGTGTTACACACTTTCAAAAAATTACATATTGTGAAAGCTTGCTATTTGTCTTGCAAATGCAACGTCTCATTTCAACTGGGTTTTCTGAGACATGGTGAGTGCTTGTTGGCGGTGCCGAGTAAGTGCACGCTCGTGCTGCGAGGGGGATGGAACATGCGCCTGGTAGTGGAGGCGTCGCGACGCAGCAAGGAGGTGATCGTGTGAGATGGTGACATAAAGGTCCTTCGCGGTTTCGCTCCGCCATCGCCCCAGTCTTTTGAAAAGGCGGTCCGGTATGCCCGTGCTCGCTGCAACTGTTGCTGCCCCTTTGCGGAATGAATGGGTGCCGAGGTGTGTAGGGTCGATGCCAGCTGCTTGGAACGCATGCAAGCACCATGTGCGGATAGTGGGGTATGATGGGGCGGTATCCTGCGAGGATGGCGGGGAGTTGCGTCGAAAAATACGAATCAACGGGCCTTTGGTGTTTGGCCCATACTGCGCCAGCTTGATGAAGTGCCTGGTGCACCGCACGGGGCAGAATGGTCCGTCAGTCGCGGCAACGGGGACCCATACGCCCTTGCTCTCCTGATCGGTTTTTTAGTGTGGAATTAGAAGCCACATTGCCGTAGCCTCGAATTGGATGTCCTCCCACTGGATTGACACCAGATCCGAGAAGCGAAGGAAGGCCGAGTACATGAGCAACACGATGAGGCCCTTCTGGTAGGTGCCTGGTTCGCTTGACTGGAGAAAATGTCCCGCCATTGCCTGGACTTGATGAAGGGAGACGGGCTCTTTCACTCGTGTTGGCCGAGGGCAGTGTCGTTTGGCGTACTCCCGGACTTGCGTTGTGAACGGGCCGTTCGTTGGGTTGGCTGACCCTGTCATACGATGGGCAAAGCTGACTGCAGCGCATGTGAGCTGTACGCTGGAGATTGTGGCCTTGTGGTTGATTGTGTGCACTAAGTAGAGTGCTAGTGTGAGATCTGCAGCAGGCAAGAAATCCACTCTGGCCTTAATGCAAAAGCTGCGAAACTTCCCCCAGTATGGTTCGTATGTGTTGATTGTTGATTCCGATCATGTCTTGGCTGTCATAAGAAGTAGCTGGTGGTGCAACCTTGGAAGCGTATCTGTAATCATAGAATACAAGAATGGTACATCAAGATTTGTAATTGACTTTCAGTGCTAGGATTCGACTGACTGGAAGCCCAGCACCCGAAAATGCATGTTCATGGGAGCCCACATGCAAGCATTGACTACCACTAGCAAGATAGAGGATGGAGGAAATGCCGATTGCCCAGGTGTGTGGGGAGGGTCTGATTAGGGGCCACCAAGCAGCACCTGTCCATTCGGGAATGACCAGCGTCATTGTGGCGTTCGTGCGTGCGGCATGGTGCAGGGTCGCGGGGATGAGGCTCGGTGGCGGAAATGCGAAGCCGTGCTCTAATCCCCAATCGAGCGAAAATGCATTTATGGCAGTTGCGCGTGGGTGCGGATGTTTAGCGCAGAAGCGCGAGAGCTGTGCGTTGTTGGCGTTCACGAATAGGTCGATGGTGTGTGATCCCCAACGCCTGTCCAATAATCGAAACCAGGGGAGCTTGAGCGAGTAATCATCATGGTCTTCCAACTTGGACAGTGCATCTGCATGCGCATTGAGGGCCCGTGGAATCCATTCGATGGCCAGCCGGGTTTCGTGCGCCATGCAAATTGCGACGATGGCCTTGCACAGAAGAGTGAGCTCAGGCTGGCGAGAGCCGCCTTTGCGAAGAATGAAGAAGACGCCTTGGTTGTCCACTCGAATGAGTACGTGGCGGCCTTGGATCTGGTCCGTGAATGTCTGCAGCGCCCATAACACTCCCTCGAGCTCTCGGCGTATGCTCGATGTGGAGAGAAGTTCTTTCGGCATGGGGCTGCTTCCTTGCGAGCTTCCGCCGGGGAAGGATGAAAGGGTTGCACCCCAACTGTGCGCGCTAGCGTCGACGTGAATGACCGTATCCAGACTGTGGGGCATGTGAAACGGGGCCCCGTTAAAACGGTCAAAATGGTCAAGCCAAAATTGTAGCTCGTCGCGAACCTCCGAGGTCAGCGTCACCCGTGCATTCCATGATGGCGCCTCATTAATGAGTGTCAAAAGTTGATGGCTGAAAGAGCGCGCCGTCGCGCCAAGGGCGAGCGCCATGGATGCAAGAATGCCCGTGACTCGGGCGACGAGGCGGATTGAAACCCGCTGGTTGCGCTCGTAAGCGAGAAGCAGCACACGTAGTGCTTGTGTAAGTTGCGTCTTTCTCTCCTGGCCGATAGCGAATCTCCCGGATGCGATGTCCAGCTCCATTCCGAGGAAGTGCAATCTTTGAGTCACGGCCAGGTGTGACTTTTTTGCGTTGATGACGAGCCCTGACTCCTTGAGGTCTCGAATGACTGCACCACTTTTCAAACGAGCGTCCTGTTCCGAGTCGCAAAGGAACAATATATCGTCCACATAGGGTATGACCCGAATACCTTGCACTCGCCATTTCCGTGCCAACTGCTTGATCAACTGGGTGAACAGGAAGGGCGCTGTAGCGAGGCCGAACGGTAACGGCTTGAAAAAATAGTCGGTGCCTTCGAAGTGAAAGCCTAGGAATGATCAGCAAGATGAATGAATATCGATGTGATGATAGCCAGACTTTAAGTCAACCGAGAACATCCAGTCGCCCGGCTTTGCCAGTTCAGCGACGCGAAGAAGACCTTCGTACTTGAATTTGGGGACAATGAGGTATTGATTGACCTTTCGCAAGTCGAGAATGAGGCGGCACTTGTTGCGTTGTTCCGCAACATTGAGTGGGCTGATGCATGTAACGGCCGATGAGTTAGATGCAACTGCTGCTGCTCCCGACGTGAGCAATTCCTGAATTGCCGATCGGGTGAAGTCGGTGTGCTTCAAGACTCCAGCGTGATTTTGATCGCGAAACGGCGGCGGTGAGAATGCCTTCCAAGGAAGCCAATATCCATTAGCAATGACCGACAGGATCAAGGAGCTCTCGCACCACGAAGCCCACCAAGCGAAAGCCTGTCGGAGGCGACCACCCATGATGGTGATGTCGCGATCGGTAACTGCAGTTGCCAACATCTCGTCCTGCTCCCCTGACCATGAAGGCGTGGCGGCTGCCATGGGGTGTTTTGTTTGGGGATAGCAGGGGTACGGGGTCGAACCATGACGTTAAATTACGTGATATGTAACTGCGCGCACGTATGAGCGGATAATTCACTCAAAACGACGTGCAACTCGTGGGTCTGACAAGGGTAATGAGATTGCGAGTGCGCGTGAGTGAGGTGCGGCTGAGAATCAGTTGGATTCAATAGGTATCACCCCCCTTTGTGGGTATCAAAGTGAGAACCAGTCAAGTGAGGGTCCATGCGCGTCGTGCGCGTGCTTCTCTTTCTTCTTCTTCCTCTCTCTCTCTCTCTCTCTCTCTCTCTCTCTCTCTCTCTCTCTCTCTCTCTCTCTCTCTTCCTCTCTCTCTCTCTCTCTCTTTCTCTCTCTCTCTCCCTCTCTCTCTCTCTCTCTCTCTCTCTCTCTCTCTCTCTCTCTCTCTCTCTCTCTCTCTCTCGCAAGGCACGTTAGCCTGATGGCTTGGTAACAAAAGGTACTATTGTCCAACGAGAACTCACTATGCCATGCCATGCCAAGCATTGTTACTTGCTCTTGCTATTGGGTTGGTCGTTGCCTTCCCATACCCTTCTCCCTCTCTCTCTTTCTTCCTCTTTTTTTTTTTTTTTTTTTTTGTGACATAACTTGTCATAAGGCTGGATCTCCAAGGCCAACGGCCTGAGCAACATTCCATTATAATTAGAAATACAAGTTCATAGCCACCCGGGCTTTGCGTAAGAACGCACACACACGCATACACACGTACACAAACACCCTAGGGCAGTCCATGCCTCTAGCCTTGGGCTAAGCAGCCACTACCAAGGACCCCTGGTCCACGCCCGTCCCAGCCCTCCCCCACCCTCCATCAAAGGCAGCCAAGGTATGAGAACCTTGGGTGCGGGGAGATGGGAGGGCGAGGTTGCTTAGGGCTTCTCTCACACCACTGGTGCGGGCCCATTGCCCCCATGGCCTCCATGGGGGCATGCGCTAGCCATGTGGCCATTCTTGCCGCATCGGAAACAGGTTCCCTTGAAGCCCCGACAGTCGTTGCCGCTGCCCATGGTCTTTGGCATGAAGTGGGGGGAATCGCGGTGAAACGGACGGCTCCCGCGGGCGAGCCGGTCTTCATACGCTTGAGGGCTGCCATATCCGCCACTGCCATCTTGAAGGAGCGTGAGGTGAGCACCGCCGTAGTCTTAAGGAGTTGGTAGCGCTCAGCCACATCGAATCCGGCATGGTCGGCGACGACCAAGACGTCGAAGCGGCGCTTGATGAGGTCTTGGGCTTGGCCGACGGTTTCAAGAGCACCGGCGGCGTCGCCTCCGCGGATCTTGTGTTCCACGTGTGCCAGGTAAGTCTGAAGCGCCTCGAACACCTCCGCCTGGTCACGGACGCCTTTGCGGTTGAAGGCGGCGGCCGCGGTGGAAGGGTGAGGAGAGGGAAGAGGGGGGAGGAGATCGTTAGGCAAGAGGGGCATAGGGTTGTTTGGTTCCTCACCCGCATCACTGTCGGAGTCGGAATCAGAGTCATCGGGTGCAGCGGGTTCATCCTCGACGGCTGGAGCCTTTCCCTTGTCGGCGCGGTGAGATGCGGCAACTCTCGCGGAAGTGGAGACGTTGTTGCGGATGTTTGCAGTTTTAGCGGAAGCGAAGTTTTCCGCTTCTGTTGTAGCTGCTGGCGTTGTAACCGGGGCCGCGGCCTGCTTTTGGAGGAGCGCCAGCAGTGCCGCCACTTGCGAGGGCGAAAGATTCGCCGCCGCCCCCTCGGTTGCAGGCGAATCCGTCGCCCTCCGCTTCTGGGTGGCGCGCGATCCTCCCGCGTCAGCACCAGTGATGACGACGAAGTCGTCATCATTGGCGACTGCAGGCCCATGAGCCTGCTCGTGGGACGCGCGTGGCTGGGGCGCGCGCGAGCGTGTGCCGCCGCCCTCGCCGAGCAGCACGTCCACCCCAGTGTGGGGCCCCTCGGAGTTTTCCTCGGTGGGGCGTTTTCGCTTCTCCGCGCCGGTTTCCCGGGTCGTTTTCTCAAGCCCCGACGACGGTCGAGGAGTTGCGTCCTTAGCCCCGAGGCTATTGTTGTTCGTCGGCGCCATAGTCGAAAGGTTGCGGTCGAGGATGTCGGAGAGGAGCGTCGATGGAGAAGTGAAGCGAGGAAGGCTCTTAGTCCTCGCCAGCTTGGACGAAAAAATCGAGAACTTGAAAACTGAAAAGTTTGAAATGAAAAACGTGGGTGAAGGCCAAATGGCCTTCGCCCCCTCTTTTATACCGAAAAAGAGGGGAAGTAGCGGTTCGCCGAAGCATTTTGCTTCGGTACAAATATCTTCGCTATTCACAATACACAATTTTAGAAAGTGTTACACACTTCCAAAATTTACATTTAACGAACTATTTTATCCCAATGGACTAGTGGCTGGGATTCTGACATAGACTTCAGAGAAATGCACATAACTGTTGCCTCATGCACACATTTGAAGGGTTTTGCAATTGATTATGCTCGTTTTGCTACTGCCAAGGGCTGCTAAATACCCGAGAAAAGGCATCAAAGATGGTTATTTATATGATTTCCAGAAGACATGTGACAGAAAGGAGTGACGGATTTAAAGAGGGCACGGAGGCTGTACAGAAGAGCAGTCTGAGGGCTGCAAGGGTTGTGGGTGATTCAAAGCACACAAAACCACTGTTGTTGAGGAGGGGTGTGACAAGGGTGAGACGGGTTCACGGTTGTGTGTGGACTCGGGAGGTATGTGACAGTTGACTATGTGCATGCGTGGCTGCTGCCCTGGACTGAACGCTTCTAAAGCACCCAGTGCTTTCACGAAGCATCGCAGTTGTTGCACCAAGCAAGTGACGACTTCTTGATACTTCAAGGCAGGACAACCGAAGTGAACCGGGATCATGAGGCACCTTCTCGACAGCTGACCATAGGGTGAATAACCCTCGCAACAATCAGCGAGGGCGAATTCCCCTGGGGCCTCTCTTGCTACCCCGCTTTCCCGACGTCCCTGCGCCAGAATACCCCCCATGGCCAGCCCTCCCTCCTCCCACATAATGGAAATCCTCATCAAAATCCGTCCAAGAGTAGGTAGCCTGGGAGGACGACGCAGGTCTGCTGCTGTTGCTGCTGCTTCTACAGGTGTTGCTTCGTGGAGAGCCAGCATTAGCCTCCATAAGTGCATCCTTGTCCGGGACATAGCCTGCAGGGGAAGGATGAATGTCACGAATGTAGTAAAGAAAGAGTCGTGTTTTGAGGTCGACTCAGAACACGAAGCATTCGCCTCCATGAGTGCATCCCTGTCCGGGACATAGCCTGCAGGGGAAGGATGAATGACACGAATGTAGGAAAGAGTCGTGTTTTGAGGTCGACTCAGAACACGAAGCATTCGCCTCCATGAGTGCATCCCTGTCCGGGACATAGCCTGCAGGGGAAGGATGAAAGCCACGAAAGTAGGAAAGAGTCGTGTTTTGAGGTCGACTCAGAACACGAAGCATTCGCCTCCATGAGTGCATCCCTGTCCGGGACATAGCCTGCAGGGGAAGGATGAAAGCCAGGGCCACGCAGGCAAGTTCTGGGTAAGTGATGCTTGAGTCTAAGCCCTTGAAACATTCCCTTTCCTATCGCTTCCCTCACCGTTCCCTTCCCACACAGCACTCACCATAAAACACACTCATTCATCCAGTAACCCTGGTGCGCAGGCAAGAACACAAGCGCAGTAACAAGCCAAGATACCAACCAAGAGAACAAGACAACACTCACCAACCATTTACACCCACACAACCAATAGAGACACAAAGCCAACACGCCCACACTCACCAAGCTTGGCAGCTCAGGAATACGTTTGCTCCACTGCCACCTCTCGCCCCACCCCCTTCCCACTCCCACTCCCACTCCCACTCCCCCCACCGTCGTTCTTCCCATAGCTCAACCCATACCGTGTGCTCGTGCCCCCTTCTACCCAGACAAAACACCCAGTTGAGACATAGCGATAGCGCCCACACTCACCAAGCTTGGCAGCCCAGGAATACGTTTGCTCCACTGCCACCTCTCGCCCCGCCCCTTTTCCACTCCCCCCACCGCCGTTCCGCCCATAGCTGAACTCATACCGTGTGCCTGTACTGCCTTCCATCCAGTCAAACCCCTCATCATCACTCCCAGCCATCCAATACAGGTCCCTCTCCCGCTCCCTCCCTCCAAGCACCACGCCTGGACCCGCACTCCCCGCACCAAACATGCTCTCCCCCATTTTCTCCCCCACAGTGCCCATTCTGCTGCTGGGATTGGCCGAGGAAGTAGAGGAGGAAGACGAGGAAGAGGAGGAGGAGGTGCCATTGCGATCGTAGAGTCGCCGGTCGATGGTGACGTGGAAGGACTCGTCCCGAGTGCGCACCTCCACCTGGGGACGCTTGCCGTGCAGCAGAGCGTCCACACTCCTGTCAGTCTGATTGGGGGAGGGAGAGGGGGTTGTAGAGAGCAAGGGAACAGGAATGACAAGTGGTCAATGGTAACGTGGATAAACTCGTCCCGAGTGCGCACCTCCACCAGGGGTAGCTTGCAGTGCAGCAATGGATCCACACTCCTGTCGGTCTGAGGAGGAACATGGACCAAGGGAAGAGGGTCGATGGGCGGAGGTGTGCAATTCGTATGACACATGGACATGACCAAACTGCCCCATAATCAACGCACCTGGTGGGCGACCCAGAAGTGTCTCTCGCGCATTCCAATCAGCACGGGGAAGGTGGGCGGTGCTGGAAGTGTGGTGAGTTTCCAGTCGACTCAAAACACAGCTACTTCTGAAACGCCATGTAAAAAACACACCTGGTGGGCGACCCAGAAGTGCCGCTCTCGCATCTCGATTAGCACAGGGAAGGTGGGCGGTGCTGTTCTCTCCAGCACGCTCTTCTGTGTGCCTCGTGACCTCGCCTCCTCGTCTCCCAGCGTCACCGTCTGCACCCCCCCCACCTGGAAGATGGGGAAAGAAAGGCAAGAAGGAAAGAAAAGAAAGGGAATGGGAATGAGGGGAAGGTGGGCGGTGCTGTTCTCTCCAACATGCTCTTCTGTGTGCCTCGTGACCTCGCCTCCTCGTCCCCCAGAGTCCCCTCGTCCCCCCCCCCCCACCTGGAAAGTTGAGAAGAAGTGAGTGAGATGGGTGGAGAGAGGAAAGAGAGGAAAGAAAAGAGCCACAAAGGGGAAGACGGAGGGGGACAGGGAATAAAGGCGGTTGACATGGGCAGTGCTGTACTCTCCAGCCTCCTCGTCTCCCACAGTCACCGTCTGCACCCCGTCCATAGTAAAGGGAGACAGCAACTGTCCATGCACTATCCCAACCAGCATCTTAAGGTTACCATGTTACCAAATCAAGTGCCTTAACCCCATGCCCCCATGGTCTCACCAGGTCACAGAGCGTGGGGTTCTTAATGAGATTCTCTAGCAGCTGCCCGTGTGCCGTGCCCACCAGCATCACGCCCCTCTCCGCTATCGTCCTGCATGCTAGGGCCTCTGCCTCTGTGCCAATCTCGTCCACTATCACCACCTGTAGGCAGGGGCAGGAAAGGCACAGATAGGAACAGGCAGGGGGTCTCTAGCAGCTGCCCGTGTGCCATGCCCACTGCCCACCAGCATCACGCCCCTCTCTGCTATCGTCCTGCATGCTAGGGCCTCTGCCTCTGTGCCAATCACATCCACTATCACCACCTGTAGGCAGGGGCAGGAAAGGCACAGATAGGAACAGGCAGGGGGTCTCTAGCAGCTGCCCGTGTGCCGTGCCCACTGCCCACCAGCATCACGCCCCTCTCCGCTATCGTCCTGCATGCTAGGGCCTCTGCCTCTGTGCCAATCTCGTCCACTATCACCACCTGTAGGCAGGGGCAGGAAAGGCACAGATAGGAACAGGCAGGGGGTCACTAGCAGCTGCCCGTGTGCCATGCCCACTGCCCACCAGCATCACGCCCCTCTCCGCTATCGTCCTGCATGCTAGGGCCTCTGCCTCTGTGCCAATCTCGTCCACTATCACCACCTGTAGGCAGGGGCAGGAAAGGCACAGATAGGAACAGGCAGGGGGTCTCTAGCAGCTGCCCGTGTGCCGTGCCCACTGCCCACCAGCATCACACCCCTCTCCGCTATCGTCCTGCATGCCAGAGCCTCTGCTTCTGTGCCGATCTCGTCCACTATCACCACCTGTGGGCAGAGGCGGGCAGTCACAGACAGGAACAGGCACGCACCAGCAGGCACAGGCACGCACCAGCAGGCACAGGCACGCACCAGCAGGCACAGGCACGCACCAGCAGGCACAGGCACGCACCAGCAGGCACAGGCACGCACCAGCAGGCACAGGCAGTCACACAGGCAGGCACGGGCAGGGAAGAGGTGTGTGAGTTTGAGGCGTCTCAAAGGGCTATCGTCAGCCACGCCAGAGCCTCTGCCTCCATGCCGATCTGGTCCACAATCACCACCTGTAGGCACAGGCAGGATCGCGTCCTGTTCTTACCCGTGGCATTCTGCATGCAACATGCAACATGCAACATGCAGCATGCAGCATGCAGCATCCCCCTCTCTCTCACCTGCGGCATGTGGTTCTCCACGGCTTCCACCATCACGCGGTGCTGCAGTGCAGGATCCGGCACCTGCATGCACCTATTGAGTCAACAAACCACGCACTTGAGCCATCTCCCCCTCACTCACCTGCGGCATGTGATTCTCAACACCCTGTGCTGCAGAGTAGGGTCCGGCACCTGCATGCGCCCACCCACGCACATACGGAGCCAATACTTCACATGCCTCTCAGTCATCTCACCTGCGGCATGTGATTCTCCACGGCCTCCACCATCACTCGGTGCTGCAGCGCTGGATCCGGCACCTGCATGCGCCGCGCGCCGCCAATCGCGGGGTGAGGCACGTCCCCGTCGCCCCCGATCTCGTTGCTCGTGTCCACTAAGACAACTCTTTTCTGCATCTCGTCTGCTAGCACTCGCGCGATTTCACGAATCACGGTCGTCTTGCCGACACCAGGTCTGGCGGAGCGAAAAAAGGACAAGGAAAGTTCAATCAGGGAGGGGCAAGAATACGTTATGCACGTCACCGTCCCCCCATCCATCTCGTCTCGTTGCTTGTGTCCACTATCACCACTCGCATGTGCATCTCGTCCGCCGGCACTCGCGCTATTTCGCGAATCACTGTCGTTTAGCCTACCCCAGGCCTGCACGAATTGGAAAGAGAAGGGAGAAGAGGTCGAGAAGGAGGGGGGGATATACGGTGCTGGGGAAGGCGGGGAGAGAACGTTTGGGTTCAGAAAGACAACCTTGGGAATTGAGAGAGACGGTCTTGATAAAGATGGGACAGACTGAAGAGAGAACAGAGTAGACGGAATGACCCAGCACACGAACCTTCCGAGAAACAGCAGGCTCTGCCCGTGGTGCAGCAGATCGCGGACCATGTCCACGTGGCCGGTGACAGCGCGCCCCACGCGACACGTCAGCCCGACCACGTCACCCTTGCGGTTGCGGATGGCGCTGATGCGATGGAGCGTTCCCTCCACGCCAGCGCGATTGTCGCCGCCAAACGCGCCGATGGACTCGCAGGCGGATTCGAGATCCGCGCGGGTGACCTGTGCCACGTCAGCAGGGCAAGAAACGAAGGCACGTGTCAGCAATTCTCCTATAGAGCTACTTCAACTCCCTCTTTAATCTTACTTCCTCTCTCATTCTGCTTTCCTCTCTCATCCTACTTTCCCCTCTCACCAACCCACCACTTTAATACACGTACCTCTCTAAGCCTACTTACCTCCTAATTACAGCTTACCTCGGCTTCCTGAAGGTACTCAGCCCCCCCGTCGCCCAGAAAGCGCGCCTCGGGTCGACGGCCGAGATCCAACACCACCTGATACGGACGGCGAGGAGAAGCGAGCAGGAAGCGGAAAGGGGGAAGCGGGAAGGATAAGGGGTATGGTAAACGGGGAACGGGGTAGGGGGAAGAGGGAAGGGAGCAGGAAGGGACGGTAACCCAGTGGTGGGTTGGGGAAGGAGGTAGGATGGAATACGTGGGAAGGATCAGGGAAGAGGTGGCACGGGTGGCGACGAAACGGTGGTGTTATGAGTCGACTCAAAACGCGAGGCTCCCGGGCGCACCTCGAGGAGCTCCGATCTGCGAGGGTGCTGCAGCAGGTTTCCGCGAAGGTTTCCCGGCAGGCAGTGCAGCAGCTCGTCCAGGTCGTCTCGCACGATCACCGCGCCGTCCTCCACCAACTCGTTCGGGCCCGCTACAGCCGGCTCCGCTACAGCCGGCTCCGCTACAGCGGACTCTGCTACAGCCGGCGCCGCTACAGCTGGCTCAGCTACAGCAGACCCCGCTTGAGTCAATGGAGCAGCTTGCAAAGAATCGTCCCCAGGGGCACGTGAAATCTCCGAATTCATATTTGACAGGGCTGTTGCTGTGGACTCTGCTTCGGAAGAAAGATAATTACCCTCCACATCTTCGGACATTGACGCGGAAATGGCGGCCACGTGGACTAGGCCAGGTGACCTGGCAACGGAGCCCTTGCTGTGCGACGCGAGCCGCCGCACATGCGAGGTGAAGCTAAGAGCGGGCTTCACGGCGTGGGACACGCTCGAAACATTGGCGAATTGGGTGGTATTTACTAGCGTGGCAGAGACGCCAGCCGCAGCATGGCACGCGGCAAATTGAGCAGACATGGTAGAAAATTCCAGCAACTCCTAAGCAGCTGATGGTTCAGCAGGATTGAAGTGACTGGCTGCGGAAATTGGAGACCGAAGATTCAACGAAATTGGATCATATGTACAGATCCTTGCGTAGTGCCCGTGTCCGATTAGCATCAGCGTGAAAGTACGGCTGAATTATGCCTGGTTCCAGCAACAGTCTACCCAAGCTAGACAGCTCTTAGGCGTTGCTGGAATCTAGGTAAAGCGTGCGCCTCCAGGTTACCTGACGGGTGGGCGGGAACTAGGGAACTCCAAGAGACGCAGGCGAGCACCTAGGGAGCGCCTCGTGATTACCTAACTTCGATGTCTCATTCTGGCAGAGAAAACCAAGAGCTTTGGTCTGGAACCAATCACGTCACAGTTTCTGGTCTGGTTTTGAAGAAATTTGGAGGGAAGCTGTCCAACACCTAGTTACTAACCTGCCCTTGTTATTGGCTAGTCAGGTGGCCTTGGATGATTGGCTTATTTAACACGAAGGAATAAACATAATTTTATTATCCAGCGAATACTAGCGCTTGTACGACAGAATCTGACGCTGCAAGGAGGTGGAATATGCCACGCACGGAGGAATAATCGGTCCATGTTTACCCTGTCCACGAACAAGATCTTGTCCCCAATCGTTAGAGTTCATTCAGGGGCACCCTATTTGAGCAAAGGCCGACGGAGCCATGCAGAGCCACGTCACTCGCACGAAATACACTTGAGACCACCTCATTGACTAGCAAGCCATCACTACTATTGTACAATAGCTAAAGAAAAATAGACAACTTCAGGTTTTAGTCACTCCAAGGTGATCTGCTATTGAACTCACATCGCTTGTATATACAGTGTAGATACCATAACTGTTGTGGTGTTCATTGTTGTGATAATGAAAGATCGTAGTGGATATAATAAGTCTGCTAAGTCTAGGAGAAGACAATGAAGTCTTTGTAATGACTTTGTTAATAAAAGTTGAAAGAGAACAAGATGATTATGAGATAGAAATACAAGGGTATAAATAGCAAACTAGCTAGCCATGTACTATGAGGGGTGCATTCCCTGATTAACTGTATTGCATAGCTACAGTAACTGCGACTATTGCCATTCTCGACAGTTACCATATTGCATCGCGTAACCTCTGTCAGAGTTATATTATGATAACTGCATGTAGTTCTAGCTGTATTGTAGTTATCCTAATTTCCTGCTTTGTATTGTAGATATCCTAATGATGATTCTTCGAGAATGTTGCTTTAACCTTTCGGTTATTCCAACATTCATTAGGGTCCGATATTCAACCTCTATTAGCAAGAGTTATTTGGGTTGGAAATCATTTATCTACGAAAGTCCACGCTGGGTTGGAGGACCCTTGTGGTGGTGGGAACCTTTACATTCCCTCCAATATCCCAGTATTTATACAAAATCCTTCGATTCTTCATGCAAACAATCACCTAAGTCGTTACAATAGTTTTATGCACTTGTTATTCACGACCATGTGCTATGTCTTTATCTTCTTTATTGTGACCTGTGCTAATAGCTTATCTTGACTTGCGCCAAATTCTCTTGCGGCTTGGTTCTTCCAGATCTGGTTCAGTTCTATGGCGAAACTCGCAAACGAACCCAGGAGACTTCGCGTTTTCGTTCGTTGCTGCATAACTGATTTATACAACAGCTGTATCTGTCCACGAACTCCCCGAAGTTCTTCGCGCGCAGAACCAAAACTCGACTTATCAATCAAAAGTGGTGGCCTCGTATATCCCAGTCAAGATGTGTTCAAGTCAGGAAACGCACGTGTGCAATTCCCCAGTCAAAAGCACACAGAATCCCGAGCCGCTCCATTGTGGCTTCGTTCTGTTTGCTGAACCCCCTACAAGCACACCAGCCCAGAGCCGCTCCGGCTGTGCTCTGTCCTACGGCCTGGCCGTGGGAGTGCCCGCGCCTCAATGTGTTTATAAAATCGGGGGGCTTGCTTACCACCAACTTCAATCCACATTTGTTCAACCTTCAGCCAACCCCTTTTCGTATACGTGACGTTTCCCTTTTGTTCAACTTTCCGTTATCATGGCTCGTGGATTGCCGTCGCTCCTGCTGCTGCTCCTTGTCACCGCCGCATGGCGTACGTCGCATGCCGATGAATACGGCTCGAGCCGATTGAGCAGAGACTTTTACCGAGACTCATGCCCGTACCTCACGTCGATCGTTCGAGATGTCGTTTTTGAAGAGTTTATCAAAGACGAAACCCTCCCCGCGCCGCTTCTTCGCCTCCATTTCCACGACTGCTTCGTTCAGGTACCACGAACTCCTTCCCGGCTCCTTTATTCCCCTTGGATATCTGGAGTTTCTCGTATTAATATTTATCATCGCCTATTATCCTGCCTACGCGGCGCAGGGTTGCGATGGTTCTATTCTGATCAACTCGACGTCGGAGAATCAGGCGGAGAAAGACGCGCCGCCCAACCTGACGCTCCACGCGTTCGACATCATCGACAAAATCAAGGAGACCGTCGAGGCGGAGTGCCCCGGCGTCGTCAGCTGCGCCGACATCGTCGCTCTCGCCGCTCGCGACGGCGTCGTTCTGGTAAGCATCACCTTCAGCCGCCGCGCCGACTTCCCGCCTTTCCGTTGCGACAATACTGCCGTGTTTGCCCCCACGGCGTTTTTATCAGTACTTATTTCACCCAGGCACGCCATCCACAATGCGTTTTCACACATCGAATTTATCCCCTTGATCTCCGTCCTTGGTTGGCTCGTGCCGGGCAGGCTGGCGGCCCGTACATCGATACGCAGCTCGGTCGCCGCGATTCGCGCTCCTCCAGGGCGTCTCGTGCGGTGGCGGCTATGCCCGGTCACCGCATGAATGTGGACGAGCTTGTGAAAAACTTCGCCGCCGTAAACCTCACGCGCCTCGACCTCGTGACGCTCTCCGGCGCGCACACGATCGGCGACGCGCACTGCGACACCGTCGAGCACCGTATCGCGCCAAATCAAGACTCCACGATGGCGAACTCGCTGAGGGAGAAGCTCAAAGACAAGTGCAGGGCTCCCGACGTGGACTCCAGCAAAGAAGTGAACCTCGACTTCAAGACCAAAAACCGATTCGACAACCAGGTGAGCACAAATTTTCTATCTTGCGTAGGCAAATTGAGCCATCCTAAACCCTGAGAGCGTGGCTTGGTGAAGGGCAAGGAGGAACTCACCCCTCCCTTCAGTTGATGTCTCTCCATTACTACCAGCACGAGTGATCGTGGTATCTGAGTGGAACAGATTTGGGGATGTGTATACGGATTTAGCCTGGCAGAACCTTCATGAGATTCCTGTACCATCTTTGCCCCTCGCTCGCCCCTCCCCATGTTCTCTCTGCAGTACTACAAGAACCTCCAGGAGAAGTTCGGGCTGCTGTCGAGCGACCAGGTGCTGGCGATCGACGAGCGCACTCGCGACGTCGTGGACCGTTACGCAGCAGACCAGGAGGATTTTTTTCGCGAGTTCCGCCACTCCATGCTGCGCATGGGGGCAAATAACGTGCTCACTGGCGAAGAGGGGGAGATCCGCCGCGAATGCAGCCGCGTCAACTGATGGATGGCGGGATGGTCAATTTGGAGAGGGAGGTGTAGGCTGTCCTCTCTCTGTAAGAGCATGGTAGGATGGTGGATTGGAGGAGCATGGAGGGGTAGTAGCTTAGAGCGTGGTACGGGCTAGGTTGACTTTTAGTTGGATTCACTGACTCTAGGTCCTGACTGGCCTAGTTTGACTAGAGGCAGTATCTTAGGGATAGCCTATCTCGTATGATTTTTATGATGTTGCTGACAAAGCAGGGTGTAATAATGACCTTATTATGTCGGGAAACGCACAAGGGTCCGGTTTGTTACCAGTGCAGAGTTGCTCCTCCAATTGAGAGTTTATTAGATGAGCTTGTTATTGTACGACAAATGGGACGTTGTTTCTAATCAAATTCCTTTCGTGTTATTGGGTCCAACTTTAAAGAGGCACCTCTGCTGAAACCTCCTGACGAATCTGCTGGAAAGTTGTGGTGGGGAGCTTTGCGACAGTCGTGAACAGTGCACTCAATTACGAACCCAATCGATGGGAACCTGAAATTCGCGACAAAGGTAACACTTCACGAATTTCTACAGTCCACAGAATTCCTCACGAAATCCTTCCAAAGAAAAGTGTTGAACCGAAAATGTTTGACCCCCCTTTTGTTTATCGCGCGGGGATGCATACGTGGGGAGGAATTCCGCACCGCACACGAGGAATCAAGCATCATTTGCACGTGGGGAATCCCCCACACCGTAGCATACCGTACTAGAAAACATGCACAAATCCGAGCCGCTCAACCTCTGCTCTGTTCTGTTCTGGATGCGGAAGTGCCCGCGCCGCTATTTGTGTGGATAAAAGCTGGGCTTCCCACATTAGGTTTCCCGTTATGGCTCGTGTATTGCCATTGCTCCTGCTGCTCGTGCTTGTCAACGCCGCATGGCGTACGTCTCATGCACAACGCCCTGGAGGTAGAGGCGGAGGTGGAGGTGGAAGAGGAGGAAGAGGTCCACCTGGAGGTGGAGGTGGAGGCGGAGGCGGCCCACCAGGAGGCGGAGGCGGAGGCGGAGGCGGAGGCGGAGGCGGAGGCGGAGGCGGAGGTGGCCCACCGCGAGGCGGAGGCGGTCCACCGGGAGGCGGAGGAGGAGGCGGAGACGGAGGTGGAGGTGGCCCACCGGGAGGCGGAGGCGGAGGCGGAGGCGGAGGCGGAGGCGGAGGCGGAGGCGGAGGAGGCCGAGGTGGAGGAGGAGGTGGAGGCAGAGGTGGTCTATTGAGGAGGGACTATTACAAGATCTCGTGCCCGGGCGTCGAGGGGATTGTGCGAGATATCGTCCGCGACGAATACATGAAAAACAAACTCGTCCCCGCGCCGCTTCTGCGCCTCCATTTCCACGACTACTTCGTTCAGGTACCACTACGAACCTCTCTGCTTCGTTCAGATACCACTACGAACCTCTCTGCTTCGTTCAGATACCACTACGAACCTCTCTGCTTCGTTCAGGTACCACTACGAGCTCCTTGTCGATTACATTCCTCCGAGTAACTCGCTTATGTTTCGCATGATTCGAATATGGATCTGATCCAGTTCGTCATTATCTTCTCCTACGCCGCGTCGCGCACAACGGCCAAATGCGTCGTGCAGTACTACAGGCCAAGAAACTTGGGCGACTTATTGTGACGGCATTCTCTTAACTTTGCCTACGCCGCGTCGCAGGGTTGCGATGGGTCTGTGCTAATCGACTCCACGTCGGACAACCAGGCGGAGAAAGACGCGCCGCCCAATCTGACGCTCCACGGATACGACATCATCGACCGCATCAAGGAGACCGTCGAGGCGCAATGCCCGGGCGTCGTCAGCTGCGCCGACATTGTCACGCTCGCCGCGCGCGACGGCGTCGTTCTGGTAAGCGCCACCCAACCTGACACTCCGCGGCTTCGAGATCATCGATTCTCGGTTAAATGCGCTGCATTGCTGCCGCTAAACGTATCATACTTCCAGCATCCATCATGCGCCTATATCCCTCCCGCCACGGCCCATGCTGCTGTTTACGCGTTGAATCATCCTTGTCTCTTGCTGCCTTGTGTCGCGCGGCGCCAGGCTGGCGGTCCGTTCTGGCCTGTGGACCTGGGCCGCCGCGATTCGCGGCGCCTCAAAAGTAAATCCGCGGCGCCTCAAAACTCGTCCCTGCTTGCCCCGTGTCCCTCCCTAGGCTGGCGGTCCGTTCTGGCCTGTGGACCTGGGCCGCCGCGATTCCCGCACCGTCACAAAGAATGACCCGGTGCTCGAGCGATCAAAAGCGATGCATGCAAGGGTATCCACTCAGGGACTATGCCTAAACTCGTCTCTGGTTGCCCCGTGTCCCCCCCCAGGCTGGCGGTCCGTTCTGGCCTGTGGACATGGGTCGCCGCGATTCGCGCACCTCCTCCGCGGCGCTTGCGTCGACGTCCATGCCCGGTCACCGGATGAACGTGAATGAGCTTCTGAAAAACTTCGCCGTGGCGAACCTCACACTCGTGGACCTCGTCACGCTCGCCGGCGCGCACACGATCGGCGACGCGAGCTGCGGCTCCGTCGCGCACCGAATCGCGCCCAACAGCGACTCGTCGATGGCTCCTCAGTTGCGGGACTACCTTGACGGCCAGTGCAAGGCTCCCAATGTCGACGAGAAGATTTTTGTTGACCTCGATAGCTCCAGCAGCTCTACATTCGACAATCACGTGAGCTGCCCGAACTTTTCCTTCTAATTCCCTAACGTTTCTTCTTTCTCTCATATTCTTCCTTGTCTTCAGCCACTGCACGCCAATGTGCCCTAGCTTTTGATTCCGATGCACCACCGTGACGCTTTTTTTAACATGCCTAGATGCGTCTTTCCTTTAGTTCAGATTCTTGGCTTTAGTTTCAGTGAATCTTAGAGGAATCGCAATTCACTCTTCCACCATCTCTACCCCTCCCTTGCTCCATCCTCCCTATATCTCTCCGCACCGCAGTACTTCCAGAACCTTCAGCGGAAATTCGGGCTGCTGTCGAGCGACCAGGTGCTGGCGATCGACTCGCGCACTCGGCAGCTGGTGAACCGTTACGCTTCCGACAGGAGGGCATTCTTCCGCCAGTTCAGCCACTCCATGATTCGCATGGGCGAAGCGGGCGTGCTCACTGGCACGCAGGGGGAGATTCGCCGCACCTGCAGCGCAGTCAACTAGTAATGGGTGGCCCGGGATGGTAGCGCCGGGGATGGGGGATTGGGAACGGGTTGGTGGGGTGGGTCTGTATGCTTCGGACAGGGGGGCGTTCTTCCGCCAGTTCAGCCACTCCATGATTCGCATGGGCGAAGCGGGCGTGCTCACTGGCACGCAGGGGGGGATTCGCCGCACCTGCAGCGCAGTCAACTAGTAATGGGTGGCCCGGGATGGTGGATTGGAAGTGGGCTGGTGGACCGTTACGCTTCGGACGTTACGCTTCCGGCAGGGAGTCGTTCTTCTGCCAGCTCTGCTAGTCCATGAAGTGGATGGCCGCAGCGCAGAGGGAGTGCTCACTGTCACGGGGGAAGGGGGGGGAAGGGGGAGATTCGCTGCCCCTGCAGCGCTGTCAACTGATAGATGGCACGGGATGGTAGATTGGAGTGGGGGGGGGGGGGGGGGGGGGAGGGGGGAGTAGGCTATTCCTTCTCAATGAGAGTTGCTGGGTGCTGGTTTGGAGCGGGAGATTGGGGGGTACGACATGATCGAAAAGGTTGCCCTTTCGGGGAGACCGTTGGAGAGAATGAAGCTCTCATTGAGAGGGTAGTAGCCCACTCCGTGGGGGGTGGTAGGGCGCCAGTTTGTAGTTCATTGTGTACGGTATGTTGTTGTGTATCTTGCTTGTTGTAAACCCAACTGTACCGTACTACAGTATAATGATTATTACAAACTTTGTGAGCTGCTGCTCTGGCTGAGAACTTCTTACAACTGTATTGTAGTGTACACAAGTGTGAAGCTGCTTCTAATCTAATCATTACTGGAATTTTGTGCCACAGGCCAATCAGCTACTACTGTCTCTGTACCCTGAGCACAGTAGTTCCTCCTAAGGTGTTGTCACTCTCAGATCAGTTTGCTAACTACTAATGCAAACCCCATAATGGCACAGCATGGCAGAGGCCAGGGTCATCCCCACAAGGCGTCACAGAATTTGCTCTCATGGGCTGAAAATAAATAATTTAACATACTTTTGGTACAATAGTACGGTACATGAATGTAATCACGAGCAAAACATATTGTAGCTATATGTACTTCTTGCAGGCAACAAGGTGTTGTGTTGTTGTTAGTCATACGATAAGCAAATCAGGTTCGGTTGCTTCTCCCTAGAAGCCGATGGGTTCTTGTCACGGGCAATTCACTTTGCCCGACAGTTTCCCCCGTCTTATTTCCTCGTGACTCCTGGCTTGCCAAGGCATCGGGCACAATGGAAGCAGCGATTGCCCGGCTGCACGGCAGGCGGCTCTGTTGCTGCTCGTGCACTCTTGAGGCGCCTCGAACGACCTTCCGACTCGCTTGCCAAAGCATCGCGCACGGCGGAAGAAGGCACGGCTGCTGGACAGGCAGTTCTGCTGCTGCTGCTGCTGCTGCTGCTGCTGCTGCTGCTGGTGGTCATACACTCTTGAGGCGCCTCAGAAGACTCTCCTACGGGCTTTCCAATGCCTCGCGCACAGCGGAAGCAGCAACGCCACGGCTGCGCGCCAGGCGGTTCTGCTGCTGCTCGTGCACGCCCATGGGCAGGCGCAGGGCAAAGCGCATGTCGTGGAGCAGCTGGGGGAAGCTCTCTAGCGTGTCGAATAGATCGTCCAGGAGAAGCAAGAGCAGCTCGCACTCCGTCTTGGCCTGGGGGAGTGGAGAGGACGGGCAGAGGAGTGGAGGGGAGGGGCAGAGGAGGAACAGGTTGGGCACAGGGCAAAGCGCATGTTGCGTAGAAGCTGGGGGAAGTTCTCTAGCGTGTCGAATAGATCGTCCAGGAGAAGCAAGAGCAGCTCGCACTCTGTCTTAGCCTGGGGGAGGGGGGAGGGGAGGGGGAAGGGGCGTGGAGGGGGGGATAGGGGCGGGCGGACATGTGGATTGACTCAACTGCAGCAGGGGGGAAGCTCTCTAGTGTGTCGAATAGATAGTCCAGGAGGAGCAGCAGCAGCTCACACTCTGTCTTGGCCTGGAAAAGAGAGGGGTAAGAACAAGGGGCAGTGGACATGTGAGTTGACTGAGAGCCAGCAGCTGGGGGAAACTCTCCGGCGTGTTGAATAGACCATCGAGGAGGAGGAGGAGCTTGCACTCTGTCTTTGCCTGGGGGAGAGAGGAGAGTGAGAAGGGGAGGGGGACAGGAGTGGGAGGGGAGTGGGAGGAGAAGGAAAGGGGGCGGGGAATGGTAGGGACAGGGGAGGGTACAAGAGAGGGGATATAACTGGTTCCTCTTCCCTGCTTCCCCTATTCCCTCTCTTCCTCACCTGAAACGTAGCCTCAATGCATTTCAGAGCGACACTCCGCTCGGCCATTCCTCCTCAGAAACCCTCTCTCCCCTCCTTTTCCCCTTCCCCCTTCCCTCTCTCCCCTCCTTTTCCCCTTCCCCCTTCCCTCTCTCCCCTCCTTTTCCCCTTCCCCCTTCCCTCTCTCCCCTCCTTTTCCCCTTCCCCCTTCCCTCTCTCCCCTCATTTTTCCCTTCCCCCTTCCCTCTCTCCCCTCATTTTCCCCTTCCCCCTTCCCTCTCTCCCCTCCTTTTCCCCTTCCCCGTTCCCTCTCTTCCTCACCTGAAATGTCGCTTCAACACAGATCAGAGCGACCCTCTGTTTCGGCCATTCCTCCTCGTCCATGCGCGTTTCAAACGCCTCTAACAACCCCTCCATACCCATCACAAACCCGTCTCCCTCTCCCCCACCTAACCCCTTCCCACCTAACCCCTTCTCCCCTTCCCATTCCCTCTCTTCCTCACCTGAAACGTGGCCTCGACACAGATCAGAGCGACCCTCTGTTTCGGCCATTCCTCCTCGTCCATGCACGTTTCAAACGCCTCCAGCAACCCTTCCATGCCAATCACAAACCCTCCTCCCCCTCCCCCACCTAACCCTTTTCCCCCTTTCCATTCCCTCTCTTCCTCACCTGAAACGTGACCTCGACACAGATCAGAGAAACCCTCCGCTTCGGCCATTCTCCTCATAAACCCTCTCTCCCCTCCTTTTCCCCTTCCCCCTTCCCTCTCTTCCTCACCTGAAACGTGGCCTCGACACAGATCAGGGAAACCCTCTGTTTCGGCCATTCCTCCTCTTCCATCCGCGTTTCAAACGCCTCTAGCAACCCCTCCATCCCCATCACAAACCCTGTCCCCACCGCCCGATGCTCTAACTCCACCTTCCCCCCCTCTTGCTCCAACACCATTTCAAGAGGATTCCTCGGCGCTTCTGCTACTCCTGCTGCCATCGCTGCTGCTGCTGCCAGTGCTAGAGGGTCCGCGTGGGAACCCGGGGCGATTGCGGGGTTCCCCGGGAAAGCGCCGGGTATGTTGAGGGCTTGCCCGGGGGCGATACGGAGGGAGAGTTGACGGGAGTGGGTCATGGAGAGTTGGCGGGAGTGGGAGATTGAGAGTTGGCGGGAGCGGGAGAGGCGGCGGAGGAGGCGTTGGGAGTTGGAGCGGATAAGGGAGGCAGTGGGGTTGGCCGGGACGAAGGGATGCTGCTGATGGGAAGCGGGGTGGGTGGGGGGGGAAGTAGGGAGGGAGGGAGGAAGAAAAAAATTGTTTTGAACGGGGTAAAGAGTGGGGATGGAGTGGATAAGGGAGGCAGTGGGGTTGGCCGGGACGAAGGGATGCTGCTGATGGGAAGAGGGGGGCGTGCGTGGAGGGGGGAGAAGGGAGGGAGGGAGGACAAAAATAGTTATTTTTGAAAGGAGTAAGGAGTGGGATGGAGCGGATGAGGGAGGTAGTGCCCTACCTCATTTAGCCTTCACATATCGGATCAAGCATACGCTACATTTTCACTAAACAACAAGAGAGTGCTCGTTAGTACCCTTTACGTACCAAAGGAGAAAAAAACATTGTACTCCGTACCAGCTGGTTTTTGAGAATTCTCAAAAACCAAAGGAGAGAATTGCACTCCGTACCTCTTCCTCGCCCAGCTCATTCGCACTCGTCTCCTCCTCTTCAATCAAAACGCCTCCCCCCTCTCTCCTTCCTCCTTCCTCTCTCCTTTCCCCTCCCCTTCCCCCCCTCCACCCACCATTACTACCCTCTCCCCAATCCTCCTCCCCGTCCCCCCTCCTCTCCCGACCCCCCCCCATCCCCTCCTCCCCACCCTCCTCCCCCCCCTCCTCCTCCGCAATCTCCCTCATTCCAACCCCCTCTTCCTCCTCTGGCGTTTTAATCCATGAGGCATCAGCAGCGCCAGCTTGCAGTGACTTTTGAATCGACCCCAAAGCCATCTCCCCAACCCCATCCCCCTCTTCCTTCTCCTTCTCGTCCTCGGGAGTCTTAATCCACGTGGCATCAGCAGTGCCGGCGCGCAGGATGTAGAGGTGCCGGCTCACCTCCCCCTCCGCACAGATGAACTCGCCTGCTGCTACTCGCCGCAACACCAGCGCCCCCAGCAGCTTCGCTATAAACGCATGGCTGTGCGGGAGGATGGGGCTGGGAATATGGGGAGGAGCGTAGCGTGTGGGAGCAGACTCTTAAGCTACCTCACATATGGCTTAAGAATACACTTAAGAATACACTTAAGAATACACTTAAGAATGCACTTAAGAATACACTTAAGAATACACTTAAGAATGCACTTAAGAATACACTTAAGAATACACTTAAGAATGCACCTGCGTGTCCGGTGTGTATGAGGCACCTCGAGAATCCTTTTTTGAGGTGCACGGTGCGACAAGCGCACAATGGGCTGAGCACACTACGACAAGCACAGTCTGATGCAATATCTTGTTTAGGCACCTCAAGAGCAGCAATGGCACTCACCTAGTGTGTCTTTGCGTAACAGAACTCACCTCACGGCGATGCTGCGCTTCCACCAGTGCACAAAGGGGTCTCCCCGGAGGTCAGTGTGATGAAGCCTATCTGTTAGGCACCTCAACAATAACGATGGATGTCACCTCACGGCAACAGCCCTCACCACACGGCAACAGCCCTCACCTCACGGCAATGCTGCGCTGCCACCAATGCACAAAGAGATCACCCCGGAGGTCCTCCTGCCACACACGCAAAAATGGAAACCACCGCTGGCTAATAAACACGCAAAAGCAAACACCATTGGATTGAAACACAAAATAAAAACCACTGTCAGTCTCTCCATCAGCGCGCTAACGCTCTCGCCCTCGCACCATCCCTCTCCATGAGCCCTCACGCAACAAGCCCTTGCACTAAGGACCCACTCGCCTTTGCCCTCATTGCTCTCTCCGTGACTTTCTTTCTCCTTGTGTTGTGGCTCACCTCATGCAGCCCATCACACCATAGCCTCTCACCGTGAGACTCTCCATGAGCTCAAACTCGTCAAACCTCGCGACAGCTGCGCCTGCCACTGGCGGAACTGGTGAGTCTCCACATGCGTTTCAGCTCCCGATGAGCCCTCGCAGCATAAGCTGCCCACTAGCCCTCATTCCTCTCACCGTGAGGCTCTCCATGAGCTCAAACTCATCAAACTTCTGTGACAGCTGCGCCTGCCACTGGCGGGTGAGGTGCACCATCTGCGGGGCGAGGGGGGAGGGGAAAGGGGAGAGGGGGAAGGAAAGGTGAGGAAGCAATCCCCTGTTGCAGTTGAGCTGCGCCTGCCACTGGCGGGTGAGGTGCACCATCTGCGGGGGGGAGATGGGAGTGGGGAGGGCGGAGGGGGGAGACAGGAGGGAAAGAGTAGCACCTGAGAGAGCTGCGCCTGCCACTGGCGGGTGAGATGCACCATCTGCAGGGGGGAGGGGGGGAGGGAGACATAATTTGAGGCACCGCAAACATCGTCTGGGGCTTTCGCAACAAGCGGGTAGCTTGATCAAGTCATTCTTGCAGATTCCCATTAGTCACTACAGAATCGCCCGAGTGTCTTACCAGGCGGTTGGCGAGCCACTCTGGAAGCTCCTCCCTCTCAATGAACCTGGCCCCATGCAGGCGGGTGACTTACCAGGCACCTCACAACGATAAACCTGGGCGACTCACCAGGCGGTTGGCAAGCCACTCTGGAAGCTCCTCCCTCTCAATGAACCTGGCCCCATGCAGGCGGGTGACTTACCAGGCACCTCACAACCATAAACCTGGGCGACTCACCAGGCGGTTGGCAAGCCACTCTGGAAGCTCCTCCCTCTCAATGAACCTGGCAACATGTAGGCGGGCGGGGAGGCGGGCAGGCATTGGGGGGACATGAGGGAGGGAGATGAGGGAGGATATGGGTTCTAAAGCGTTTGGAAGGGAGGATTTGGGGGGAAGAGAGGGATGCAGACAGGTGACGGGAGAGGGGACGGGGACGGGAGAGGGATGGGAAAGGGGAGACGGGCTGGAAACCAAGAGGGGTTGGGCACTGTTCAGACTTGTAACTTGTGGATAGTTCCCGAGCATGGAATGAGGAGGGCAAAGGGGAGCGCGGAGGTACGCACTTGTGGAGTGTTCCAAATCGCTGCCTTGCATTCTCCCGACGCTCCCTGTGGGGGTGGACGCACAGGCAGAAGCAGAGGCAGAAGAACAGGCAGAGACAGCGGCAGAGTCATGGATAGTGGCAGAAGCAGAGGTTAGAAAGAGGTCAGAAGCGGTCGGACGAGGCCTGGCACAAGAATGACAAAAAAACCAGCACGGAACGGCACTGGCTTCTGGGCCTGTGGCTGACAGTGTTGCCCAGTTTGATGGGTGCATGGCGGACTGAGTAGATTGAGGAGTCCTCGCCCTGATTGCACAGATTAAGGAGGAAATTACCTGCTGGCGTAGATTAAGGAGGAAATTACCTGCTGGCGTAGATTAAGGAGGAAATTACCTGCTGGCGTAGATTAAGGAGGAAATTACCTGCTGGCGTAGATTAAGGAGGTGATTTGACCGACAGCATAGCCCAGCATGATGGCTGCGAGCAGGTTGTAAATGGTGCCGAAGATGCGCTCTGGGATGGTGTCCTGGGGGTAGATGTCACCGTATCCCACCTGGAGTGTGAGCATATGAATGATGAGCATGCAATGGGGCATGGAGGGAGGAACAGAGAGCATTAGCTCTGAGCATGCATGCCAAAGATACGCTCAGGGATAGTGTTTTGGGGGTAGATGTCACCATAGCCCACCTGCACACAAAGAGAACCATGAGCATAGAAAGAACGTGAATGAAGGGCATGGAGTATTGAGAGTGGGGCATGCGGGTGTGGAGTGAGAGATGTCACATCACACAACAGCACAGCCCCAGCACGATGGTTGTGAGCAGGTTGTAGGATGGAAGGAAAGGGATGAGAGGAGAAGGACGAACGAAGAGGGGATGAGAGGAGAAGGACGAACGAAGAGGGGATGAGAGGAGAAGGACGAACGAAGAGGGGATGAGATCGCACCGAGGCAGGGGAGACCATGGACCAGTAGATGACTGCCATGTAGGCAATAAGCGGTATCACAATATCCAGTAGGCATGTGCAGGGCATCTCACCGAGGCAAAGGTGACCATGGACCAATAGATGGCTGCCACGTAGGCGACAAATGGCGGCGCTGTTTCCAGCGGCTGCGCCTCCCCGTTGTCATCCCAGAAGAAGGTGGCGAGCCACGATTGGCCCTCTGGCTCGAGCCGGCCAATCAGAGCGAAGATGCACGCGCCCACGTGGCAGAACATGCAGATCTGGGGCAGACGGAGGGTCAGAAGAAGGGGCAGAGCGGGGAGACGGGGACAGAACGAGTGAGCAGAAGGAGGCAATCCAGTCCGTTTATAGTCGACTCTAAACGCGCCGCCCACGTGGCAGAACATGCAGATCTGGAGGAGAAGAGTGGCATGCAGACAGAGAGTGAGTGAGTGGCAGAGCAGGCAGATCTGGAGGAGAAGAGTGGCATGCAGACAGAGAGTGAGTGAGTGGCAGAGCAGGCAGATCTGGAGGAGAAGAGTGGCATGCAGACAGAGTGTGAGTGAGTGGCAGAGCAGGCAGATCTGGAGGAGAAGAGTGGCATGCAGACAGAGAGTGAGTGAGTGGCAGAGCAGGCAGATCTAGAGGAGAAGAGTGGCATGCAGACAGAGAGTGAGTGAGTGGCAGAGCAGGCAGATCTGGAGGAGAAGAGTGGCAAGCAGACAGAGAGTGAGTGAGTGGCAGAGCAGGCAGATCTGGAGGAGAAGAGTGGCATGCAGACAGAGAGTGAGTGAGTGGCAGAGCAGGCAGATCTGGAGGAGAAGAGTGGCATGCAGACAGAGAGTGAGTGAGTGGCAGAGCAGGCAGATCTGGAGGAGAAGAGTGGCATGTAGACAGAGAGTGAGTGAGTGGCAGAGCAGGCAGATCTGGGGCAGACGGAGGGACAGACCGACCGGGGAGAAGACAGGATTCGGTGAGGAAAGCAGGGGTAGACGGGGTGAGGTGGGGTAGACGGGGCAGGCGGGGTGAGGTGGGGCAGGCAGAGGCAGATGAAAGAATGCAGTGGAGAGGGGGGCATGGACGTGTATCCACGAGAGGGTGAGTGGCGGTGATTTCTTGAGCCTCCTTACCACAACAATCCCACTGAAACATGTGTACCCACCAGCCTGAGTGTCACACACCCACCCATCTGCAGTCCCACCCATCTGCAGTCCCACCCACCTGCAGTCCCACCCACCCACTCTGACCCACCCACCTGGAGGATGAGCACGGTGAGCTCCATCCACGTGGAGCGCAGGAAGGACGTCCTGAGCTGGTCCGTGGCGTTCAGCAGGCGCCGCATGCGGAAGAGCTTCAGCGCTCGGAACACCTGCAGGCAGGGGGGCGGTGGCGAGGTGGGGGAGATGATGAGATCCATGGGGAGCGAGGAGAGGAAGGGGATAAGCATGAGCGGATAGGGGTGAGTGGAGGGATCAGTGGTGAGAAAAGGCTCAAAATATCAAGCACTCTCGGCGGCAACCCCTTGGAGCACTCACGGTGGAGATCCAGAAGCCAGAGGAGGAGGTGGTGGTGAGGGAGATGATGAGATCCATGGGGAGCGATGAGAGCAGGTCTAGTAGAAACCATGTGCGCAGGTAGTGCCACACTATGCGGCGCTGATGAGAGGAGTAGGGGGAGACGGGGCAGGGGAGGAGAGCAGGAGAGAAGGCGCAGGTTGCATGGGCAGGGACGAGAGCAGGTGGAGCAGGAACCAAGTGTGCAGGTAATGCCACACTATGCGGCGCTGGCGGGGGAAGGGGAGGGGGACAGGGGCACAGAGGAGGGGGCAAGGAGAAGGTAAAGGCATGGGTGCATGGGCAGGGAAGAGAGCAGGTGGAGGAGGAAGGAACCACGAGTGCAGGTAATGACATGCGATGCGGCGCTGGTGTGGGGTAGTAGAGAGGGGTGCAGGGAGATATGGGAAGGTGTAGGGAAAGGGGAAGGGATGGGGTGATGGAGAAGGGAAGGAAAGAGGGTTCTGTCTATGAGCAGGTCGGGCAGGAACGACGGGCAGGAACGGCGGGCAGGAACGACATGCGTAGGTAGTGCTTGCCATCTCAGCTGTTTCATCACGATCTGTGGCGGCTGTAAGTTCTTAATGCCATCCTCTGTGCAGCCCCATCCTCCCACACACTCATTGCACCCCTTCCACCTTTCCCCCCACCCTCCACCCTCCCCCCACCAACATCTCAGCTGCTTCAATCATGACCTGTGGCGGCTGTAAGAACTTTATGGCATCCTTTGTGAAGCAACGATGCCCAACGATTTCTCCCACACACTCACTTCACACCTTCCATCTCCTCCACCCTCTACTCTGCCCTCCTCCCCCCCCCTCCCCCCCATAACGCACCTGCTCCAGAACAATCTGCTGCGGCTGTAAGATCTTGATGCCATCGCTTGTGCGCACATGCTGCTCCCTTGTCACATACCTGCAGTGGGGATTCAGGGTGGAGTGAGGGTGTGGGCAATGGTGTTTGCATGCAGTGAGGGTGAGGTGAGCTGGTAATCCATGCAAGATAGGAAGAGATAAAGAGAGGGACTCACCTGGTGTTGATGCCGAGAAGCACGTCAACGAGGTAGATGGCGGAGAGGGTTGAGTCAGGGAGTGGATGGAGCGGAGGAAGGGGCAAGTGGGCACTGGGCAGTGGTGTTTGGAGAGAGCGATGGGCTCACCCGGTCTTAAAGCCCAGGAGCACGTCGATGAGGTAGATGGCAGAGAGGGTTGAGTCGACGATGAGCCAGGCGCCTGTGGAGCGCAGATCAAAGGCGATCTGGAAGAGAATCTCCCACTGGCGGGCGGGAGGGTGAGGTGAGAGGTGTGGTGGGAGCATGGAGTGGGTATGGAAGAGGGAGGGTGAGAGGGTGTGGGAGGAGGTGGCTTGTAGGTGGCATGCGTGCGCCTGTGGAGCGCAGGTCAAAGGCGATCTGGAAGAGAATCTCCCACTGGCGGGTGAGAGGGACACATGGAAGAGAAGAGGGTGTGGGAAAAGGTGTGGGAGAGGGTGGGTGGGTATGAGATGGTTGAGTCAACCATGAGCCACGCGCCTGTGGAAGAGAGCGTGGGAAAGGGTGTGGGGGAGAATGTGGGAGAGAGTGTGGGAGAGGGTATGGGAGAGAATGTGGGAGAGTGCACCCCCGCACTGCACCGACAGGTACAGCACGTGGCACTGGCACAACCCCTCGCCTGGCCCTTTACAGGCAGAGTGTTGAGGCGCGCCAAAACTTACAGAGTGTTGAGGCGCGCCAAAACTTACAGAGTGTTGAGGCGCGCCAAAACTTACAGAGTGTTGAGGCGCGCCAAAACTTACAGAGTGTTGAGGCGCACCAAAACTTACAGAGTGTTGAGGCGCGCCAAAACTTACAGAGTGTTGAGGCACGCCAAAACTTACAGAGTGTTGAGGCGCGCCAAAACTTACAGAGTGTTGAGGCGCGCCAAAACTTACAGAGTGTTGAGGCGCGCCGAAACTTACGGAGTGTTGAGGCGCGCCAAAACTTACAGAGTGTTGAGGCGCGCCAAAACTTACCGAATGTTGAGGCGCGCCAAAACTTACAGAGTGTTGAGGCGCGCCAAAACTTACAGAGTGTTGGTTGCAGAGAATGCAGGTGTCTGGTTAGGAGATGTTCTGAACCCCCCTCCTCCCACCCCTCCATCACTCACCACGTTGTAGAGAATGCACGCGCCCACGAGCACGTTGATGCCTTCTACTACTCAGGCGCCCAACCATACCAGTCTCTCCCCTCCTTCCCTCCCTCCCCAGTCCTTCCTCCCCCCCCCCCCCCCTCCTACCCCCCCTGAACAGCTCACCACGTTGTAGAGAATGCACGCGCCCACGAGCACGTTGATATCACGGCGGAAGCGCGAGTATGGGTGGATGATGGGGATGCGCATTCGCCTCATCGCCGCCAGAACCCACCGATACAGCACGTAGCACAGCCCGGCCTCCTTCCGAGGCGGGGTTGACGGCACCGGCCCAACCTTCGCAGGTACGGGCTGGTTCAGGTACGTAGCCCATGCCTGGTTTGACCAGCACCCACCTCCCCTCTCTCCGTCCTCTCCTCTCCCTCCTCTCCCTCCTCTCCCTCCTCTCCCTCCTTGCAACCCTCGCAATCCCCGCCCCCTTCTCCTTCCCAACACCCTGCTCTCCTCGCTGCTCCCACCGCCCTCTTCCCCAATTCCCTCTCTCTTCTCGTCCTCGCGTTCACTCGGAGGCGAGTCAGGCAAATCCTGGCGCCAGGAATTCTGGAGAAAGCTTGCTACATGCCTGAAGCTCCTGCTGCTCGCACCAACTATACCACCCCAGCCCTCTCCTGCTGCCCCCGGGGTATCCCTGTCGGGTGAGTCAGAACCCCACCTCACTCGCAGCCGTGATTTTGGCTTGCCCTGTTCTCCCGGGGTATCCCTGTCGGGTGAGTCTGGCCCCCACCTCACTCGCAACCGTGATGCCCACTTGCCAGAACGTTGACGTTTTCCGTTATCTTCAACTTCGTTATCTGTTTGTCCGTCAGGCCTGATTTCGTCCCTATGTTCGTCGTCTAGTCGGCCGTCCGGTCTGATCTCACCACCCTCACCGTGCGAGCTGCTTTCCGCTGCTCCCATTAGTCTAGACGACGCGCTCCTGTCGCTCGCCGCGTCGCCTGCGACACTTCGTCGCCAATGCGACTCTTCGGATCGCCCAGACGCTTCCCCCACCAGCCCCGCCTCTCCGTCTAACATCTCGAAAACACCTTCTAGTCGATCAGACGACACTTCCAGTCGCCTAGACAACGCTTCCAGCCGCCCAGACGACGCTTCCAGCCGCCCAGACGACGCTTCCAGCCGCCCAGACGACGCTTCCAGCCGCCCAGACGACGCTTCCAGCCGCCCAGAAGACGCATCCTGTCGCCAAGACGACGCTTCCTGTCGCCAAGACGACGCTTCCTGTCGCCACGATGACGCTTCCAGTCGCCCGGACGACGCTTCCTGTCGCTCAGCAGAGTCGGGACGGTCTGATTGCACACCCCGGCTACTATTGCCGACAGAGCGAAGGTTAACGGAGTCTAGACCGGGGCTGCGAAGACCAGCAGAGTGCTGCCCCGCTAATGTCGCTGGAGAACGCGGAATCGGCTCGAGCGCCGCAGCAGATCGTGACCGTCCGTGCTGCTGACGGTGACGATTGCGCCGACTACTGCCGCCAGGCCCGATGGAAGCGGCCAAGTTGCGCGAGCTGAGAGAGGTGAGGGAGGAATCAGGCGCGCGGGAAGAATCGGGCGCGCGGAAGGAGTCAGCCGCGCGGAAGGAGTCAGGCGCGCGGAGGGAATCAGGCTCGCGGAAGAAATCAGGCGCGCGAAAGGAATCAGGCGAGCGGAAAGGGTTAGGCGAGCGGAGAAAGTTAGGCGCGGGGGAAGCATCAGGCGTGCGGGAAGGGTTAGGCGTGAGAGACGAGTCAGGCGCGTCAGAGGGGTTGGAGCGCATTTCGCGGGAGATGAGAGGCTGCAGGCAGGGAACGCAGAAGAAGCCATGGCCGTTGCCGCAGCCATGAAGCGCATCGAGCTCCGCGTCGCTGCGGAAGGATACCCTCTCGCGGTCGCTCGAGTCGCCAGTGGTTGTCGCACGGCCGCTGTGCGACGGATTAAGATTTCGTGAAGCTGCTCGGCCTGTCACCTCCCCTCGCCCGCTCGTCTCCCTCTCTCTCTTTTCTTCATCTATCGTGTCTCTGTATCGCGAGGTCCTACGAGCGGACTGAGAGGGTTCCTCATCAATACTAAGTGACCGTGACAGCTTCGGCAGTCCCACTGTACCCAGCATGACTTTTGAGTCGACTCACAAAAAGTCAGCGCGAGGCTCTACGAGCGGACTGCGAGGGTCGCTCATCAGTGCTAAGTGACCGCGACTGCTTCGGAAACCCACCCATCCCGACCATGTGGATGGTTGGGTTGGCACAAGAACAATGGCGTAGGGCTGACAGAGAAAACTCGTTTACGCATGAGTGTCGGTTGCAGACTCCCGTCGGCTCAGCATGTGCTAGTGACGCAGTAGAAATGACATAACTTAAATACTATCGACACATTCGAGAACATGCGCCGTACCGCAATGTCAAGAGAACCTGAATCGTCCACTTCTGTAACTAGCTAGCGCTGCGACTACCGCAAGCCGGATGATGTTTGACGAAATGTTGGACCACAAACGAAGTATTCCATTCGGAGCAGCACCCCGTGAAAAGCGTGAGACGCTAGTTTCCTGCTTTAGATTCTAGGCTGCAGCCTCAGAATGGATGAGTTGTAAAGACGTGCTAGGCTTCACACATTAGGCGAAATAAACGCTTCCGCAAGTCCTGCTCTGGTCATGAAGGGCGGTTCGTTGTTGTGGTTTCATTTCACCACGGTCGAGTAGGGTGCTTAGTTACCACCACTTCTGACCATGACAGACCAGACTTAACCGAAGAGTTGCAATCCCAGACACACAACTCTGCGTGCTTGGGCTTCCAACAAGGTTTTCAATTCCAAGACTGCGAGGGTGGGGAACATTTTCCTGACCACAACTCTCATCCAAAGTTTTCATTGGGGAGCTGACTTTCGTCGAGTAATTCGGGTGGCTGTATACCGTCGTTCTGTCAGTAAAGCTGGCCAAGCTGGAGTCAACCCTCCACTTACAGAACAACGGGCTGCCCAAAACGAGCAACTGTACAGTTGTATCCGGGACTAGAACTCAACTGTTCAGTCAGAGGCACAGCAGCCAGAAAGAGACAACGCCTTTGTCCCACACGGTGGCTAAGGCTGGAGCTCTGACGTAGACTCTACCGAGCCGTTCTCAGTTCCTCGGGACCGCTCTTAATCGCAAAACATCTGACCAACCTAATCGAGACCCTCACTTAGAGACGACGGAAGACCCCCACCCAAACCCACCCGCCGTGGAGAGTGCGCGTTGGTGAGAACGACGTGCAATAAGGACGACGTGACATGTGTGTGTGTGCATCCGAGGTTGGAGGGCTAGATCGAATAAGTACACCCCGTTATCCTCTGCACAGCGCGTACAGTAGTCACATCACATACTTTGTGTATTTGATGCTTGAGCTGGGTTGTAGAAACAGTACCTGTATGAGAATGGAGAATTCCGTGCCGCGTACATTACTTGTCGTGAGCTCAGTCTCGGTTGAGTACGATTTGAAGTGGTATAACCACTTCACAGCTTCGAACTTCTGCTTTGCTCAGCAGCAGCCTGAACGTTCATGCGTGACCTGTGACGAACGTTCATAAACAGTAACTCTTGACTCTGGCTCTGGTTCTTCTGATCTTCCTTCTCCTAAATCCTGATGTCCATGGGGAGCATGTGTGCTTGGCAATTCTAGTTCTGAAACCCGTCAGGTGCATCGGCAGTCATGTGTTTCAGGCAAGGCACGACTATCTCTGAAAAAGCTTGCTTGTCGGGTTCTCAGTAGAAGTGCGTAGTCAACATAAATAGCAGAAATCAGACTTTAGCTCTTAAGTGACTAAATGACGACAGCAACGACGCGGGACGTTGAAGAAACCGAAACCGAAGCATTAGGACCAAGGTACGGTCTTATCGTGCTCTCGCGTTTTGTTGTCTTCACCATTGGTGTCAATTCAAGCCACATTCCGCCAAATCATTGCCATCAGGATGTTCCCACTATGCTTATCTTGTTTGTTTGTTTTTTCCCTTCCTTTTAGATTTTTTTTTCTTGGTGTCAATTCTGCAAACCACATTCCGTCAAATCAATGCCATCAGGATGTTCCCACTACTCTTATATTGTTCGTTTGTTTTTTTCCCTTCTTTTTAGATTTTTTTTCCTAAGCGTAGCTTTCAGAGTCATTGATGAAATTTCTTCTCTCCCTTCATTGTTTTAACTACTAATCATGAACTGGGGAAGCAGAATTCCCATGGCGGAAGAGCAAATCAAGGCCACGTCAGACACGGCAAACCCTTCAGGCGGCTCGCTTCGCTTCAAAATCGGAAACTGGCTTCACTCTGTCTCCGTCAGCAACTCTCCTGAGCACCCTGAGAATTCACCTGGACTCTGGCACCGTTTCAAGCACGTCAATGGGCGTTCGTTCCTCGCATGGCTCCGCAATCAAGTTACCTTTTATCGAATCCACTTCCTCTCCTTCGTTATAGTTGACCTTATCGCCGCGCTAATTATGATCGCCACTCCCGCCGGCAGCCTGGGAAAAATCTCCTTTATAGACGCACTCTTTAACTGCACGTCTGCACTGACCGTTACAGGCCTCGCGTCCGTCCGTATGAACGTTTTTTCCACATTCGATCAGGTCCTGCTAATGCTGCTTATGATGATAGGCAGTGCCATTTTCACTTCGCTCGTCCCGGTTCTTATTCGAAGGCACTATTTTTTTAAGCACCTGCGAGAGGAGGAAGCTAAGGGCGCGTTCCCACTGCTGGCAACGACATCAGACGTCGGGGAACAGCCCGGCCGCAGCAACAGGGCTGCGTTTACAAGGTCAGATAGTGTGCTGACCCGAGGCGAGAACAACGACGCGTTTATCCGACATGCCATGGGGAAAATGGAGGCGGAGAGGCGGATGGAAGTGGCGGAGTGGGAGAGAATGAGGGAGAGGGAAAGGGAGGCTGGTGGCGGTGGGGAGGGAGGAGAGGATGGGGGTGAGGACGGCGGGGTTGGGAGCAATCCTCCACTGACTCGGCTGCAGAGGAAGCTGTCTCGAGCTCTGACCACTGTGTCTCGGATTTCAAATGAACCCGTAGCGCATGCACACTCGGGCCGAGGCCCCATGCAGAGCCAGTTCATGCAGAGCCATAGCACGCAGAGCCATATGATGCAGAGTCATAGCACGCAGGGTCACAGCATGCATGATCACAGCACGCAGCACAGCAGCATGCAGCACGGCAGTATGCAGCACAGCAGCATGCAGCACCATGAGTCTCCTGCTGCGGCCGCCTTTCCCCCCAGGGGGGGCTCCAGTGCTGTTCACAGCATGGCGAGCAGTCGGAACAGGCCGATTGGTGGGGGGATTGCGGAGGAGCATTCGGAGGAGTGTGGGGAGGAGGGGGGCGAGGGGGGCGTGGGGGCAGGGGGCGATTGGGAGCAGCCTGGGCAGGAGGAAACAGTGGCGCCTTTTGAGAGACGATTCGTTGAGCTCAGGTCAGTGTGAGTGGGTGTGGGGGAACGGGGGGACGATGGGTATGGGGAGGAGGGGGGCGAGGAGGGGGCAGGGGGCGATTGGGAGCAGTCCGGGTAGGAGGAAACAGTGGCGCCTTTTGAGAGACGACTCGTTGAGCTCCAGTGAGTGTGTGTGTGCGTGGGGGAATGGGGGGGAGAGGAAAGGGGGGAGAGGAAGGGGGTCGAATGGGAGCAACTGGGGGAGATGGAGACTGTGCTGAGCTTCTCCTCCCCTGCCCTCTTCCCACAGTGCTGGAGCTGCTGGAGCTGGAGCTGCTGAACTGGCTGAGACAGAGACTGTGTTGGGCTTCCCTCCTACTCCCCTCTTCCCCCAACGCCTCTAATTCCGACCCTGCAGGGCCCTGGAGCTGCTGAGCTGGCTGGTGCCCGCGTATTTCTTTGGAACCCTCCTTACGACCTTCATTCTCTTCATCCTCATCACCTTGTGGTGGCCTGAATACCACGACCTCCTCACAGGCGAGTAGCTTCAACTTGCAGGCTGGCTTGCTCTCTTAGCTGCATGACGGTTGAGTCAAATCGGTTGTCACTGCTCAAATCCCTTCTACCCCTTCTTCGACCTTCTTGCACACTTCTAAGGCACCTCAATAACCGCTCTGCACCCTTCGTGCACGCTACGCTTTTCAGGGCGCTTCAAGAATAACCGCTCTGCACCTTTCCCACACTCCCTTCCCCCCAGGCAAGGGCATCAACGTGGTCTTCAACTCGGCCTTCCAGTCCGTGTCTGCATTCGCCAACGCAGGGTTCGGACTAATGGACGAGAACCTCATTCCCTTCCAGCGCAACGTGCCCTACCTGCTGGTCGTGGCCGTGCTGATCCTAGTAGGCAACACCATGTACGCCCCCATGCTCCGTGGCGTGCTGGCGCTGCTGCACAGCACGAGCAGGAAGGACAGCAGCCGATGGTGAGAAATTGGGCTCTGTGTGCTGGTGGCCTGCTCCTGCTGCTGGTGGCCGTGCTGATCCTAGTGGGCAACACCATGTACGCTCCCATGCTCCGTGGCGTGCTGGCTCTACTACATTCTACTAGCAAGAAGGATAGCAGCCTATGGTGAGTGCTGTGGGGCTGTGGGCCGTGGTGAGAGAGGGGTGACAGAAGCACCTCCTGCTGCTGCTGCTGGTGGCCGTGCTCATCCTGGTGGGCAACACCATGTACGCCCCGATGCTTCGTGGCGTGCTGGCGCTGCTGCACTCCACCAGCAGGAAGGACAGCAGCCGATGGTGAGTGGTCCAGTGGGCTGTGGGCTGTTGGAGAAAGTCGTTTTCCTTTCATCCATGCATCCTATTCCCCCTTCTCTTCACCCCTCTCTTCCCTCCTCTACCCACGCCCCTCGTCTTCCTTCCCCGCCAGGCACATAACGCGGTATCTAATGGACCATCCGCGCAAGTGCTACACGCAGCTCTTCCCTCTCCCTCCCACTCTCCTTCCCCCTCTCTCCCCCCCACCTCCCCTCCCCGCCAGGCACATAACGCGGTATCTAATGGACCATCCGCGCAAGTGCTACACGCAGCTCTTCCCACACACGCAGACGCTCTGGCTGCTGCTCACCATTGTCGCTTTCAACACCACTCAGGCTTTCTTCATCATGGTTCTCAACTGGAACACCCAGGCCTTTGAAGGTCTCGGAGGTAAGCCGAGCGTCAGCTCTGGCTGCTGCTCACCATTGTCGCTTTCAACACCACTCAGGCTTTCTTCATCATGCTGCTCGACTGGAACACCCAGGCCTTTGAAGGGCTCGGAGGTAAGCCGAGCGTCAGCTCTGGCTGCTGCTCACCATTGTCGCTTTCAACACCATCCAAGATTTCTTCATCATGCTGCTCGACTGGAACACCCAGGCCGTTGAAGGGCTCGGAGGTGAGTGCAATGCGTGCCTCTCCCCTCCACAAGCAGACGCTCTGGCTGCTTTAACCACCTCCCCTACCCTACCCACCACCTACTCTCCTTCCTTCAAACCCTTCCCCACCCCACCACCTCCCCACATGTCCCAGGCAGGTACCGTTTCTTTGACAGCTGGATGCAGTCAGTGAGCACGCGCAATGCAGGCTACTCCATGGTCACCCACTTTCCCCGCCCACCACACCCTTCCCTCCTCATCACCCCTCTCCCCTCCCAGGCGGGTACCGTTTCTTTGACAGCTGGATGCAGTCTGTGAGCACGCACAATGCAGGCTACTCCATTGTCAACATCTCCTGGTGTTTTTTCCTTTCTCCCTCGCTCTCGCCCTCTTCCCCCCCCTCCAGGCGGGTACCAGTTCTTTGACAGCTGGATGCAGTCCGTGAGCACACGCAATGCAGGCTACTCCATTGTCAACATCTCCTACCTCACTGCCGCCACCAACTTCCTCTTTTGTGGTTTCATGTGAGTCTGGGCCTGCAGGGCTTACCTTACAGCCGGGCACGCTTCCTGCCACACTTACCAAGGCCAATTTAGGCCTTGCTATACTCCGTGCTGCTTGCTGCGCCCTCTCCCTACCGTTCCCCCCCTTCGTGCCTGCCTGCTCCACCTTCTCCTCCGTGCCCCTGCCTTCTCTCCCTTCTCCTACTCTTCTCCTCCGTCCATCCCATTCCCCCATTCATTGCCCTTGCATACTTCTCCCCCCTCGCACCTCCCTCGTCCCGCCTGCCCCTCCCCCACTCCCCCATCCCTCACCCCAGGTACGTGGCATTCTACCCGGTGTTCCTCACGCGTCAATCCTCCCGAGAGCAGCGGCACGTGCATGACACGGACGACCATTAGGGCCACCATCCCCCTTGTCCCTCTTCCCTCCTCGCCCCTCCCCCCGCATCCCTCCCCCATCTCACACGCCACGCGCGCGCCTTGGTCCACGCGACTTGGTCCACGCGACTTGGTCCACGCGCGCGCCTTGGTCCACGCGACTTGGTCCACGCGTGCGCCTTGGTCCACACGCGCGCCTTGGTCCACGCACGCCCTCGAGCAGCGCGACGTGCACGACTCGGACGACCTAGCAGTCTCTGCAGAGGACCTGCATGGGGGCGTGCAGGGAAACAAGTAGGAGATTTCAATAAGAGCCACCATCCCCCCCTTCTCCCTCCCCCCTCCTCCCTCCTCCATCCTCCCTCCTCCCCCCTCCCTCCCGCCTTCCCCAGGTACGTGGCGGTCTACCCTGTCTTCCTCACGCGCCAGTCCTCCCGAGAGCAGCGAGACGTGCACGACTCGGACGACCTAGCAGTCTTTGCAGAGGACCTGCATGGGGGCGTGGAGTGGGAAACATGTAGGGGACTCCAGCTAGGCCCACCATCCCTCACTTCCCTCCACCCTCCTCCCTCCTGCCTCACTTCTCTCCTGCCTCACTTTCCTCCCCCCCCCCCCTTTCCTCCCTCCTCACCCACTCCCCCATCCCTCACCCCAGGTACGTGGCAGTCTACCCGGTGTTTCTCACGCGTCAATCCTCCCGAGAGCAGCGAGACGTGCACGACAGCGACGACCTAGCAGTGTTTGCAGAGGACCTGCACGGGGGCGTGCTCGACTCCTCCGTGCTGGCGCAGGGCCGGCACCTGGTGGCACAGGACTCGGTGTACCTGTTTGTCTCCATCTTCCTCATCTGTGTCATCCAGAATGGAGAATTCAATTCTGACCCCGCCAACTGGACCGTCTTCAAAGTGATCTTCGAGATTATCAGGTATGCTCCCCCCCTGCCCTGGGTTGGTGTAGATGGAGTTGACTCAAAGCCACCTGGACGGGACTTGTCCTGTGCTGGTTTCCGCGCTCCTGGCATGGCAGGGCCAGCACCTGGTGGCACAGGACTCGGTGTACCTCTTGGTCTATGTCTTCCTCATCTGTGTCATCCAGAACGGGGACTTCATTCTGACCCCGCCAACTGGACCGTCTTCAAAGTGATTTTCGAGATCAGCAGGTGCGCTCCCTCCTTGCCCTGGTCTGGGATAGCTTGAGTCGACTCAAATATTTGTACCTAAAGCATCGTCTCTGCCAGCCACGTAGATTCATGGTACCTAGGTCTTCGTCTTCCCTCCTTCCCCGCTCCATCTCATTACCATCCAGTGCCTACAGGCCAGTCTCTCCGCTCCCATCGCCCGCTCTTTCCATCTTCCTCCGTTTTCTTCACCCCCATCTTCCCCTTCACTCCACCCCACCACCCCCAGTGCCTATGGCTTTGTGGGCGTGCCTTTGGGAAATTCCTATTTAAGGCACCTCAGCAGTTGTTGTTCCCTCGGCCCCCCTCCACCCCACCCGATCACTGCAGTGCCTACGGCAACGTGGGACTGTCTCTGGGAAACAGCTGCCCCACCAGCAACCCCGATTGCACTGACGCTCCGCCCTACAGCTTCTCAGGTAGACCAAGGACGTTTTGCTTTACACCTTCCCAGGTGCGCCATAGGCGTTCGAGTGAACAGCAGTTTGGTGCCATAGGGTCGATACGTGGCAGCACCTGAGGAAATAACACCTGTGAATGTTTGTAAGACTTTGTAAAGAATACGTACATGCCTCGGCGAGGTTTTCCCGCACGTGCTTGATGCCGCAACCAGGTGCGCCAAAGACGTTTTCCTTTACAGCTTCCCAGGTGGACCGTAGACGTTCTTCCATACAGCTGCTCCCACTCCTCCTCTTCTCCCTCCTCCCTCAGTGCTGTCTAAGCTAATAGTCATCCTCGTGATGCTGCTGGGGCGCCACAGGCCTGCCTGTGCTCTTGCTGACCCTGCTCGCCTTCCTCCTCTCGCCTTTTCTCCTCTCCTCTCCTCTCATCAACCCTGCAGGCACGTGGTTGGTGCTCTCAAAGTTACTAGACATCCTCGTGATGCTGCTGGGGCGCTACAGAGGCCGGCTTGTGTTCCTTATGACCCTTCTTTCCCTCTCCTCTCATCTCATCTCCTCTCCTCAATTTAACCCTGCAGGCTCGTGGTCGGTACTCTCTAAGTTATTAGTCATCCTCGTGATGCTTCTCGGGCGGCACAGAGGGCTACCAGACAACATTGACGCCGCCATTGTCATTCCGCCGCCCAAGCAATTCCAGCGCCAGCCTCGACAGCAAATCAAAGGTGACGCGGATTAGTGATGTGTGAGGTGACCCACGAGTTGACTCACAAGTCAAGCAGGTGAGGTGACATGTGCGAGTGGGTGATGTTCGAAGCTTGGTGGATGAGTTTTGAGTCGACTCAAAACTCGAATAACTACACACGAAGCTTGGTGGATGACATGCAAGCGGGGTTGCACGTGAAGCGCATCACATGCACGTGAAGCGCATCACATGCACGTGAAGTGATGCACGTGAAGTGCATCACATGCATGCGACCGCGGTTGCAGCGGGCATGGCAGTGTTGCCAGGTCGCATTACATTGCAGCCTGTGAAGTGTGAGTCTCTTTGTTTAGCAAGCTCACAGCCAGGGCTTGACTTTTACGATGTGAAATACTTCTAAGGTTCCACTCGTATGACCCCACTGTAAGCCTCTACTCTTCTTTTCATCCTTTCCTTTTTGTTTGTTTGCCACCTCCCCACAGCCTCACCCTTTTCTTGTTTCCGTCCCGTGCTTGTCACCGCCTCTTTCTTGTCCCTACCCCACCGCCCCCTTTCCTGCCTTATATTGCAGAGTACCCCCCTGACTTGCTCGTGCGAGCACCTTTTCAGCGTCTCTTAAGTTGTTCGCTTGCCCTCCCTTCCCTACCCCAATGCCCCCTTTCCTGCCTTGTATTACATAGAATCCCCTGTCTTGCTCGTGCGAGCGTCTTTTGAGCGTCTCAACAGTTGCCCCTCCTCCCCTCCCCGCCCTAGTCACAGAGGACCTCGCTGTCCTGCTCATGCAAGCGCTCACATCACAATGACCAAGTCTCACCCCAGCTCTCTCGTGCGCTGCTTCTTCTCGCAAGGGCCTTCTGATATGTCTTAAAATTCCCCCATCACCCCCTGTTTCCTGCGGTGTGTCACAGAGGACCCCGCTGTGCTGCTCACGCGAGCGCTCACAATGACCAAGTCCCAGCCCAGCTCTCTCATGCGCAGCCTCTCCTTTTGAGATGTCCCAACAACCCGCCCTCCCCCCCTTCCCCTCCTCAATCCCTCCCCACCGCCCCCTTTTTGCCTGGTGTAACAGAGGATCCGGCTGTCCTGCTCACACGCGCGCTCACAATGACCAAGTCTCAGCCCAGCTCTCTCATGCGCCGCCTCTCCTCGTACGTAGCCCTTGCACCGGTGTGTGTGTGGAACGTGAATTTCTTCTCTCAACCCAAAATACACCTTGAGTCGACTCGAAATACACATCCCAGCTCTCTCATGCGCCGCCTCTCCTCGTACGTAGCCCTTGCACTGATCTGTGTGTGCGACATCTCTCTATTTAGCCCTTGCATGGGTGTGTGTGGGTCTGCCTCATTGCAACCCTCTCATGTGTGTGTGGGTCTGCCTCATTGCAACCCTCTCATGTGTGTGTGAGTATATTCTGGGCTACTCACTCAAATAAGGACGGCATGTGTGTGACCCATTTCACCCCTTCCTGCCATGCCCTACGGGTTCGGGCGCCTGCTGTCCTATGTGTGAATGTATTCCCCCACCATAGCGTTTTCTGGTTCGAGTCCCTAAGCTTCAGCCTGCAGCCCCCTTAATTGTGTTCCCTCTTCAGAACACACACTTATAATACACTCTAATGAATCCGTGCAACAATGCTTTGTCTGCAGGCTGCATGCTACTCAGCCAACTAATGGAGCCATGCCATCTGCAGTGCCCTCCCTCAGCCCCTCAGAAGTGCCGTACCGGGTTCACACCAGCTAGACTAGCCTATGCATTCAAATTCAATCTCTGGAGGAGCGAGCCATGCCATCTTCAGTGTCCCCTTGCACCCCTGCAGAGGTACAGTTCCGGTTGTTGGGCTGAAAATTCCCTTAGGATCTTTGCAGGACAAAATTCAAGGGTAGGATGATGTAGTAGCGGAAGCGTTTAATTAAAAGATTGTGAACCACCTTGCGCTTGTGTGTGAGGGCAAAGTTTTTATAACAAAAACATACAAGCTTTTATATGAATACAGTACCTTCAGCGATCCCATCCCGTGGCTCATCGCACTCGCACTCTTCTTCCCCCCTTCTCTTTCCCCTTCCCCCCCGCACTCCCCTCCCTTCCCCCACCCCCTTCCCACCCAACCCCCCCGCTCCGCAGCTCCTTCGGCGATCCCATCCCGTGGCTCATCGCGCTCGCATTTTTCTTCGCCAAGGGCTTCATCAACACGGGTCTCGGCAACCGCGTTGGTTACCAGTTCGTCGCCGCTTTCGGCAGCACGTCGCTCGGCCTGGGTTACAGCCTCGTGCTCTCCGAAGCAATGCTCGCGCCCGCCATCCCCTCGGTCTCCGCGCGCGCGGGCGGGATCTTCCTTCCGCTGCTCAAGGCGCTGTGCCAGGCGTGCGGAAGCCGCACGGACGACGGCACCGAGAAGAAGCTTGGCTCGTGGCTCGTGCTGACCTGCTTCCAGGTAGGTTCCTTCACTTACGGTGCTTCCAGGTAGCTTCGTAAATTCATGGTGCCTCCAGGTACCTTCCTGAATCCTTGGCGGTCCAAATATCAACACTAACGTCCCTATTTCTAAACATTCTCGTGTCTCACGTCCCCCGTTCCCCTCTCGTCCCCCAACTTCCCTTTCCCTTTCCCCCTTCCCGCTCCCCCCCCCTCTCTCCCCCCGCGCCTTCCCCTCCCCCCCTCCCCCAGACGTCCATTGTCTCTTCCGCCATGTTCCTCACAGGCATGGCGGCGAACGCGCTCGTTAATACGGCTCCATTCATAGCATCTGCGTACCTTCCCCCCCACCTTTCCCCCCACCCCCCAGACGTCCATCGTATCCTCCGCCATGTTCCTAACCGGCATGGCGGCGAACCCGCTCGCCGTGAATCTCGCGGCGGGCGCCATCGGCCACACGATAGGCTGGACGGAGTGGGCCAAGGCGGCGCTGGTGCCCGGACTCATCTCGCTCGCCGTCATGCCCGCGCTGCTCTACGTCATCTACCCGCCGGAGATTAAGGCCAGCCCCGACGCGCCCAAGCTCGCGCGCGAGAAGCTCTCGAGCATGGGACCGATGAGCACGAACGAGAAGATCATGGCAGGCGTGTTGGTCGGCACGGTGAGTCATGCGAGGTGCAGGCACAATGTGTCAACTGATGCCGCCAGTGTGTTTGTATTTGTTGCACGCCCGTATGTGGCGCGCGCGTCCATGGGGCCGATGAGCACGAACGAGAAGATCATGGCTGGCGTGCTGGTCGACACGGTGCATATTTGTGCATTGTGGTATAGTGCGGTGTAATCCGGTGAAATGCATCAAGGCTCTGCTACAGGCTGCGTGGCATGCAGGCGGCCAGACCAGAAGCTCGCGGCCATGGGGCCGATGAGCACGAATGGGAAGATCATGGCTGGCGTGCTGGTCAGCACGGTCTGTGAATAAGGTCATTGGTGCACCAGTGCGTGTGTGTTCACAGTGGTGCAGTGTCGTGAGGTGAAATGTAGCGAGTCTCAACTACAGTGTACAGGCCGCGTGGCGTGTAGCTTGCGCGCGAGAAGATCGTGGCGGGCGTGCTGGTCGGGACGGTGGGTGATGCGAGGTGCAGGCGGGTGTGTAAGCTGATACCGCCAATGTGTTAATATGTTTTTGAGGCGAATTTAAAAACAGGCTAATGTGTTAATATTGCGAGGGTTGCATGCCTGTATGTGGCGCGCGAGGGGAACGGACGAGCATGGGGCCGATGAGCACGAATGAGAAGATCATGGCTGGCGTGCTGCTCGGAACGGTGCCTGAGTGTGTGTGGTGATGGAATGCGGTGTAGTCAGGTGTGGCATGTAGCTGACCAGATCAGGAAGCACTGACTTAGGAAAGCTGCAAGGTCAGAGCTGTAAACAAAAAGGCCATCCGTGCACTGAATCTGTGCTAAGAATCGAGTGTTTTTTTAGGAAGTCTCAAGAATACCTTTCGGTCTCGCTTGCTCCTTCCCTTCCCCGTCCCTCCCACCTTTCCCCATCTGCAGGTGGGTCTGTGGGTCTGCGGCGGCGTGTTGGGCATCGACGCGGTAACCGCAGCCATCATGGGGCTCAGCGCGCTGCTGATCACGGGCGTGGTGACGTGGAAGGAGTGTCTGGGCGAGGGCGTCGCGTGGGACACACTCACGTGGTTTGCTGCTCTCATTGCCATGGCCAACTATCTCAACAAATACGGCCTCATTGCTTGGTTCAGCCAGACTGTTGTCAATGTGAGTGAACGTAAATGCGAGACAGATAGAGTGCTTATGAATGAGAGGGGGGGAGGGAAAGAGGGAAGCCAGTCGCACACTTCCTGGTCTACTTCCCAATCTCCTGGCTCTCGTCCCTTCCCACCGTTCTTTTGCATGACCAGCCGTCATACTCCCTCTTCTCATCATCCTTTCCACCACTCCCCTCTCCCATTCCCCCCACTCTCCCCCACTCTCATATCCCCACCCACCAGCTCGTCTCCTCCATGGGTCTCGCCTGGCAGCCAGCCTTCGGACTCCTCGTCATCCTCTACTTCTACTCGCATTACTTCTTCGCTTCCGGCGCTGCTCACATCGGAGCCATGTTCGTTGCCTTCATCTCCGTCGCTTCGGCTCTCGGCACGCCTCCCCTGCTCGCCGCCATGGTCCTCTCCTTCATGTCGAACCTCATGGGTGGGATCACGCACTACGGGATTGGTTCCGGCCCGCCGTTCTATGGGTCGGGGTACGTGTCACTCAATGATTGGTGGTTCTACGGGTTTATCTGCAGCGTGGTGAATCTGGTGATCTGGCTTGGTGTGGGCGGGTTGTGGTGGAAGTTTCTGGGGATCTGGTAGAGTTAGGGAGAAGGTTTAGGGAGAGGGAGAGGGGGAGGGGAGGAGGAAAAGGGATGAATTACATATTATGCATATGACTAGCACAGTGCGAGTATTGTTTGTTATGTTATGACTAATGTGTTGGGCTGAGAAAAGCCCTTGAGATATTTTTCAAGACTCAAGTCTCAAGAGTAATGATATACCGTATCACCCCGGATATAAGCGCACCTGCGCTTATAATAAAACATGTTTTTTCACGGGGGTGCGCTTATAGTTGAGTGAAAAATATAAGCGCATGTGCTTATAAAATAAACAAATATACAATTTTAAACTACTAGCACGAAAATGTGGTTCGCGTCATTGCGCACCCAATCGAGTCGATTTGAAACAGGGTTGTGGGTGAAAAACAGGCCATAAATGGGCTTAAATTAATATTATGATGGGCCACGATACAATATTATGTCTAGTATGATGGGCTTAAATTAATATTATAATTTGTAAAAGTGTAACACTTTTTCAAATTTCGTATTGTGAAAGCGAGGGCGTGGCCAGCAAAGCAAAGGTAGCGGCTCGACGCTACTCACCCCTCTTTTGCCTACAAAAGAGGAACGTGATTCCAGTAGCTCCACCCACGTTCTTCATTTCCATTTTCTAGTTTTACTTTCTAGTTCTCGTTCATCCTTGCGAAGACGCAATCTCTCCCGCGGTTCAAGTCCCCGTCGACCCTTCTTACCGACATTCTCCAACACAACCTGGCGAACATGGCTCCCGCCGACACTACCCCGAATAACGCTGCGGACAATGCGAACGCGCCCGGGGCACCTGACCGCCGCGGAAAACGCCCTGCTGAAGATAATTTCGGCGAGGGCACTTCAGGCGTCGAAGTGCTGCTCGGGAGCAACTCCCGAGCCCCCTCTGAAGAAGCACGCGCGACTGTGAAACAGTCGCGCGTGCCTCCTGCTGACGAGCGTGTGGCTGCCAGGCAGCCGCGCGTTCCGGTCAAGTCAACGCCGGCTGACGCGGACGGCGACGCTGGTCAACCGGGGCCCACTCTGCAGAAGCGACAGAAGGCAGCGACCCCAGTAGAAGCCGCCCCAGTCAACCCCCTCGCGTCCCTCACTGCGCAGCAGATGCAGGCACTGCTCTCGATGTTACAGCAGCACGCCCCAGCTACAATCGCAACTTCCTCCGACTATATTTCAGCACCTGCAAAAATCGAAAATCAGAAAGAAGTCACTGCTCCCCGCGCAAACAAGGCTGCTCGCGTCAACGATACCACTGCCGCACCTCTCCCCGCTCCCGTACCGGCACCGATCGCCGCTCAAGACGACAGCGTCGACTCAGAGAACGACGATGTGGCGGACGACAAGCGGCGAGCGGCGGAATGGGACCCATACGAGAACGCGGTCACAGACGACACGGTGAAGGTCATGCGCAACCGACTGCGTAACCAACTGCACTGGTGGATATCGTGGTGCGGCAGCAGTTTTATTATCTCGATCATTGCCAGGGGATATTGGCTGCCTTGGAAAACTACAGAACCGCCACCCTTCGAAACAACAAACCTCGCGGGTGTTCATGCACACACCACATTCACTCGTGAGGCCATTCACGACTTAATTACGTCGGGCGCGGCCACAAAGGTATCCTCGCGGACTGCGCTCTCGTGCGTAAGCCCACTCAACGTGGTGGAACAACGCGACAAATGTCGCCTCATCCTCGACCTACGCAAGGTCAACCAACACCTCCAAGTCCCCAAATTCAAATACGAGGGCCTGAATCAGGTTTTAGAGATCATTCGACGCAACGACTGGTTGTTCACCATTGACCTAAAGTCGGGCTACCACCATGTTGAGATGCACCCATCATGCTGGAAGTTCCTAGGCTTCCAATTCGAAGGCAATTTCTACTGCTTCCGAGCTTTGCCGTTTGGACTGGCGACAGCACCTTTCGTCTTCACCCAGTTGATCAAGCAATTGGCCAAACGTTGGCGTGCATGTGGCGTCCGCGTAGTCCCATATGTTGACGACTTGCTATTCCTCTGTGACTCTGCGGAGCAAGCACGCAAGACATGCACAGAGGTTCTACGCGACCTGGGGGCGGCAGGTTTTGTGATCAACAAGAAAAAATCGCGCCTCCAGCCGGCCCATCAAACACGGTTTTTGGGGATGGAGCTTGACACGGAAAGCGGCATGTTTAGCATCGGATCCGATCGGCGGGCACAGATCCTGGACACGCTCAACACACTCATCTCTAAAGGGCAACGCGGCCAACAAGTCCCAATTCGGCAAGTCGCTCGTATCACCGGAATGTTGAGCTCCATGTCCCTCGCATTGGGCACGACGGCACGCGCCTTCAGCCACGAGCTGCTACAATTAATTGATGCAGCGGAATCTTGGCACTGAAGAATCTGGATGCCACGGGCCGCCATTGAGGAGCTGATCTTCTGGCAACTGCACTTCGACCAATTTACTGGTGCCCCATTTCACCTGAGCCATCAATTCGATGCCGTGATCCACGTCGACGCGAGCGCTCACAGCTGGGGCGCCACCCTCACCAAGTTTACCGACGCGTCGTATGAGGCAAGCGCCAGCATGCCGAGCGAGCTCCTCCCAACCTCAAGCACTCAAAGGGAGCTCGAGGGGGTCCTCTGGGCGCTAGAGACGTTCGCGTCTCGCATCAAAAGCGGCCACGTTTTGGTTCGCGTGGACAACCAAGGAGTCGTGTTTATCTTGCGCAAAGGGGGGTCCAGCCAACCTCGGCTGACACTGACATGTCAAGCAGTCATTGGTGTTGACTTCTGCAGGTGTAACGTAACCAGTGTCGGCGAGGTCGAAATAAGTTTCGGCGTTGACGCTTTCGCGAGGATTTTCGTCATCCATCGGGATAGGAACGGAGCAGTAAGGGAGTGGTCCTGCTTCATCCGAGGCGTTATCCACGTTCTGCTCGTCCCAGTCAGCTTCGTCTGCTGCCGAGGCGAAGTGTCGATCACCATGGAAGCCACCTGTGGGATCCCGATTTTCTTCCAAGTTGGCAAGATACGTTGGAAGGGTGAGTCGTTCGTAGAAAATGACGTCACGTGCTGCTACTGTTTCTTTGGAGTGGACGTCGAAAATCTTCCACGCGTTGTAATTTTTCTCGATGCCCAGATGTAGTCCCCACTGTGCTCGTTGGGAAAATCGGCCGGCTCGTGCAGATGGGGGTCGGTACTGTACCATGCAGCTGAAAACTCTTAACATTTTTGTGCTGCCCTGTTTTCCTGTCCACAGCAGGTGCGGTGATGCGTTGTTCGGTAGTGACGACGACGAAAGCAAGTTGTGCAGCATGACAGCGTGGTCCATCGCTTCAGGCCACTGGTGATTGGGCAGTCGCATGCCACGCAATAATTTGCGCATGGTGTTCTGGAGAGTTCGGTTCATCCGTTCCGCCACGCCTTGCTACTGATGGGCGTAAGGAAGCGAGATGAGTCTCTTGATTCCCTTTTCTGCCAAGAACTGCTTGAACCTCTGTGAGGTGTATTCTCCTCCTCCGTCTGACTGAAAGCTCTTCAGTTTTTCGCCCGATTCTCGTTCTGCTACTGGAAGCCAAGCGAGGAAGGCTTCGAAGGCCATGTCCTTGCTCGGAAGATTGAGGTGCCAAACGTAACGTGTAGCTGCATCGATGAACGTGATGGTATAACTGTATGCTCCTTGTCCGGGTTCGCGATTGTACAGGATATCGCTGTACACCTTCTCAAGTGGTGCGTAAGTTGGTGCGCTGGGGTTGTGATGAGAAGTGAAAGGTCGATGCGGTAAGTCAGCTTCAGGGCAGGTAAAACACGTTCCTCGTGCTCGTCGTAGCTCACTTCCGTCGGTTAGAAGTAGTGAATCTTTGTCGAGAACGCCTGCTCTGATTGTGTTGTTTAACACTGTATTACTTGGATGTCCCATTCGTGCGTGCCAGATATCTTCGCTAGCGCGATGTCCGGGTGAACGTCGATACAGGTCGGAGTTGGAGTAAAAGGCGGCGGTGAAGTTGGCGCTTCTGTGGACTTCGCGAGGAGTGGGAGTTAGCTGCTGCGCGGAAGTCGGTGAAGTATTGTCGATGTGTGGCGATGTCGTTGAAGAACTTGCGACTGGTGTTGTAAGTGTTGTTGGTGTTGCCGATGTTTCTGCTGCTGCCGCTGTTGTTTCTGCTGCTGCCGCTGTTGTTTCTGCAGCTGCTGAGTGTTGAATCGTTGCTAATGCTCTTGTTCGTTCTGCTTCAGGGATGGTGTGCGAGTACCAGAAGCCTTCCGGACTGAAGTCGGGGTCAAGATCCGGTGGATGTGTCCAAGAGGTGAAGGTGACGATCCCGTCGCTATCGGCAGTGCCGAGATCTGGAACAAAGTCGAGGACGAAGACATTGTTTTTCAGGACTGCTTTTCCGATGTAGAGACCACCCTTGCCGTGGTATAATTTAAACTCCTGAGTGGTGCTGTCTACTTCGAGGTGTATGCCCTTCGCCATCAGCTGACTGACGCTCAGTAGGTTGTAGCCGAGTCCTTCTGCTATCAAAACCTTTGACATTTGCAGTATGACGTTTGTTTCTCGTGACTGAAGTTGCACTACGCCTTGTCGTCGTGTGCGCAGGTTCTGATTGTTGGCGACGGTGATGACGACTTCACGTTGAAGTTGGTGTTCGCGTTGAACAAAGCGTCCTGAGGAGCACATATGTTGTCCACAGCAACTATCCAAGAACCATGTATCCTTCCCGGATGGCTCGCTTTGAGCGATGGCTGCGTACGTTGGATTTGGTTGAAGTGACTCGCGGCGAGGCGTGCTGTTGTCGAGTTGTTCGTCCGGTGAGTAATGTGGTGGAGACTCGGTGATGCAGGAATCGGTCAACCGTGTCATACAACTGACGATATTTCTTGTTTCTTGCGCAGGTTGTCCCGTCGATGTTGTTGAGACTTGTACTTGGGATGTCGGATTTACTTGCGTTGAGGCAACTTGACTGCTTGAAGGCCGAAGCTGCCGTTGCGTCGGTGCTGATTGTTGTCGGTTAGGGCAGTGTGAGCGAGGATGCCCTGACGTTTTGCAAAGATGACAGAACGGAGGTACTGATTTCTGTTGATGCCGATTGTTGTTGTTGTAGCGTCGTTGAGTGTGGAATGCAAATTCGGGCACTGATGCCTTCTTCTTGTGTCGTTCTTCTTGCAGGTCCATATCTTGCTGCTCGGCATGAATTTCGGCGCAGAGTGCTGCTTCTGATATCTTTCCATGTGCTCGGAGTATGGCGCGAGTGGAGCGCCACTGAGGACCGAGGCCGCCGATAATGACTGTGACGAAGGCGTCTTCTGAAATCGATCCTCCGCATCGAAGGAGTTTGTCGCGCAATTCACGACAACGGCTGATATATGCCATCCCTTTTTCACCTGGTTTCATTTCGACTGTCGTCAGTTGCGCCATTAACCGACTTTGATTTACGCTGTCTGTTGCTTGATACAGGTTCTTCAAGTGGTTGTACGCGAGCTTTGCAGAGTTGCCGTAACCCCGGTAAGATCGTATGTTCTGTTGCTGACTTGGAGTGACGTTTCTCAGCAGTATTGTGTACGCCATCATTGACTGATAAGTGTACTGCTGCTTGTCGTACTGTGTGCCGTGTGTCGGATATGGCAGGGACCCGTCGAAGAAGCCAAGAATCTGCGCGCCTTCCATCATAAGCTCGAACTCGAATGACCAGGTAAAGAAATCCTTTCCGTCGAAAGGCCTTGTCGTCTGCAGTTTTAAGACGTGCGCGAACTGCGACTGAACTTGAAGTGCATCCAATGCCTTTTCTTGTCCGGATGCAGGCTGCGCGTGTGGCATAAAGCTGACGGAGCCACGCTGGGGCTCATACGGGGCAAAGGTAGGCCGTTGTTGTTGATTTCCTCGTGCGTAGGATGAACCATCGAGGCTCATCGGTGTTGCGTTGTTGTTGCTGTTGTTTGACTGTGCAGGTGCCCCTTGCTGGTGTTGCTCGTAGAAGGACATAAAGGAGAAAAACTTCTCCATCATGTCTGGATCGAAGGCCGCAGCTTGATTTGCGGGAGTTTCCGAAGACGATGCCCTTGGTCTTGTTGCCGTACCCTCCTCTGTCTGTAGGCCAGAGGCAGGAGGTGGAGTAGGAGTAGTGCCAGGAGAGCCGTTAGAGGAGCTTCTCTCCTTCTCAGTTGCCATGTCTTGTGATGTCGTAGATATCTTGATCGTAGTTGAATTTTTCCTGACTGCTCTCATACCATGTTGGGCTGAAAATGCCCTTAGGATCTTTGCAGGACAAAATTCAAGGGTAGGATGATGTAGTAGCGGAAGCGTTTAATGAAAAGATTGTGAACCACCTTGCGCTTGTGTGTGAGGGCAAAGTAAGTTAATAATAACAAAAACATACAAGCTTTTATATGAATACAAAGGAATACCGTCATACCCCGGATATAAGCGCCACCCGCGGATAAGCGCCTGGCGCTTTTAATTGGCGTGTGGCGCTTATATCCGGTGCTCGATTATAAGCGCATACCTAAAAGGCTTACGGATTATAACCGCATACCTGTGCCTTACATTTTATAACCGCCACCGAGTTTTTTTTTTCTTTTTTTCATTTGAAGACCTTTTACGGTACATTAATTAGTATACTAAAACATCATGTTAATTACTCTACAACTAGCTAATCTACTCCTACCTACGAGCCTCACACATGCTTCACCATTTTCTACACTAGTTAATCTACCCTACTCTAATCATCAGCTGCAGTGGGGTCATCTGGGTCGGCCTCAGAGTCCGACTCAGGTTCCTCTACGTTGTTGCAGAAGAAACCGTGTGCTGCAATTTCATCATCCATGTCGACCTCCTCGCCCTCGAGCTCGTCTCGCCTGTGTTGCAGGCAGAGCTTGTCCTGGGACCCATCCAGGGCGTTGCTGATGCCGCAGGTGAGGAACGCCCGTTGAATGAGTTCCTTCGGCACGGACTTCCAGGCCGCCGAGATCCACTTGAGCGTCAGCTCGACAGGAGGCTTCTTGATGTTGCCTGCCACGCAAATCCAGAAACCGGGTCAGCACGGGTTAAAGAAATAAAAACATAAACAGAAGAGCTGCACCTCACCTTTCTTCGTCAAGGTGTCGACCCCCTCACGCTCAAACCACTCCTGGTAGAGCTGGCGAACGGCGGCCTTGAAGGAGCGGTTAACCGCGATGTCGAGGGGTTGAATCTCCGAGGTGCAGCCAGCAGGGATAACCGCAGGGACCAGGTTCAGCTCGCCAAACTTCTTCTTCACCTCTGGGGTCAGGTGCCCGCGGTACGAATCGAGGACGAGCAGAGCTTTGCGGGGGCGGACTCCGAACTTGGGGTTGATGTACGGCTTCACCGCCCCGTCCAGCCACTCGATGACACCGTCCGCGTCCATCCACCCGTTGGGATGGACCCCCACGTGGATATCTGCACAGCAACAAAACCACGATGTTAGTTAAAAAAATTAACTGACATAGACATGCCACCGCGTAATCGACGTGTGGTGCATACCTGAAGGGAAATCTCCTTTGGGGACGGTCTTCCTTTTGAAGAAGACCCAAGGCTTCAACTTCTCCCCGCTGGCGGTGCAGGCGAGCATCACTGTAACCCGCTCTTTCTGGTAGCCGCCGCTGCGGACGGGCACGGAGCGCGAGCCAACCTCTTCAACGGTGCGTTCGGATGGCATCTCGAGCCAGAGGGGCGTCTGGTCCGCGTTTAGAATCCACGGCAGGTCGATCTTATACTGCCGGCGGGAGTGACGCACGTACGTCCAGAAGTTCTTGACTTCAGTCTCGCAGTATGGGACACGGGATGGGAGGAACAGAAAGCACAAACACAGAGTGAGAGCCGTGAATAGACGGGAACAGACAAAAAACAATACCACCAAATAACAACTCACTGGACGAGAGCTTCTGGCCGACCCGGGTCTTCGCTCTGGTCGTCAGGTTCCAGCGGCGGCGAAAGCGCTGAGTCCACCGCTGAGAGCCGGCCCACCTTTCACCTGGGTGTAACTCTTTCATCACCTCGTGCGACCACTTCTGCAGTCGTGCGATCGAGACGGCGAGGCACTTCTTGCGGTGGGCGAGAAACCTCCGGTACACCTCCGCTTCCATGTCGCGATACCACGAGCTCCTTCCGCGGCCGTGCAGGCGACAGCGTGCACCGTGCGCGCCCTCAAGCTCACCCTTGCGGCTCTTCCACTCCGTGAGGCACCTTCGGGAGATGCCGGATTCGCGAGACATGCGCCGCACACTCATCTCTCCGGCTTCGAGCTTCAGAATCCACTGCAACTTCTCATGCGAGGTGTAGGAATTGCGCCTGTGCTTTGTCGGCTTGTGCCTGGGGGAGGGAGGACGGGCATCACGATTATCGCGAGATGGGTGGGGCCTTTTTTTATTCGGAGGGGGAAAGGAGGGAATTGGAAGGTGCTCGGGGAGACCGTCAGCAGCCCAGAACTCCACGTCGTCGTCCGCACCGGTAGCGGATTCGTCCAACGGGCAATCAGCCGGCGCTCCCCATCGTGGCTCCGGTGCGGAGGAAGATCCTTCGCCGCCGCTGTGTTCAGGCTCGGACAGGAAGGCGTCGAACGCCGAGAAGCCAGGGGGGAGGAGAAGCTGCAGAACCCCTTGTCGCGGAACACCAACAGAAGGCGGGACGGGAGGGGCCGGAGGAACGGGAGGAATAGGAGGCGCCGGGGGAGCGGGAGGGGTAGGAGGCGTAGGAGGCGTGGGAGGAACGGGAGGCACTACTGGTTGTGGTGGAGGGACGGGCGCAGGGCGCGTCTGCCATTGAGAGGAGTCACGAGTGTCTCTGCGGGTATTTTCTCTAGCAGCAGGTTGGCGGCGGAACAAGAAATGCGTGCCTGGAAGGCCCGCCATGGCCACGGCAGGCCAAACGAACGAAGAAAACTGAAGAAAAAGTTGGGAATGAGGGCCGTATGAAGCCCTCGCCCGAGACCCCTTCAGTTTCGCGGCCCGGCCTCCTCTGCGGGGAAAGTGTGACCACAGCCAAGATTCCCCGCAGAGGAGCTGAAAGGGACAGCTCCTTGCCTCGGTGGCAAGGGAATCTTGCTGTTGATGGGCACGTCGTGGCTGAACCACGACGTGCCCACGATCGCATGCAACCCTGATTGGGCCGCTGTGATGCGAAGTACGTGTGCCCTGGCATGGGCCAGGTTCACGTTCGATGAACCTGGCCTGGCCAACAAGGCGTGGAAGGCGTGATGCCACGCCTTGTTGGCCGTTTCACGCGCAAAGCATGCACAGAGACGAACGTTCTCGACTCAGGTGAATCCGCCTTTGAGAATGCTTCGATTTGGTATATATAAAAACAAATTTCATTTTTGACATAACATAAACGCCGGCGCTTATAATTTTACTATATTATAAGCCCACCCCCTAAAAAAAACATGTTTTATTAGTGCCCCCCATGGGGGTATATCCGGGGTATGACGGTATGAAGAGATATAGTTGATAACTGTTTTTACTGTTGCTGTTGCGGTTCGATACAGTGTCGACTCGGGCAACTGCTCAGTATCGAGACAGTTGTTTGTCCTTGCTGTCGCGCTGCATTTGTCAGGTCAAAGGTCGCTAACCTTTGACTTTCGCGTAACCTCCAACAGTTATTCAACCTCCGAGGGTTGACTCACCGATGTTTCGATACCGTCATACCCCGGATATACCCCCATGGGGGGCAATAATAAAACAGGTTTTTTCAGGGGGGTGGGCTTATAATCGAGTAAATTTATAAGCGCCGGCGTTTATAAAATGACATATATATTTTTTATATTTTTAACACCAAACTGTAGATCTCGTGCTTGCCTTTCCAATCGAGTCGAAGTTACATGGGGTCGTCTGTGAAATTCTCGCGCGCGCTGGGAGATACACCCAATCTGACTCACATCCAGCTCCTGACAGCTCCTGACAGCTCCTGCTGACTGGACCCGCATCCAGTGCAGGGTCCGAATGTGAAGGGAGCCGAATCTGCAACACATCCGCCTGCTAAAGTAAAAATCGTTACAGCATTTTGAACACATTTCAAAATTTAAAGTTTACGTGCGCTTATAATAAAACAAGTTTTTTCGGGGGGTGCGCTTATAATCGAGCAGCGGATATAAGCGCCATGCGCCAATTAAAAGCGCCAGGCGCTTATCCGAGGGTGGCGCTTATATCCGGGGTATGACGGTACGATCTGCTTCGCTTCTGTCTTGGTGTTTCGACACAACAGAGGCGCTTAAATCAGTTGTTTCCAACACCGGTTTCACACCAGCTAAATATAGCCGATGCATCATGCACTGTGCGCAGCTCACTTGCTCCGTCTCAGTTTAGTTTAGACGCCTTGTGCAGTTCTGCAGTTGTATGTTTGTTCATGAACAAACAAGATAACCAGTTACGGCAATGCTCTTTACAAAGTGTTTGCAACAGCAATTTTCCTGCTAATGGAGTCTAAAGAAAGTGTTTTTCTAACTTTGATGATACTTCTGATACACAAGGTAACACAATACAATGTATTTTAAGAGACAATCAGCTTGAAACGCCGCAGATGTAGGGGATTGCATGAAGTGATGATTTTGATGGTTTATCAACGACTCTTACAGAAGGTATATTACTGTATTGACATTTGGACCGTTGCATAAGCGCCTTGGTATGATCACGTGAAGGAACAAGGGCCGCCGCGTGCCAGCTAACCACCTCACCCTCCGCGTGGATCCTTTCCCCCGTGCTTTACCCACCTGCCGATCTTCAATGGTCAGTTTAGGCATGATGCCCTACCCTCGGAATCATGGAGACGGATTTGGCTGAACCTCGTTTTCGTGCTGTAATGTACAGTTTTCACTGCCTTGCGCTGTGAATCCCTGGGTTATGTGAAGCTGTTTACCGCTGACTTTCTTCCCGTTGCCCGTTCTGAGTTTGTTTGTTGTCGCGCTTGGCCACTCGGAGTGTTGTCCAATTGATTGTTTCCTTGCTAATGGCCATTGGCCTGATTTGGCGCGCATGTTGCAGAGGTCCTTCTAGATTGTTGAAGTCTTGAGAAACACGACATTTGGATCAACTTAAAGCCGGCAGCCCAAATTGCACAACTTCTAAAAGCTTGACGCGAGGGGGTTTTTCTGGTCTGGGGTTGGGCGAACGTTTTCGTTTACGGTTCTTTCTTTTTTTCGTCAAACCCAGCCCGCCCTCTTATTTCGCCCTGGGGGTTGGTTCAGTCCCCGAAAGTCCCAAATTGCAGGCGCGCTTTTTTTCAAACCTTGCAAACACTAGTTCGTCAAGTTTTAAAAGCTTGACCCGCGCGGCCCGCAATTTGGGCCGCGGGCTTTAAATTGTGCTAGCAGGTGGTAGTTACTAATCAGGCAGTCGCCGCGTGTTTGTTTTCCACGGCTTGGAACCCTGTGACACTTCGTTTTTTTTAGGGCTCAGAGCGTGTCTGTGCGCTTTTAGAAAAGGAAAGAGCACAGTGGGAAGGAGCTGACTCACATTAGAGGTTGAAATTTCACGCACCTAGTCTGTGCATTTTAGTGGAAATACCACCGATGAGTGCACTGGGCTCCAGTTTGAAACTCAACATTTCCCGTTGCTACTTGTGCCATCAATGTGTTCCTCTGACTATGCACATTTATGACGTCGCCGAAGCCTCCAATCAACCATTCAGGGGCACCGCAGGCGGTTTTCTGTACGGCACGCGGAACAAGCATAAGTGCAGCGGCGGGCGGAACAATCTTGTTTGCGCACATGCTGTGATTGGAGATGTGGGTCGGGGGAAGTCCGCTTGCAGCTGTACAGTGGTGTCGTGTACAGTTCACGTGGTCTCTGGTAGTTCTCACAATTGTCTTCAAATTGAAGGGCACAACTCTCTTATTGTACTTAACCCGTGGGATCTCTGATGGATCCGAGTTCGTATGAAGGGCTATTCTCAGTCCCAGATCGGGTGTTAACAAGCCCACTTACTCGGCAACTAGTAGCCTGTAGAGTTTAGGGTGTTGCCTCAGCTGAACCTCCCAGTAGCTAGGGGCGGTTCGAGTACCGGGGCACTCAACTGGTCGAATGTTTCGTCAAATAGGTGTCCCTCTTACTGTATCCCCAATTCCTTGAATTCGGGTCTGCCCTGTCCAATTTCCTCCCATTTTCCTAATTTGGCTTCTTTTTCCCTTCGGAGCGCGTGCCCACAGCCCTCCCCTTTCATCCACCAAACCCATTGCTCAAAGCATGTGCGGTGGTTGACAAGCAGGTGATGCAGCCACTGAAGTGGTCTTGTGCTCACTCCCAAACTCTTCAAACCTGAGCTGCTTTCACCACGTTATTGCAACCGTGTCCATACCCTAATTGAAGACTGTCACCTGCCTATTTCTCCTGTCCATTACGTGGACGGTTTATTAGACTCAACGCACGTTGTCGCACCATTTCTTCCTACTTACTCAGCCAGGACAAATCATCGTGAATACTCCACTTCCAGCTAATACAACACAACCACGCAGCCAAACGTGTGCAGCCTCGATGCCTGAACCATATCACGGATTCTGCTAAATCGTCAGCCTTTCGTTGTGCACAAACAAGCTGCAACATACCTCTCCAATTCCCGATCGTCTCAATCTCCATATAACCATATCGGCGATCGCCCGCTTACAAATCCGACTTCGATTCGTCAGCTTGCCGCACCTTTAACATCGTACCTTAGCAGAGCGATTATACCCGTCAATGGCCGCAATGGTAGCCGTCCCGCATGCAGCTCCTTACCGAAGCCCTCAGCCGACCCTTTCGCCAATATCCGACCATGCTTTCGCGGATATTCCGCCTATGCCCCGCCGCAGCCTAACGGTCCAGATCCCCGACCCCGAAAGCGAAGAGATTTCCGCTGAGCCCCCGAGACCTATTGAGTGGATCCGGGCGGGCGACGCGGTCTGCGACGACGACGACGATTCCGACGACGAAAATTGGGACATCGACATATCGCGCACGAGCACTGGGGGAACCCGTTACAGTGCGCCTCCTTATTGCAATGGCGGTTATCAGGACCCGCAAGTACTGCTGCTGGGCCTCCGCGCGGGATCGGACCGTCCGCCCATCTCCCACAGCGGACCCCAGCCGTGCACTGGCGCAATTCACGGCAGCTCGAGGCTTCCCAAAGGACAGGCCAGCTGCCCATCCGTACCCGACCCGAGCGGTGCTTCTCAATTCCGAAGGAATGAGGATGATGAGGGGGAAGAGGAATGGGACGAGGACAGAGAAGGCGAGGAGCAATCCCCCGACGCGGGAATCACGGCGTCGGAGATCTCCGCGCGATTGAAGCTTCTAGAGGTAGAGCTGCAGATCCTGGAAACGCATCGCCGAGTCGCTGTGCTACGCTGTCAGCGCGAAGTCAACGGTTCCGCGGAGATTAACTCCGGTGCGGATAAGGCCTCCGCCTCTGCGGCAACCACCGGTTGCGCTAGCGGAGCCGCGGACGCTGCTGCTGCGCCTGCGGGTAGCAGAGCCGCCAGTGTCTGCGCCGCTAGCAGCGCGGGAAATTCCGGAAGCAACTCCGCGAGCTCGTCCCGCGCGTCCTCGCGGTCGGAGTCCCCGCTGCGGCTGGGCAGGTGGCGGCGCAGCCGGCGGTCGAGCAGCGGAAGCAGCAGCCTGGGGCAAAGCAGCGCAACCAACAGTTCGGGGGGCAGCACTAGGAGCGGGCTGAGTTCAGGGAGGCGGAGCCTCGACTGGGAGGGGCTAAGGGGCGCGGAGAAAGCGAAAACCGCCCCAAGAAAATCTCTAGATCTTGCTGGCGTGGCGTGTATGGTGGAGGAGGATGATGAAGATCACGAGAGTGGGGAGTGCCTGGAGGTAGAGAGTGACTGTGAGGAGGAACTGCAGCTGAGCCCGCAATTTAGGGGATGCATGATGAGAGTGTCTTGTCGAGCGCCTCGCGGTGCGTGTTTCCCTGTGGCGGCGAAAGGGAACGGTGTGATTGCTGCGTTGCGGAGGCATCATCATAATTAACTGCACGTAGTGTGCTAAGTTACAGGAGAATTAGCTAATTAGTGGAACTATAGCTTCCCCCTGCCCTGTAAAATATTAGTATTGAGTATTTCATGAATGTTTATGGATTGCATTTCATCCTCTACACTGTTCAGACTTTTGCGTGGAGTGACGAAAAGGGGAGAAAGCAAAAGCGAATCATCAAGTTTGCTCCAGTAAAGCAACCAATCCAAATTCACGTTGGATTACTGCCACTTGAGCCACTCCGCCAGCTCAAACTCCAAGATCCGCGCCATTAACGACCACTCACCGCTCATCTCGACCGCCACGTAGAGAGCGGGAACCACGACGGCGCACCCATCAACCCAAAAACACATCACACGCATCCAGGCCGCATTAATTTCCTGCGCCACTACAGAAATGAATGCGCGGTCGCTGGCGCAACTTCTCGGGGGAGACAGGCGGAACATGGCCAGCGCCAGCGCCACCGCATCAATGCAGATTTTTCCCTTACAAGCTGCCGAACTTAAGGGTCTGGTCCGGTCTCCCTAGGTCCGCCTGCTCGCTCCCGCCAGCTGCGTCTGCCTGCGCCCCGCCGCCACAGCGGAGCAGAATTGCAGAGAGATCTTGGGCTTCGGGGGAGAGGAGGGGAGTCTCCGCCTCACATTCCAGCTGTCGCCTCGCCATCAGGAGAGAGCATTGAAGCTGGGATCAGCAGGACACACCAGAAATCTAAAGAAATACGCATTTTGCGGCACTGGTCCATTTTGGTTTTTGGACTGACGGTTTTCGTGTTTGGATCCCGCACACGCCATTAGGTAGTCTGCCTCTTGTGCGCCTCTTGTGCTTGTGTAGTTGCCTCTGTTGCAGCATGGCGACAGCGGTGATCCAGCCGCATTGCCATGCGGCTGTCGCTAGCGCGTCGTGCACGCGGCTGGCGAAGCCCTCGTCGTCGCAGGCGTCGCACATAAAATCGCCGATCTATGGCCGGCCCGTCGCAGCCAGCTCGTACCTCGAGTCGCACGCCGCCATCGTCGCAGCCTCGCCGATCGCAACCTCTCCGTCCTCCGCGATCCGCAACCGCCGCCTGAAGCGCCGCGCCGTCATCTCCGCAGCGGCGGGCGACGGCGGGGAAGGCGCGCCGGCACCGGTGCCGGTGCCGGCGGCGCCCGTGACGGCGCCGTGGAAGGGCGCGAACTTGAAGACGCTGGGAATCTCGGTGGCGACGGGCGTCGCGATGTGGTACTGCCCGCGACCCGAAGGCGTCGCGGCTAACGCGTGGCAGCTTCTGGCGATCTTCCTCGCGACGATCATCGGCATTATCACGCAGGTACGCGATGTGCGCGTAATGTGCGCTCTCTCCGTGATGCGCGCACACACCGCAATGTGCTTTTACAGCAGGAATGTGCGCTCCTGTTTGCAACAATGTGCGCTTTCGCTGTGAATGAAAAGCGGTAACCAGCGACCCACGTTTGGACGAAGCGCCGGGATTAACTACTCAAAAGCACCAAACGGTGGAATACGTACTCTGTGTATGCATTCTGCATTACGTTTAATCTTTTCCCTCCTCCCGCGCCCACTTCCCCCCTTTAACCCTCCCCCGTTCCTGTTCCGCGCAGCCGTTGCCCCTGGGAGCGGTTGCGCTTATGGGTCTGGGCGTGAGCGTGCTCACGAAGACGCTCACCTTCGCTGCTGCCTTCAGGTACTACTGTGTAACATTCGTGAACAATGTATTAGTGCAGCTTTTTAACTGTGTAGCCCCGTGTTATTGTGGGCTTATAGCACTCGTCGCTTGCGCGTACTTGTTTACGAAAATGTATCCCTTACCTCCCTTTCCCCAACCACCTTCCCCCCCTCCCCCTTCGTTCCACCCTTCCTCTTTTCCACCCACTCCCCCCGTACCTTACCCTCACTCCTTCGCGATCCAATCGCTTGGTTCATCACGCTTCCCCATTCTACCTCCCCCTTCCCCTTCCCCTTCCTCCCCCCCTCCCACCCCGCACATTCCGCAGTTCCTTCAGCGATCCCATCCCGTGGCTCATCGCACTCGCACTCTTCTTCCCCCCTTCTCTTTCCCCTTCCCCCCCGCACTCCCCTCCCTTCCCCCACCCCCTTCCCACCCAACCCCCCCGCTCCGCAGCTCCTTCGGCGATCCCATCCCGTGGCTCATCGCGCTCGCATTTTTCTTCGCCAAGGGCTTCATCAACACGGGTCTCGGCAACCGCGTTGGTTACCAGTTCGTCGCCGCTTTCGGCAGCACGTCGCTCGGCCTGGGTTACAGCCTCGTGCTCTCCGAAGCAATGCTCGCGCCCGCCATCCCCTCGGTCTCCGCGCGCGCGGGCGGGATCTTCCTTCCGCTGCTCAAGGCGCTGTGCCAGGCGTGCGGAAGCCGCACGGACGACGGCACCGAGAAGAAGCTTGGCTCGTGGCTCGTGCTGACCTGCTTCCAGGTAGGTTCCTTCACTTACGGTGCTTCCAGGTAGCTTCGTAAATTCATGGTGCCTCCAGGTACCTTCCTGAATCCTTGGCGGTCCAAATATCAACACTAACGTCCCTATTTCTAAACATTCTCGTGTCTCACGTCCCCCGTTCCCCTCTCGTCCCCCAACTTCCCTTTCCCTTTCCCCCTTCCCGCTCCCCCCCCCCTCTCTCCCCCCGCGCCTTCCCCTCCCCCCCTCCCCCAGACGTCCATTGTCTCTTCCGCCATGTTCCTCACAGGCATGGCGGCGAACGCGCTCGTTAATACGGCTCCATTCATAGCATCTGCGTACCTTCCCCCCCACCTTTCCCCCCACCCCCCAGACGTCCATCGTATCCTCCGCCATGTTCCTAACCGGCATGGCGGCGAACCCGCTCGCCGTGAATCTCGCGGCGGGCGCCATCGGCCACACGATAGGCTGGACGGAGTGGGCCAAGGCGGCGCTGGTGCCCGGACTCATCTCGCTCGCCGTCATGCCCGCGCTGCTCTACGTCATCTACCCGCCGGAGATTAAGGCCAGCCCCGACGCGCCCAAGCTCGCGCGCGAGAAGCTCTCGAGCATGGGACCGATGAGCACGAACGAGAAGATCATGGCAGGCGTGTTGGTCGGCACGGTGAGTCATGCGAGGTGCAGGCACAATGTGTCAACTGATGCCGCCAGTGTGTTTGTATTTGTTGCACGCCCGTATGTGGCGCGCGCGTCCATGGGGCCGATGAGCACGAACGAGAAGATCATGGCTGGCGTGCTGGTCGACACGGTGCATATTTGTGCATTGTGGTATAGTGCGGTGTAATCCGGTGAAATGCATCAAGGCTCTGCTACAGGCTGCGTGGCATGCAGGCGGCCAGACCAGAAGCTCGCGGCCATGGGGCCGATGAGCACGAATGGGAAGATCATGGCTGGCGTGCTGGTCAGCACGGTCTGTGAATAAGGTCATTGGTGCACCAGTGCGTGTGTGTTCACAGTGGTGCAGTGTCGTGAGGTGAAATGTAGCGAGTCTCAACTACAGTGTACAGGCCGCGTGGCGTGTAGCTTGCGCGCGAGAAGATCGTGGCGGGCGTGCTGGTCGGGACGGTGGGTGATGCGAGGTGCAGGCGGGTGTGTAAGCTGATACCGCCAATGTGTTAATATGTTTTTGAGGCGAATTTAAAAACAGGCTAATGTGTTAATATTGCGAGGGTTGCATGCCTGTATGTGGCGCGCGAGGGGAACGGACGAGCATGGGGCCGATGAGCACGAATGAGAAGATCATGGCTGGCGTGCTGCTCGGAACGGTGCCTGAGTGTGTGTGGTGATGGAATGCGGTGTAGTCAGGTGTGGCATGTAGCTGACCAGATCAGGAAGCACTGACTTAGGAAAGCTGCAAGGTCAGAGCTGTAAACAAAAAGGCCATCCGTGCACTGAATCTGTGCTAAGAATCGAGTGTTTTTTTAGGAAGTCTCAAGAATACCTTTCGGTCTCGCTTGCTCCTTCCCTTCCCCGTCCCTCCCACCTTTCCCCATCTGCAGGTGGGTCTGTGGGTCTGCGGCGGCGTGTTGGGCATCGACGCGGTAACCGCAGCCATCATGGGGCTCAGCGCGCTGCTGATCACGGGCGTGGTGACGTGGAAGGAGTGTCTGGGCGAGGGCGTCGCGTGGGACACACTCACGTGGTTTGCTGCTCTCATTGCCATGGCCAACTATCTCAACAAATACGGCCTCATTGCTTGGTTCAGCCAGACTGTTGTCAATGTGAGTGAACGTAAATGCGAGACAGATAGAGTGCTTATGAATGAGAGGGGGGGAGGGAAAGAGGGAAGCCAGTCGCACACTTCCTGGTCTACTTCCCAATCTCCTGGCTCTCGTCCCTTCCCACCGTTCTTTTGCATGACCAGCCGTCATACTCCCTCTTCTCATCATCCTTTCCACCACTCCCCTCTCCCATTCCCCCCACTCTCCCCCACTCTCATATCCCCACCCACCAGCTCGTCTCCTCCATGGGTCTCGCCTGGCAGCCAGCCTTCGGACTCCTCGTCATCCTCTACTTCTACTCGCATTACTTCTTCGCTTCCGGCGCTGCTCACATCGGAGCCATGTTCGTTGCCTTCATCTCCGTCGCTTCGGCTCTCGGCACGCCTCCCCTGCTCGCCGCCATGGTCCTCTCCTTCATGTCGAACCTCATGGGTGGGATCACGCACTACGGGATTGGTTCCGGCCCGCCGTTCTATGGGTCGGGGTACGTGTCACTCAATGATTGGTGGTTCTACGGGTTTATCTGCAGCGTGGTGAATCTGGTGATCTGGCTTGGTGTGGGCGGGTTGTGGTGGAAGTTTCTGGGGATCTGGTAGAGTTAGGGAGAAGGTTTAGGGAGAGGGAGAGGGGGAGGGGAGGAGGAAAAGGGATGAATTACATATTATGCATATGACTAGCACAGTGCGAGTATTGTTTGTTATGTTATGACTAATGTGTTGGGCTGAGAAAAGCCCTTGAGATATTTTTCAAGACTCAAGTCTCAAGAGTAATGATATACCGTATCACCCCGGATATAAGCGCACCTGCGCTTATAATAAAACATGTTTTTTCACGGGGGTGCGCTTATAGTTGAGTGAAAAATATAAGCGCATGTGCTTATAAAATAAACAAATATACAATTTTAAACTACTAGCACGAAAATGTGGTTCGCGTCATTGCGCACCCAATCGAGTCGATTTGAAACAGGGTTGTGGGTGAAAAACAGGCCATAAATGGGCTTAAATTAATATTATGATGGGCCACGATACAATATTATGTCTAGTATGATGGGCTTAAATTAATATTATAATTTGTAAAAGTGTAACACTTTTTCAAATTTCGTATTGTGAAAGCGAGGGCGTGGCCAGCAAAGCAAAGGTAGCGGCTCGACGCTACTCACCCCTCTTTTGCCTACAAAAGAGGAACGTGATTCCAGTAGCTCCACCCACGTTCTTCATTTCCATTTTCTAGTTTTACTTTCTAGTTCTCGTTCATCCTTGCGAAGACGCAATCTCTCCCGCGGTTCAAGTCCCCGTCGACCCTTCTTACCGACATTCTCCAACACAACCTGGCGAACATGGCTCCCGCCAACACTACCCCGAATAACGCTGCGGACAATGCGAACGCGCCCGGGGCACCTGACCGCCGCGGAAAACGCCCTGCTGAAGATAATTTCGGCGAGGGCACTTCAGGCGTCGAAGTGCTGCTCGGGAGCAACTCCCGAGCCCCCTCTGAAGAAGCACGCGCGACTGTGAAACAGTCGCGCGTGCCTCCTGCTGACGAGCGTGTGGCTGCCAGGCAGCCGCGCGTTCCGGTCAAGTCAACGCCGGCTGACGCGGACGGCGACGCTGGTCAACCGGGGCCCACTCTGCAGAAGCGACAGAAGGCAGCGACCCCAGTAGAAGCCGCCCCAGTCAACCCCCTCGCGTCCCTCACTGCGCAGCAGATGCAGGCACTGCTCTCGATGTTACAGCAGCACGCCCCAGCTACAATCGCAACTTCCTCCGACTATATTTCAGCACCTGCAAAAATCGAAAATCAGAAAGAAGTCACTGCTCCCCGCGCAAACAAGGCTGCTCGCGTCAACGATACCACTGCCGCACCTCTCCCCGCTCCCGTACCGGCACCGATCGCCGCTCAAGACGACAGCGTCGACTCAGAGAACGACGATGTGGCGGACGACAAGCGGCGAGCGGCGGAATGGGACCCATACGAGAACGCGGTCACAGACGACACGGTGAAGGTCATGCGCAACCGACTGCGTAACCAACTGCACTGGTGGATATCGTGGTGCGGCAGCAGTTTTATTATCTCGATCATTGCCAGGGGATATTGGCTGCCTTGGAAAACTACAGAACCGCCACCCTTCGAAACAACAAACCTCGCGGGTGTTCATGCACACACCACATTCACTCGTGAGGCCATTCGCGACTTAATTACGTCGGGCGCGGCCACAAAGGTATCCTCGCGGACTGCGCTCTCGTGCGTAAGCCCACTCAACGTGGTGGAACAACGCGACAAATGTCGCCTCATCCTCGACCTACGCAAGGTCAACCAACACCTCCAAGTCCCCAAATTCAAATACGAGGGCCTGAATCAGGTTTTAGAGATCATTCGACGCAACGACTGGTTGTTCACCATTGACCTAAAGTCGGGCTACCACCATGTTGAGATGCACCCATCATGCTGGAAGTTCCTAGGCTTCCAATTCGAAGGCAATTTCTACTGCTTCCGAGCTTTGCCGTTTGGACTGGCTACAGCACCTTTCGTCTTCACCCAGTTGATCAAGCAATTGGCCAAACGTTGGCGTGCATGTGGCGTCCGCGTAGTCCCATATGTTGACGACTTGCTATTCCTCTGTGACTCTGCGGAGCAAGCACGCAAGACATGCACAGAGGTTCTACGCGACCTGGGGGCGGCAGGTTTTGTGATCAACAAGAAAAAATCGCGCCTCCAGCCGGCCCATCAAACACGGTTTTTGGGGATGGAGCTTGACACGGAAAGCGGCATGTTTAGCATCGGATCCGATCGGCGGGCACAGATCCTGGACACGCTCAACACACTCATCTCTAAAGGGCAACGCGGCCAACAAGTCCCAATTCGGCAAGTCGCTCGTATCACCGGAATGTTGAGCTCCATGTCCCTCGCATTGGGCACGACGGCACGCGCCTTCAGCCACGAGCTGCTACAATTAATTGATGCAGCGGAATCTTGGCACTGAAGAATCTGGATGCCACGGGCCGCCATTGAGGAGCTGATCTTCTGGCAACTGCACTTCGACCAATTTACTGGTGCCCCATTTCACCTGAGCCATCAATTCGATGCCGTGATCCACGTCGACGCGAGCGCTCACAGCTGGGGCGCCACCCTCACCAAGTTTACCGACGCGTCGTATGAGGCAAGCGCCAGCATGCCGAGCGAGCTCCTCCCAACCTCAAGCACTCAAAGGGAGCTCGAGGGGGTCCTCTGGGTGCTAGAGACGTTCGCGTCTCGCATCAAAAGCGGCCACGTTTTGGTTCGCGTGGACAACCAAGGAGTCGTGTTTATCTTGCGCAAAGGGGGGTCCAGCCAACCTCGGCTGACACTGACATGTCAAGCAGTCATACAGTTCTGCCTCAAGAACCATACACGCCTGGCAATCGAATGGATCCCACGGGAGCTAAATGCCCACGCAGACGAACTGTCTAAAATCCAAGACCACGACGACTACTCGTTGCACATGCCATGGTTCCTCCTACTGGAACGTCGATGGGGTCCCCACACGATTGACCTCTTCGCGAACATTACCAATAAGAAGCTGCCACGATTTTGCTCCAAGATACCGCACCCAAGCGCCACAACAATTGACGCGTTCTCGATCTCGTGGAAAGGCGAGCGCTGCTTCACCTTTCAGCCCCCCGGCTTGATCCCGGCCACACTCTCTCACGCCAGGCGCACACAAGCCGAGTTGACACTCGTCGTCCCCAAGTGGCCAGGAGCAGCATGGTGGCCGTTGCTACAACCCTCCCCACAGAAATGGGCCCCAGAAGTAATCGCATGCTTGCCCCTCGCGCAAGGAAGCTAGTGCCTTCGACCTGGCATGCACGCAACAACATTTTCCGGACTCGGCCTACCGCATAGCCCAATCATTGCCCTGCATGTAAAATATCATATGTAACTAATATTCGAATGGTAATTCTTTCAGGATTGTTGACCAAGCTTCAAAACCAACTGTTACAAGTTATAAATGATGTTCGCGCACCATCCACGATCGAGACATATCAACCTTACTGGCTCAAATTTCGCAACTTCTGCACTCAAGTCAAGTTAGCATTCCTGCCAGCGACGGACCTCACGCTGGCACTCTACCTAGTCCACGCGCTGAACACCAAGGCAACGGTGTCAGCGATCAACCTCACGTGCTCCGCCGTGGCCTTCGCCCATCGGATGACCGGCGAGGCATCCCCAACGAACGACCCGTTCACGCTGCAAGTACGGGAGTTTGCTAAGCGACATGGCCTACGCCCGACTAGGACCAAGGAACCCGTGTCACTCCATCAAGTACACAACATGGCACGACCCTTCCTAGAATCAACAGTGCCGGCGGAATATCAGAAAGGCTTGATACCTCTCTTGATGTTCGCAGCATTCCTGCGCTACTCCGACCTGATCTCCCTCCAATGGAACGACATCCAGTTTGAAGGGGCGGCCATGTGGCTACTGATCCCATACTCCAAGACGGACCAAGAAGGCAAGGGCACGTGGATCCCGGTCGCAGCGTCAGCAGGGCCCTACTGTGCAGTGAGATGCACACGGGAGTTCATTCGCATCGTAGGCCTTACAAACATGCCACACGGACCTCTGATCCGGGTTTTCAACAAAAGGGCACAAGCCTCGCCGCACGACAAATCGCCTTCATATCCAACCATCCGGAGCTGGTGCCTCGAGGCTTGCAGGAAGGTGGGACTCGACGCCACGCACATTGGAACACACTTATTCCGCAAGGGCGCAGCAGCAGCTTTAGGCATCCCCGACCGGCTCTTCAAACGAATGGGGCGCTGACGAAGCGACGGCGCGAAGGACCTATACGTCACCATTGCCCAAGACCAACTCATCGACCTCTCCACCCAGCTGCAGGACACCTCAGCAGCCCCATCGCCTGCTAGGCACCAGCAATCGTTGGAGAGGCACCGCCGACCCAAAATGCACTTGCCTCAGAAGACCCACTTGGAATGAAGCACGCTGCCTTTGCAAGATGGACTAAGCAAGCTTTCACAATATTATAATTTGTAAAAGTGTAACACTTTTTCAATTTTCGTATTGTGAAAGCGAGGGCGTGGCCAGCAAAGCAAAGGTAGCGGCTCGACGCTACTAACCCCTCTTTTGCCTACAAAAGAGGAACGTGATTCCAGTAGCTCCACCCACGTTCTTCATTTCCATTTTCTAGTTTTACTTTCCCACCACCCACCCCATTGTGTATCATTGATGAACGAGAACGTTGTACTTGCCCACTTGGAATGAAGCACGCTGCCTTTGCAAGATGGACTAAGCAAGCTTTCACAATAGTAGAGAATATATTTATGGCATTTGATATACATGGTTTTATATGGACCGGACATATGATAGAACTAATGGTAGTATATGCGCGCTCATATTGGTTGTTGGGCGACCCTTTATCGCCTAAATATATGGTCGTGGATTATATGACCGTGCGTGATTGGACGCGCATTGCCAAAAAGGGCAAGAAGCATATTATCGACCAATCGTGCGCGGTCAATAATATGTTCGTGCATTTATGCTCTGGCGTTGCAGTTTATGATCGCTGATGTATTTGCACACACGCTCATTGGTCGAGCATTGGGCCGAAAATGACCGCGCATCTACTGTTGTGCGAACGAAGAATTTCGGGGGTACGAGCCCTTGTAGGGTTATGTGCTAGGGAAAAAAAACACCTTGAAAATGCCCTGGCATGGCTGTCGAGAGTAAAGTTTAGGGGCCTAGGGTTTGACCTAGGTGAGGGTGACGAGAGAAAAACTGAAAGCCAAAAGAGGAGTTCAATAGTAAAGGGCATACAAGATATAGGCAAGGAATTAGGCAAATGGTACACCACCTAGCAGGAAACTAAGATAACTACACTAGACTACTGTAGGCATTTATATGAATGTATACAAATACATTTCAACACACCCCCTAAATGCCTACAGTGGAAACCCGTGTGTAGCACAAAGTCTGCAGGGGTACACCAGGTGCAGTGGAAGAAACAGAAGCAAGCAAGAGCAGTAGTAGCCGGTGCAGGAGTGGCAAATACAGCTATAGCACGCCCTCAGCCAAGGCAAAAGCAGTAGAAGGTGTAGGGGCGGCAGGTCGCCTGAGGAGCAGGCTCTGTGGCTGCAACATGCAGCAGGACAGCAGCGGCTCGACGGCAGCACCTGCAGGCCCCAGCAGCAGACAGCAGAAACAAGGGCAGGTGGCGGCAGGGGCGGCAGCAGGAGGTGCCACGGTAGCAGCGGGTGGCAGCTGCAGATGCTTGAGTGTTTTCCCACCACCCTCTCTTACCCTCCCCCCCACAGCAGCACAAGCGGCAGTGAGAGAGAGAGGAGGGGTGGCTGTTGGCTTTGTAGAGTCTCTCCCGCCACCTTCTCACACTCCCCTCGTTTCCCTTCACCCCCCCCCCCGCAACCTCTCCCCCCCCCCCACGGCGGACCCCGCTGAAGGGAGGGGTAGGACGGGCTGCAGGGAACTCACACCTGCCACCCCCACATCTCCCTCCCCCCACGGCGAAAGCTGCGGAAGAGAAAGGGGGGGCGGCGTTAGCTGCTGCTCACGCAGGTGCTGGCGACGGGGGCTGGTGCTGGCGCACACGGCCGTGCGCGGGTGCGCACGGTCGTACGTGGCTGCGCGCAGCAATGCGCGCCCGTACGCAGCTGCACGCAGCTGCTGCTGTGTTCGTGACAGTACGGGGTGGGGCAGGCAACGCGCGCGACGAGCAGGGCGCAACAGGCGTGACGGGGAGGGCGCCACGGACGAGACCGTATCGACGGTCGCGACCGTTGCAGCCGTCGTAACTACGGCCGCAACAGGGGGCGTGACGAGCGCCATGAGCGGGGGGATACGTGGTGGGCCCATGGAAAAAAAAATTAGGTCTTAGGACAACCTAGCTCTTAATACCATGTCGAGAGTAAAGTTTAGGGGCCTAGGGTTTGACCTAGGCGAGGGTGACGAGAGAAAAACTGAAAGCCAAAAGAGGAGTTCAATAGTAAAGGGCATACAAGATATAGGCAAGGAATTAGGCAAATGGTACACCACCTAGCAGGAAACTAAGATAACTACACTAGACTACTGTAGGCATTTATATGAATGTATACAAATACATTTCAACAATGGCCACTCGAGCAATTATCACTGAATTGGATGGCCACGCGAGCACTTCGGGGACACGTGGGCAAGAGCGAATCACCAAACAAGGCACTGGAGCAATTCTCTCCTGTGCAGGGTTTGAATGCGAAGGAAATCTGATTTTCAACACATCGCCTCCTAAAGTGAACTTCGTTACAGTAATTTGACAGCTTTTCAATTTTAAAACTAGCATGCGCTTATAATAAATCATGTTTTTTAAGGGGGTGCGCTTATAATTGAGGATCAGGCATAAGCGCATTGCTCCAGATAGAAGCGCATGTGCTTTTAATAGGCCTGCGCTTCTATCCGGGGTGATACGGTATTAGCGGAAGCTTAATAGTGCACTGATTGAACCACCTTGTGTCAGAATACTAAGCACCTAGAAAACTAGGTTTAGGATTAGGAGGCATAGCTTTTGGGTGTCGAGAGAGTTCAAGCATACGGTAGCTTGGGTGTCTAGAAAAGTCGAGAAAGGAGGGGTTTCACTATTGAGCAAGGTACAAGATATATCAATGAGAAAGCCACATGGTACACCACCTACAGCAAGTGAGATACACTACAGTCTACACTACAGACAGTTATAATTAATAAATAAGTATATTCTAACACACCACCTAACTGCCTGTAGTGAAGAACCTTGTGCACAACACCCCCTGAAGGGGTACACCAGGCGTAGCGGAGGAAGGAGAGGGAAAGTGAAGAGGAGGAGGGACCATGAGAGGAGAGGAGGTGGTGGGTGACGGCTGAAGCTGTTGGCACACGGGCAACTGGAGCAACTGGCACACGGGCAACTGGAGTAACTGGCTCCGCGGCTAAGCGAGCGGCTGGAGCAACTGACTCACGGGCGACAGGAGCAACGGGCTCACATGCAACTGGCGCAACGGTCTCACGGGCGACTGGAGCTGCTGGCTTCACGGCATCCCCCCCCTTCACCTTCCCCCATTTCCCCAAACCTCTCTTTCACAACCCTCCGCATCCCTACCGCCACTCCCTCATCTCCCCCACACCCTCCCCCCCCCCCCACAGCAGCATGTGCAGTAGTGGGAGAAAGAGGAGGAGAGGCGGCAGCAGTTCACTCACCCCCGCCACCCCCATACCCTCCCCCCCACTGCTGCACCCACAGCAGGGGGATGGAGGAGAAGGGGGGGCGGGGGGGCTGGTGCTGCAGATCCCTTCCTACCACCCCCTTAACCTCCAAGCTCCCCCCCCCTCTCCCTATGCGGCAAGGAGAGAGAGAAGGAGGTGGTGGGCGGCTGACTACTCACACCCGCCACCCCCATACCCTCCCCATCACTGCTGCGCGCGCAGCAGGGGGATGGAGAAGAAAAGGGGGGGGGGGGGGGGGGGGGGGGGGGGGGGGGGCGGGGGGGGGCGGTGTAGAAGCTGCTCGGGCGACAGCAGGGCGCGCGACGGGCAGGAACCCGTCGTGCGCCACACCCGCCACCCCCATACCCCCCCCCCCCCCCCCCCACTGCTGCACGCGCAGCAGAGGAATGGAGAAGGGGGGGGGGGGGGGGGGAGGGGTGGGGGCGGTGTAGGAGCCGCGCGGGCGACAGCAGGGCGAGCGACGGGCAGGAAACCGTCGTTCGCCACCCCCATACCCTCCCCCCCCCTGCTGCACGATCAGCAGGGGGATGGAGGAGAAGGGGGGGGCGGGGGGGTGGTGTAGGGGCTGCGCGGGCGACAGCAGGTCGCGCGACGAGCAGGAAACCGTCGTGCGTAACGAGCGTACGACGGGAACGAAATCGACGCACGTCCGGGGCGCGCGACGGGCTGAAAATCGACGGGCGCCCGGGGCGCACGACGGGCAGAAAACCGACGGGCGCCCGGGGCGCGCGACGGGCAGCAAAGTGACACATTAGAAGCGTAGGGTGGGCCCAATGAGAATGGTCCTAGATCGAAACTTACTCTGATAGCATGTCAGAATACTAAGCACCTAGGAAACTAGGTTTAGGCTTAGGAGGCATAGCTTTTGGGTGTCGAGAGAGTTGAAGCATAGCTTGGGTGTCGAGAAAAGTCGAGAAAGGAGGGGTTTCACTATTGAGCAAGGTACAAGATATAGCAATGAGAAAGCCACATGGTACACCACCTACAGCAAGTGAGATACACTACAGTCTACACTACAAACAGTTATAAATCATATATAAGTATATTCTAACACCTTGCATTGGTATGTGAGAACAATATAATTTGATAATAGCAAAGAGATACAAAGCTTTATATCATTACAAAGGAATATGAAAGGTTTCACTCATTGTAACTGCTGTTGCGGTTCGATACAGCGACGACTCGGATAACTGCTCAATAGTGAGTCAGTTATGTGTCCTTGCTGTCACGCTGCTTTGTGGCGAGTCAAAGGTCGCTGACCTTTGACCTTCACTCAACCTCTTGCTGTTGTCTTTCTGTCAACCGCTTTGGTTGACTCGCTGTTGCTTCGCTTCAGTTCGCTTTGCCTTTGTTGTATTGCTCGACACATCAGAAGCGCGAACTACGGTATATGTTTCGAACACTCCCCTTCGCTTCAGGAGTTTCGTCGCCTTCGTTGCTGATGACATGGCTTTGTTCAGTCAGCAGCATGCAGTACTCGAACATTTGCTTTCCGAGTTTCTTGGTCAAGTAATCTGCTGCCATCTCGGACGTGGGACAGTAGGATAGCTCGAGTCTCCCTTTCTCGATCTCATCCTTCACGAAGAAATAACGTAGGGCAATGTGCTTCGTTCGATTCGCGAACCCGCTCTTGTTCGCTATGCGAATTGCAGATTGGTTGTCGCAAAAGAGGGAGAAGTGGGTAACAGGGCCAGCTTTGCTTCTTCCAGTAGTTCGCGAAGGTACAGTCCTTCCTTGGTGGTTGAGCAGAGTGCTATGTATTCAGCTTCAGCAGAGGAGAGAGCAATTAGTTCTTGCTTGCTCGACTACCATGAGATAGGACCGACGGGCTCGAGTCGATAGATGTAGCCGGTGTGCGATCGCGTGTTATCAGAATCGCCTGCGTGGTCAGCATCCACGTAGCCGATTAGCTTTGGAGTAGTGGTTCCGGTCTTATGGTAGGTTAGGCCGATCGTTGGCGTGCTGACGAGGTAGTGTAAGGCACGGTCGAGTTCGGCCATGTGCCCTGCTTCGGGCCGCTTGAGGTGGGTAGCAAGCTGACTCGCTGAGTATGACAGATCCGATCAGCAGATGACGGTCGCGAAGAGCAGACAACCCAGTTTTTGTTGGTAGTCGCGTAGGCCGGCAGGTCCAAGCAGGTTGGTTTTTTCCTGGTGATTTCCCGCGGTGTAGCGGTAGGGCGTGGAAATGGAGGCTGGCATCAGTCCGAAGCGTTTTGCGATGGTGTCGGCGTATTTTGCGGCGCTGAGGTAGATCACGTTGTCTCCGTCTAGAATGTTGAGTCCAAGGTACTGGTTCATGGTAGAGGAAACTGTGAGTGAGAGATCCTGTTGAAGCTCCCCTTCAAACTAGTTGGTGATGCCGTCGGTGGAGCCTATGTAGAGTAGGTCGTCTACATACACGATGAGCAGAATGTACTCGGCTTCCTTTGTGAGTCTGTACATGCCCTGGTCGTGTGGTAGTTGCTGAAAGCCGATGCGGGTTAATCGGGCGTGTAGGTATTGCTGCCACAACCGCGGAGCTTGCTTGATGCCGTACAGGGATTTCACCAGTTGACATACTTGATTAGGGTCTGTGTCGGATCCGTGTGGTTGCTCGACGAAGATTTCGACGTCAACGGGAGCGTAGAGAAATGCGTTAGCCACATCGATTTGGCGAAACTTCTTCCGCTTCATGGCAGCTATCGCGAGGAGGATTCGCAAAGAGGTATGTCGGCTGACCGGCGCAAAGGTTTCGGTGAAGTCTCGTCCGTGTTCTTGGTCGAAGCCACGCACGACCCATCGTGCCTTGAATTTATCAATTGTTCCGTCGGTTTTCGTCTTCACGCGGAAGACCCATTTTCCCATGAGAATGGTTTTGTTGCGTGCCAGTCCGATGGGTACTATCTTCCAGGTGTTTCTGTCTTCCAGCGCCTTTAATTCCCTGTCCATGGCTCCACGCCATTTTTCCCTGTGTTCCCCCCCCAGAGCCTGCTGAACCGTGGCAGGCTCTCGCGACACTAGTGCGCCATGGACTGCGGTGACGAGCCCAAGAATCTGCAGCCCACTCTGTGTGTAGCGAGGGAGATTTGGGTCCTCGGGATAAACTGCTTCGTCTCCCGCTTCTGGATCAGGTAAGATGTTGGGGCCTATGCGTTATGAAACGTTTGTGTTGACCAACTGTGGTGTAACGTAACCGTTGTCGGCGAAGTCGTAGTAGACTTTGGCGTTGATGCTTTCGCGAGGATTTTCATCGTGCATCGGAACAGGTACCGAGCAGTAGGGAAGAGGTCCGGCTTCCTCGGATGCTCCGTCCACGTTTTGCTCATCCCAGTCAGCCTCATCTGCTGGTGTGGCGAAGGCTCAGTTGCCACGGAAGCCGCCCGTGAGGTCTCGTTTTGCTGCCAAGTTGTTCAGATACATTTGGAGAGTAAGTCGCTCGTAGAAAATCACGTCACGTGCTGCTACTATTTCCTTGGAGTGGACGTCAAAGATTTTCCACGCGTTGTAGTGTTCTTCAATGCCCAGGTGTAGTCCCCATTGTGCGCGTTGTGAGAATCGTCCAGCTCGTGCAGTGTGTGGTCGGTACTGTACCATGCAGCCAAAAACTCAAAAAAAAAAAATGTGTTGCCCAATTTTCCTGTCCACAGCAGATGCGGTGATGCGTTGTTCGGAAGCGAGGATGACGAAAGCAAGTTGTGCAACAGCACAGCGTGGTCCATCGCCTCAGGCCATTGATGGTTGGGTAGTCGCATGCCACGTAGCAGCTTGCGCATGGTGTTCTGGAGGGTCCTGTTCATTCTTTCTGCCACGCCTTGCTGCTGATGAGTGTTGGGAAGAAAAATGAGTCGCTTGATGCCTCTCTCCGCCAAGTATTGCTTGAAACGATGTGACTGATATTCTCCTCCTCCGTCTGAATGAAAGCTTTTCAGCTTCACTCCTGATTCTCTTTCTGCTATTGGGAGCCAAGCGACGAATGCTTTGAAGGCCTTGTCGTGACTTGGAAGGTTGAGGTGCCAGACGTAACTGGTGGCGGCATCGATGAAAGTGATTACGTAGTTGTATGCTCCTTGTCCGCTTTCGCGGGTGTACAGTATGTCGCTGTAGACCTTCTCCAGTGGTGCGTATGCTAGCGCGCTCGGGTTGTGGTGAGAGACGAACGGCTGATGGGGTAAGTCGGCTTCAGGGCAGGTAAAGCAGGTTCAGCGGACTCGTTGAAGTTCTCTGCCGTCGGGTAGGAGTAGTGAGTCTTTATCGAGCACTCCTGCTCTTATCGTGTTGTACAGTGTCGTGTTGCTGGGATGCCCTAACCTTTGATGCCATAATGATTCGTCGGTGCGATGTCCAAGTGAGCGTCTATACAGATCGGAGTTGGAGTAAAAACTTGCGGTGATGTTGGTGCTTTTGTGAACTTCGCGTGGGGCGGGACTCAGCTGTTGAGTGGGAGTCGGTGTGGTGTCGGTGGTGGGAGTTGGTGCTGATGAAGAGCTGGTGATTGGTGCTGGTGCTGTTGTTGTTGCTTCTGCTTCTGTCGGTGTTGTGCTGCTGCTGTTGTCTCTACTGCTGTTGTCTGTTGAATCACTGCTAACGCCCTTGTCCGTTCTGCTTCGGGTATGGTGTGCGAGTACCAGAAACCTCCGGGGCTGAAATCCGGGTCGAGATCTTGTGGGTGCGACCAGGTAGTGAAATTGACGATAGCGTCGCTGTCAGCTGTTCCTTGATCTGGAACGAAATCAAGAACGAAGACGTTATTCTTCAGGACCGCTTTTCCGATGTAAAGTCCTCCCTTCCCATTGTACAACTTCAACTCCTGAGTGGTGCTGTTGGCTTCAAGGTGAATCCCTTTTGCCATGAGCTGGCTGACGCTGAGTAAGTTGTAGCCCAGTCCTTCTGCATTCAAAACCTTTGACATCTATAAAACGACGTTAGTCTCGCGGGACTGAAGTTGAACTACTCCTTGTCGACGTGTGCGCAGGTTCTGGTTGTTGGCGACGGTGATTACGACTTCCCGGTTGAGGCGTTGTTCCCGTTGAACGAAGCGATTTGACGAGCACATGTGCTGTCCGCAACAGCTGTCCAAGAACCAAGTATCTTGACCAGACGGTTCTCTCTGTGCGATGGCTGCATACGTCGGATTTGGTTCTAGCGATTCGCGACGAGGCGTGCTTTCGTCGAGCAGTTCTTCTGGTGAGTAGGTCGGTGGTGAACCAGTGATGCAGGAGTCCGTTCTTGTAATACAGCTTATGATGTTTATTTTTCCTCATGCAGATTGTGACGTTGTCGTCGAAGGCGCCGTCTGGTTGGAAGGACGCTACTGTGTGGAAGTCACATGACTACTTGACGGTCGAAGCTAACGTGGTGGTGGTGTCGATTGCTGCTGATTCGGGCAGTGAATACGAGAGTGGCCGGAAGTTCGGCAGAGGTGACAAAATGCAGTACGTGTCTTCGTCCGTGATGCTCGTTTTGTCGGTTTTTGTTGTTGTAGCGCCGTTGAGTGTGAAAGGCGAACTCTAGTGCTGATGCCCTTTTCTTGTGATGTTCTTCGTGCAGGTCCATATCTTGTTGCTCGGCATGAATTTCGGCGCAGAGATTTGCTTCGGAGATTCTTCCGTGGGCTCGGAGAATGGTCCGAGTGGAGCGCCACTGAGGATCGAGTGTCAAACATATGTTTATATGTTATAGTTTAGGTAGGCTTTAGTGGGGTACTCACAGTGGGGTACAACCCCTTAGGTTTTCCTTTTGTACCAAACTCTCGATAGTCCAACCTCACCTTGCCTAAGATTCTAACATGGCATCTAGAGCATAGGTCCTTAGGACCTAGGATTAGGGCCCACCGTTCACTATTTCACCTCACTAAAACGTACCTGCCTTGCCTAGTGCCCGCGCGCGCCTCGGCTGTACGTGCGTGGCCCTCTTTTTTTTCCCGCGCGCGCCTCTTTAGCAGCCCGCGCGACTCGTTTAGGCCCCGCCCGCGCAGCCCGTTTCGGCCCCGCCCGTGCGCCCCTTACGCCGCCCGCGCGCAGCCTGCTTAGGCCACGCCCGCGCAGCCCGTCGCCGCACGCAGCACGCAGCCGCGCGCGCTGCCAGTCGCCACGCGCAGCCAGGAGCCGCGCGCAGCCCGTCGCCACACGCAGCCAGGACCCGCGCATAGCACGTCGCCGCGCGCAGCCAGCAGCCGCGCGCAGCCCTTAGCCGCACGCAGCCAGCAGCCGCGCGTGCCCTGCTCGTGTGCCTGCCTGTGCGGCTCGCTGCTACCGAGCCCGCTGCCTTAGAATTGCACGGCCTGCTACTGTCTAGAGCGCCACCTTAGGAGCTCGAGTGCGGCAAGCTCCTGCCCAGCACGTTGCCTGTGTTGCCTGCTGCATGCTGTCTCTATCTTTGCCTGCGGCCTACTGTCTACTGCCCCCTGTCTGCTGCCTGCTTCCTGCTGCCTTTGCCTGCTGCCGTTATGACGACGCCTAATGTTCTCGCGTTCGAGCCTGACGGTCGCCCCATAGAGTTCGCTGTGTGGCTCGACGACCTGCAACTGTTCCTTCTGATTGATGCCAAAGAGGGTGTCTCACTGTTCGATTACGTGTCTGGCACTGCCGTTGCCCCTGCTGCCGATGCTCCTGCTCTCGAACGCTCACAGTGGCAGACTCGCGATGCTGCAGCATGTCAAACATATATTTACTATAGTCGGTCTAGGCTGTAGTGGGGTAGTCCTTAGAGGGTACAACACTTATGTGTTTCCTACTTGTACCCTTCTCATTTCCTAATTCAATCATTCTTTCGTCTATCATTCTCACATGGTATAGAGCTAGTTTCGAGATTTTTTTTTAAGGGCCCACCACTGAAATTTCTCCCCTGCCTACTTGCCGCGCGCTTCGCACCTTCCCTTCGAGGCCCGTCACGGCCCCTGCGCCCGCCCTTAGAGCCTGCGCCCGCCCCGTAAGGCCCCTTAAGGCCTCGTTAGGCCCCGTAAGGCCCCTTTAGGCCCCGTTTAGGGCGCGGATTAAGGCCCCGTAAGGCCCCGTTATGCCCCGTAAGGCCCCGTAAGGCCCCGTCAGGCCCCATTTGGCCCCGTTTCGGGCGCGGATTAAGGCCCCGTTAGCCCCGTAAGGCCCCGTCACGCCCCGTTCGGCCCCGTTTAAGGCCCCGTTAGGCCCCGACAGGCCCCGTTAGAGGCCCCGTACGGCCCCGTCAGGCCCCGTTAGAGGCCCAGTACGGCCCCGTCAGGCCCCATTTGGCCCCGTTTAAGGCCCCGTAAGGCCCGTCAGGCCCCGTTATAGGCCCCGCAAGGCCCCGTTATCGGCCCCGTAAGGCCCCGTTATAGGCCCCGTACGGCCCCGCACGGCCCCGTTATAGGCCCCGTTCGGCCCCGTTATAGGCCTCGTCAGGCCCCGTTATAGGCCCCGTTCGGCCCAGTCATGCCCCGTTAGAGGCCCCTTCAGGCCCGGCCGGCCTTGCTACGGCCCTGTCGCAGCTCTTCCCCGACGCTGCCCCGGCCCTGCTCCTGAACTGCCCCGGCCCTGCTTCTGCACTGCCCCGGCCCTGCTCCTGAACTGCCCCGGCCCTGGCCCGGCTCTGCCCAGGCCCTGCCCCGGCCCTGCCCCGGCTCTGCCCCGGCCCTGCCCCTGAACTACCCCGGCCCTGCTTCTGCACTGCCCCGGCCCTGCTCCTGAACTGCCCCAGCTCTGCCCCGGCCCTGCCCCGGCCCTGCCCCGGCCCTGCCCCTGAACTGCCCCGGCCCTGGCCCGGCTCTGCCCTGGCCCTGCCCCAGCCCTGCTCCTGAACTGCCCCGGCCCTGCTCCTGAACTGCCCCGGCCCTGCCCCGGCCCTGCTTCTGCACTGCCCCGGCCCTGCTCCTGAACTGCCCCGGCTCTGCCCCGGCCCTGCCCCGGCCCTGCCCCTGAACTGCCCTGGCCCTGGCCCGGCTCTGCCCTGGCCCTGCCCCGGCCCTGCTCCTGAACTGCCCCGGCCCTGCCCCGGCCCTGCTCCTGGACTGCCCCGGCCCTACCCCGGCCCTGCCCCAGCCTCTCCCCTGGTAAGAGCGCCGCGCTGCCGAGCCACACCGCCCTGCCGAGCTGCGCCGCCCTACCTAGCCTGCTTAGCCGAGTTCCACTGCTGCTACTGCTAGCCTGCTGCTTCTCCTGTCATGGCTAGTCTCAATGTTCTTAGCTTTGATGCTGAGGGTCGGGCTGTTGACTTTGAGGTCTGGCTAGATGATCTGCAGCTTTTCCTACAGTGCGATAGCAAGGATGGTCTCTCACTGTTCGATCTCACTTCTGGCGCCTCTACTGCCCCTACTGCAGATGCTGACAGTACTGTTCGCTCGCAGTGGCTCACGCGCGATGCTGCTGCTCGCCTTGCTGTGCGCAACCACCTGCCGTCTACTGAGCGCGCGCACTTTAGTCAGTACAAGAGTGCTAGGGCTCTGTACGACGCTGTAGTTGCACGCTACTCCTCCCCTACCACTGCTTCCCTCAGCCGCCTCATGCTACCGTACCTTTTCCCTGACCTTGCTTCCTTTGCCACTGTCGCTGACCTAGTTGCTCACCTTCGCACTAGTGACGCCCGCTACCGCGCTGCCCTTCCCACTGAGTTCTGTGCCAAGAACCCCCCCCCCCATGTACATCACCCTTTACTACCTAGTCACCCGCCTCCCTGACTCTCTTTCTTCAGTCAGGGACCACTTTCTCTCCCTTTGCCCCACCGAGCTGACTGACGACTTGCTAGAGGAGCGCCTTGCTGCAGCTGAGAAGAGTATCTTAGCTGTTGGTGCTTCTCGCGGTGACCGTCGCACCCCCTTCTTTGAGGGGTGTTCCCCTGTCCCCCTTCATTCCTCTGTTGCCTCTGCTGCTGCTGTCGACCTCGTTGGCACTGAGGAGGTCGGCGCTGCGTCTGCCCCTAGTGGGCGACGCCGCACTGGCAAGGGCAAGGGAAGCAGGGGTGGTGGTGGGGGCGGTGGAGGCAGCGGTGGAGGAGGTGGAGGAGGTGGAGGTGGTGGTGGGGGTGGTTCCGGGAGTGGGGGCGTAGGTGGCGGCAGTGGCGGCCGTGGCGGCGGTGGTGGAGGAGGTGGCGGCGGCGGCGGCGGTGGTGGAGGTAGCGGAGGAGGTGGTGCTGGTCGCGGTGCGGCCACGCAGCGTGGATGCCTTGGTGGCAGCCAGCGTCCGCAGCAGCTGCGCACCCGTGAGACCCCGTCTGTTCAGCAGCTTCGTGAGTGGCACGACACGCTCAGGACGACTCTTGCTGCTCTTGGTTTTGCTCCTTCCACTGCTGACCCTTCTCTGTTTCTACGCACTGACGCTACTCTGCCGCCGTTCTACGTTCTTGTGTACGTAGACGACCTTGTCTTTGCTACTGCTGACACGGAGGCACTCGCCCACGTGAAGTCCGAGCTGCAGAAGAGACACACTTGTACAGACCTGGGTGAGCTCACAAGCTATCTTGGCTTGCGGATCACCCGGGACAGAGCACAGCGCACCATTACCTTGACTCAGTCACACATGGTGCAGCAGGTCCTTCAGCGCTTCGGCTTCACCTACTCCTCGCCACAGTCCACTCCTCTGCCTACCGGTCACTCGCTCTCAGCTCCACCTTCGGACGAGTCCGTAGAGCCGAGTGGCCCGTATCCAGAGCTTGTGGGCTGCCTCATGTACCTGATGACTTGCACACGACCTGACCTCGCATACCCTCTCAGCCTTCTGGCTCGCTACGTGGCTCCCGGCAGGCACCGAAAGGTGCACTGGGATGCTGCGAAGAGGGTGTTGCGATACTTGTGCAGTACATCGGGCATGGGGCTCGTGCTTGGAGGACGGGCTCGAGTTGTCCTCACTGGTCACGCTGACGCCTCCTGGGTTGACGACTTGGCTACGCAGCGGTCGTCACAGGGTTACACCTTCAGCCTTGGCTCCGGTTCTGTCTCCTGGCGGTCTACCCGCTCTTCTTCTGTTCTCAGCTCCAGTTGTGAGGCTGAGATCTACGCTGGGGCCATGGCTGCACAGGAGCTTCGCTGGCTCACCTACCTGCTGACCGACTTGGGAGAGGCGCCTCGTTCTCCTCCAGTTCTGTACGTCGACAACAAGGCCATGCTGGCCTTGTGTCAGGAGCACAGACTGGAGCACAGAACGAAGCACATTGCTCTGCGCTACTTCCTTGCTCGAGAGTTGCAGCAGCGTGGCCAGCTTCGTCTTGCTTACGTGGCCTCTAAGGCCAACACTGCTGATGTCTTCACCAAGGCACTTCAGCCTTGTGATCATCAGCGTTTCTGTACTGTGTTAGGCCTTGTACCTACTGTGCCTCACTTGTTGACTTCTTGACTCTGCTTGTACTGTACTCTATATACTTATACTTGCATGCTTACACTTGTTAGGTTGTGTTCACTGTATTGTTTGCTTTCCTTTATATAACTCTGCATGTGAACTGGCCTTCTGGCCCTTTGCTTGTGCTCAGACTGTGTGGTGACTTTGTGATCCACCCTGAGTTTGCTTTGTCTTTCTTGACTGGTCTTGTGACCCCTTTTTCTCCCCCACTTTGCCTATGGGGGTGTGTCAAACATATATTTACTATAGTCGGTCTAGGCTGTAGTGGGGTAGTCCTTAGAGGGTACAACACTTATGTGTTTCCTACTTGTACCCTTCTCATTTCCTAATTCAATCATTCTTTCGTCTATCATTCTCACACAGCACGCCTAGCTATTAGGAACCATCTGCCGATTCCTGAGCGTGCTCATTTCAGCCAGCACAAAACTGTTAAGACACTGTACGACGCTGTAGTTGCGTGCTACTCCTCCCCGGCCATTGCAGCCATAGGTCGGCTCATGCTGCCCTACCTGTTCCCCGACCTTTCCTTGTTCGCCACTGCTGAGGACCTCATTTCTCACCTGCGCGCTACTGACACTCGCTTTCGTGCCGCCCTTTCAGCCGAGTTCTGCGCTGCAAACCCCCCCTCGATGTACTTCACTCTCTATTTCCTCGTCACCCGCCTCCCTGACACTCTTAGCTCTGTCAGGGACCACTTCCTAGCGCTAGACCCCACCACTCTCACTGTCGACGACTTCGAGAAGCACCTCCTTGCAGCAGAGAAGAACATCCTCGCTGTAGGTGCTGCTCGTGGCACTCCTCGCTCTCCCCTCTTTGAGGGGTGCTCCCCCTCCCCTCTCACCCCCTCCTACGCCTCCGCAGCTGCTGCTCACGACTACCTTGGTGCTGAGGAGGTCGGAGCTGCTTCCGCTCCTAGTGGGAAGCGACGCAGCGGCAGGGGCGGCAGGGGTGGCAGGGGCGGTGGGGGTGGCGGTGGAGGTGGCGGTGGTGCAGGTGGTGGGGGAGGTGGAGGTGGTGGGGGTGGTCGTGGGGGTGGAGGCGGTGGAGGTGGTGGTGGGGGCGGCGGAGGCACTGGGAGCGGTGGAGGGGGCAGCAGCGGCGGTGGGGGAGGAGGGAGCAGTGGTGGCAGTGGTGGTCAGGGCCAGCAGCAGCCGCAGCAGCAGCAGCAGCAGCATCAGCGTCAGCGCCCCCACTTCCCAGCAGCTTCTTGACTGGTATGCCGGGCGTGGGGCTTCTGGGGGTCCTGGTCGCTGCCCCTATATCATCCGCACAGGTCCCCGCGCTGGTCGCCAGTGCACAGGTTTTCACACTGAACAGCGCTGCTTCGCTCGGCTTAGCGACGCCTGGCGCGCCAAGTTTCCTGATGCTCCTGAGTTCCCCAACTGGGCTGACTTGCTTAGGCGTGATGTACCTATCTTTGATCTTGACTATGAGGCAATTCTTGCTGCTATGTATGTATTGTCTATTAGTGCTGAGGGTGACTGCTACTTGTGTGTGCCGTCGGATCCTGGTATAGCCCCTGGTATAGCCCCTGCAGCACTAGGTGCTTGTGAGTCTGCTCCCCTTGGTACTGCGCCTGCACAGGCCTTGCACACCTTTACACTTGACTCTGGTGCTTCCCGCTGTTTCTTTCGCGACAGTACCACAGTCACTCCCCTCCCTGCACCTGTTCCTGTCTCACTGGCTGACCCCTCTGGGGGCCTAGTGCTTGCACGGTCTTCCACTGTGCTTCCGTGTCCGGCGGTCCCGTCTGGTGAGCTGTCTGGTCTCCACCTCCCCTCGTTCTCTACGAACTTGGTGAGTAACGCTGTCCTCCAGGATGCGGGGGTTGACACCTTCACCCCTGGCCGGCAGCGTGTGGCGATTTGCACGTGCTCCCAGACTGGCCGCCACCTGGCCACGTTCACTCGTGCGCCAGGGTCCAGTCTGTACACCCTCACCACTACGTCGCGCTCCGCCCCTTTGTCTCCCCAGTTACACGCGTCTGCTCAGGTAACTACACAGTGTGAGTGTCGCCGGCTGTCGCACGACACTCTCCTGTGGCACCACCGCCTTGGTCACCCCTCCCTGCCTCGCCTTCGTAGCATGCACTCTCGCTTCCTGGTCTCTGGTCTTCCCAGGTCTCTGCCTGCCCTCCCTCCCTCGCCTGCGCCACCCTGCATTCCTTGCGTCGAGGGGCGGCAGCGCGCCGCTCCTCACTCCTCCTCGTTCCCTCCCACAGAGGCTCCACTGCAGACTCTCCACCTGGACGTGTGGGGCCCAGCCCGCGTCCGTGGACAAGGCCACGAGCGGTACTTCCTGCTGGTTGTCGACGACTACACGCGTTACACCACGGTCTTCCCCTTGCAGCGCAAGGGGGATGTCCCTGCTGTTATGATCCCCTGGATCCGCGCTGCTCGTCTCCAGCTCCGCGAGCGGTTCCAGTCGGACTTTCCTGTCCTGCGTCTGCACTCTGACCGAGGTGGTGAGTTCTCCTCAGACCTCTTGGCAGCCTTCTGTGCGGAGCACGGCATCCGCCAGACATTCACGCTTCCGGCCTCTCCGCAGCAGAATGGGGTTGCTAAGCGCCGCATTGGCTTAGTCATAGAGGTCGCTCGTACCTCCATGATCCATGCGGCTGCCCCCCATTTTCTGTGGCCATTTGCGGTCCGGTACGCCGCGCATCAGCTCAACCTTTGGCCCCGTGTCTCCTTGCCGGAGACCTCGCCCACACTGCTGTGGACGGGGAAGGTTGGCGACGCGTCGCGTTTCCGGGTCTGGGGTGCTCGTGCCTTTGTCTGCGATACCACCGCGGACAAGCTCTCCCCTCGCGCCATTCCTTGCGTCTTCCTTGGCTTTGTCCCTGACGCGCCTGGCTGGCAGTTTTACGACCCTGCCTCGTGTTAGAATACTAGCGTGACTTAGGAGCCATGGCTAGTGGGTGTCGAGAGAATTGGAAAGGAGAATGAGTCGTTTCACTAGCAAGAGTTGGGATACAAGTACAACACCCTAAATTGGGTTGTACTCATTACAGAGTACCCCACTGCAGGCTAGACAGCAAATACATTCTGACACCTCGCGCCGTGTCTTTGCGTCTCAGGACGTCACCTTTGACGAGTCGGTCCCCTTTTACCGCCTCTTCCCCTACCGCACTGCTCCTCGCCCCCCCCCCGCCGCTCTTTCTAGCCCCAGGTCCTCCCCAGGTAGACCCCCTCCCCGCGCCAGGTCCTGCTCCTTCAGGTGTCTCTCAGGTAGACCCCCCCGCGCCTGCGCCTGTTGAGGTCACTGGTGACTCCGGTCCTGCTGGGAGTGGTGCTGTCCCTGGGGGTGCGGAGCTTGGGGGTGCTGAGTCTGGGGGCGCTGAGCGTGTGGAGCCTGGAGGTGCTGAGCCTGCGCGTGAGGAGCCTGGAGGTGCTGCGTCTGGGGGTGCTGCGTCTGGAGTGTGAGAATAATAGGAAGGAATGATTGAACTAGAAACGAGATGGGTACAAGTAGAGAACACAAAAGTGTTGTACCCTCTAAGAACTACCCCACTACAGCCTAAACAGACTACAGCTTACATGATATGTTTATACAGCTTATTAACTTGATCCACCCTGAGCTTGTTTTGCACTTCCTGTCTGGCCTTGTGACCCTCTGTTCTCCCGCACTTTGCCTATGGGGGTGTGTCAAACATATGTTTATATGTTATAGTTTAGGTAGGCTTTAGTGGGGTACTCACTGTGGGGTACAACCCCTTAGGTTTTCCTTTTGTACCAAACTCTCGATAGTCCAACCTCACCTTGCCTAAGATTCTAACAACGAGACCTGTGATAACGACAGTGACAAACGCTTCTTCGTATATTGATCCGCCGCATCGAAGGAGTCTATCGCGCAGACCGCGACAGCGACTGATATATGCCATCCCCTTTTCGCCGGGTTGGATTTGGACCGTTGTCAATTGCGCCATGAGACGACTTTGATTAACGCTGTCGGTTGCTTGATACAGGTTCTTCAGGTGGTTGTACGCGAGCTCGGCGGAGTTACCGTATCCGCGATAAGACCGGATGTTCTGCTACTCGTTTGGCGTTATGTTTCATAGGAGCATGGTGTACGCCATTAGCGACTGATACATGTATTGCTGTTTATCGTACTGCGTCCCGTGCGTTGGATATGGCAGGGAACCGTCGAAGAAGCCAAGGATGTGAGCGCCTTCCATCATCAGCTCGAACTCAAAGGACCAAGCATAGAAATCCTTGCCGTCGAATGGTGTTGTTGTTTGGAGTTTCATGACGTGTGCAAACTGTGACTGCAGTTGAAGTGCGTCCAGCGTCTTTGTTTCTTGTCCAGGTGGGAGCCGATTCGGCATGAAGCTGACGGAGCCACGTTGAGGCTCGTACGGTGCGAAGGTAGGCTACTGATTTCCACGAGCAAAGGATGAACCGTCAAGGCTCATGGGAGTGACTTCGTTTTTGTTGTCGCTGTTGTTTGACTGCGCAAGTGCCGCTTGTTGGTGTTGCTCGTAGAACGACATGAAGGAGAAGAACTTCTCCATCATGCTTGGGTCGAAGCCGGTTGCTTGATTAGCGGGAGTTTCAGTGGACTCAGCAGCTGGTCCTTGGGTTGTGCCTCTCTCTGTCTGTAGTCCAGAGGCTGGCGGTAGAGTAGGAGTGTTGCCGGGAGATCCAGTAGACGAGCTTCTTTCTTTCTGCGTAGCCATGCCTTCTGTTGTTGTAGGAGCTTGAACAGAGTTGTCTTTTGTCTTGCTAGCTCTCATACCATGTTGGGCTAAGAAAAGCCCTTATGATATTTTTCAAGACTGAAGTCTCAGAGTAGTGATGTATTAGCGGAAGTGTAATAGTGAACTGATTGAACCACCTTGCACTGGTATGTGAGAACAAGATAAGTTGATAATAGCAAAAATATACAAAGCTTTATATGATTACAAAGGAATATGAAAGGTTTCACTAAGTGTAACTGCTGTTGTGGTTCGATACAGCGACGACTCTGATAACTGCTCAATAGTGAGTCAGTTATGTGTCCTTGCTGTCATGCTGCTTTGTGGCAAGTCAAAGGTCGCTGACCTTTGATCTTCACTCAACCTCTTGCTGTTGTCTTTCTGTCAACCGCTTTGGTTGACTCGCTGTTGCTTCGCTTCAGTTCGCTTTGCTTTTGTTGTAGTGCTCGACAAATCAGAAGCGCGAACTATACCGTATGTTTCCAACATAATGCAAGGGTTAAAACTCTTGCGGCATAAGCAATTGTTGGGCTGAGAAAAGCCCTTAGGATCTTTGCAGGACTAAATTCTGAGTAGGACAATGTAATAGCGGAAGCGTCTTAATGAGAACTTATGAACCACCTTGCGCTAGTGTGTGAGGGCAAAGTAGATTGATTAATAGCAAAGAGATACAAGCTTTTATAAGAATATAAGGAAATATGAAGGGTTATAACTAATAACCGTTTTACCATTGTTGTTGCGGTTCGATACAGTGACGACTCGGGCAACTGCTCAATAGCGAGTCAGTTGTTTGTCCTTGCTGTCGCGCTGTACTTGTCAGGTCAAAGGTCGCTGACCTTTGACTTTCGCGTAACCTCCAGCAGTTGTTCAACCTCCGAGGGTTGACTCGCTGATGCTTCGATATGTTCTGCTTCACTTCTGACTTGGTGTTTCGACACGACAGAGGCGCTTAAATCAATTGTTTCCAACAGCAATGTGCAACAAATGCTACCCATTGTGGAATGTCAGATTTGAATGGCATGAGTGATGAAGGCTCGGTCATGCAGGCTTGATCATGCAGGCTCGGTCAAGCTGGATTTGTCATGCAGGTTCTATCACACACGTTTTGAACTGGTCATCATGTAGGACAAGTAGAGGTTTGACGCAAGTTTACGGTAATACGGTTTTTGTTAGCCTTGTAAAGAATGAATAAATGGAATGAACACACTGAAATCATTGCGTATGTTTTGTTCTTATGAAGTCCCATCAGCCTCTGTTGCCACCCGCATCTGCTCATTCCACTGCGCACGCGGTGGCATAGGCTGCGAATAGAAATGCTTTGTCTTTCTTGTAGTGCTGCTGCTACTACCAGTCGCGCCCTCACCACCATCACCACCACCACCCCGTCTCCCACTCCCATCCCCACTGCCCTTGACATTCTCCCTGCTGCTACCCCCAAGCAGCTTCGATCGTCGCCCCGAACCGCCTGAATCCCCCCCTGCTCTCCCACTCACCCTCTCCCCACTCGTTCTCTCCCCTTTTGATCTCCCCCCTTTCTCCCTCCCAGGCCTGCCTCCAGCCGTACCTGGCCTAGTGTTAAAATATATATTGTGTAGCATGCCAACACATGTGACTGTACACCAATTGTGGTGTACAGTTGGGTTGGGACTACACCCAACTTTGGGTGTAGTCTTGCACTTTGGGGTGCCAATCCACCCAATTGTGGTGGAGCCCCCAAATGCAACCCTCTTGACTTGTGGGTACCTCACTTCCCACAATTGAGGTTACCCCAAGCCAAGTGGGCCTAGGGTTGCCTCACTTCTACAAAGTGTGGGCAACCCAACCCACTTGACCTATGGTTCCCTCACTTCCCCAAGTGAGGTCAACCCAACCTATGGTCACTTTCATCCTTCCCTTCCAACCTTCCCTTCCAACTATGTATGCTAGGTTGTTCCTCTAATCTAATTACTTGTTCAATTCACAATCTTCACATGGTATAGAGCTAGTTGTTCTTAAGCCTTTTCTCTCCCTCCCTCAAAGTTTTTTCTTCCCCATGGGCCCACCCCACAGCCACAAACCCCCTACGTGTGGCTCAACCTAGCATCTCCTTGGCACGACCTACGTCGTCGCCGCCCTCCCCTCCCTCCGCCGTGATTGCGCCCTCCTCGCCTGCGGATCCCACCGCCGCGAGTGCATCACCGCCCCCCGTCGCCGCGACACACCGTCGCTGCCCCCCCCCCCCCCCCCCCCCCCCTCCCCCTTTTTTTCCGCCGCCGCGCCTTCTCTGGCGCCGCCTGCACATCCCGCCGCGACGCCTCGTCGCCGCCTCCTCCTCCCCCTGCCGCGACCCCCCGTCGCCGTCTCCCTCCCGCCGCCGCGCCTACTTCGGCGTCGCCCGCGCATCCCTCCGCCGCGACGCCCCGTCGTCGCCTGCCCCTCCCGCTGCCGCGACGTCGCGTCGCCCGCCTGCGCATCCCGCCGCCGCGACGCCCCGTCGTCGCCTCCTGTCCCGCCGCCGCGACTTCGCGTCGCCGCCTGCACTCCCCATCGCCGCGACCCCCCGTCGCCGCCTACGCATCCCGCCGCCGCGACCCGCTCGTCGCCGCCTGCACGATCCGCCGCCGCGACTTCGCGTCGCCGCCTGCACGACCCGTCGCCGCGACTTCGCGTCGCCGCCTGCACGACCCGCCGCCGCGACTTCGCGTCGCCGCCTGCGCATCCCGCCGCCGCGACCTTCTCGTCGCCGCCTGCACCCCTTGCCGCCGCGACCTTCTCGTCGCCGCCTGCACCCCTTGCCGCCGCGACCTAAAGTCGCCGCCCGCGCGACCTCCTGCCGCGACCTGCTCGTCGCCGCCCGCACATCCCGTCGCCGCGACCTAACAATCGTCGCCCCCGCATCCTACCGCCGCGACCTGCTTGTCGCCGCCCGCGCATCCCGCCGCCGCGCCTTCCTCGTCGCCGCCCGCGCATCCCACCGCCGCGCCTTCCCCGTCGCCGCCCGCGCATCCCTCCGCCGCGCCCTCCTCGTCGCCGCTCGCTCATTCCGCCGCCACGATTCCCTCGTCGCCACCCGCGCATCCCGCCGCCGAACGTTCCTCGTAGCAGCCGCCTCATCCCGCAGCAGCAGCGTCATTGGCAGCAACAGCTTCGCCCACAGCTACACCTGCGTTCTCCCTCCCCCTCCCCCTTTCCTCCTCCTCTCCTCCCACGCAGCAGCAGCCGGGACAGCTCAGCAGCCACAGCAGCAACAGCGGCAGCAGCGGCAGCATCAGGAGCAGCGATAGCAGCGGCAGCAGCTGCATCCACCATCTTCCTCCCCCTCCTCCCCTCCCCCCCCCCCTCCTCCCTCTCAGCAGCAGCAGCGGCAGCAGCAGCCGGAGAAGAACTCCACTCCCCGCAGCAGCACCCCCCCCCCCCCCCCCCCCCCCCCCCCCCTCCTCCCTCTCGGCTGCCGCGGGTCCACCCGCCGTCGCCCTCCCACTTGACCGCCGCGGGTCCACCTGCCGCCGTCCACCTCGAGGCCGCCGCGGGTCCACCCGCCGTCGCCCCTCATGGCTACCACTCCTCCCCCTCTCCCCCCTCCCATTGACGCCTCCTCCGTCGACAAGCTTCAGCTTGCCGCGGACCGCTCGGCGATCAACTGGCATTCCTTCGTCGGGAGCATCCGCCGTGTTCTCCAAGATGCATTCGTCGGACCCTACTGCGTCCTTGACGTCCTCCTCCGCCGCCCGCAAGCCCTCCAGCCCACGGCACCCAATCACCCCGGCGAACCCCCTCCACCCCCCATTCCTCCTGGTCCTCCTCCTCCTGAACCCACCTTGGAGATCGCCACTTCCCCAGCGCTCCAAGATGCCGCCGATGCCGCATTTCTCCACGATCGTCGCGAATACCTCATCCGCAAGGCGGAGCATGAGGTTGCGGTACATAACCACGACTTCGCGGTAGCGGAACGCGCCAATCGCCTGGCGCTCCTTGATGAGTACAATACGGCCATGGCGGACTACCTCCCTCGGAGCATCGCATGGGCCACTGCTGATAACCGCGCCTGCACCATCCTCCTCGGCGCACTCCCTGATACCCTCATGCGCCGTTTCCAAGCTCGCGAGATGCGCGCCTCCCTCATCTGGGCCGAGCTCCAGGCCATGTTCGAGCGTCGCGACATCAGCTCTGTCGGCGCCCTGTTCCAGGAGTACTTCTCCATCACCCTCGTCACTTGTGATGGCGCAGTTGACTACGTGGGGCGCATGCAGGAGGTCGCTGATCGCCTTGCGGCACGCCAAGCTGCCCTCCCCAAGCCCCTGCAAATCCACCGCCTCCTCTACAACCTCACCGCGGACTACGAGTCCCGCCTCCATGCCTTCACTGAGGCCAACCCCATGGCCGGCCTCGACGACGTGGTCCAGTGGATCATTGACACGGAGGTCAAGCTCCGCACCCCCGTTGTCAACCTTACCACCCCTCAGTCCTCCTCCTCCACCTCCCTCAACGCTACGCAGCCGCGCAACCAGGGTGGTCGCAGCGGCGGCGGCGGAGGCCGTGGAGCGGGTGGCGGTGGTGGTGGTGGAGGCCGTGGTGGTGGCGGTGGTGGTAGTGGTGGCCGTGGTGGCCGTGGTGGTGGTGCTGGCAGCGCCCCTGCTGGAGGTGCTGTGACTCGAGGCGGACGCCCTGGCACTCTCCCCCCATGCACATATGTGCGTCGCCATGGTCCCCATGCAGGTACCCCTTGCGGCCAGACCAACCATCCCCCCACCACGTGCTTTAAGGCACTTGACGACGCCTGGTTTGATCGCGGCAACACTGGCACCCCTCCTCGCTGGAACTCGGTCACACCTCGCCCCTCCTTAGTGGACATTCAAACCCTCCCCTCTTTCCTTCCTGCTCACCTCCGCATGGTTACCCCCTCCCCACCCTCACAGCTGCAGCAGTTTCAGCAGCACCAGCAGCAGCAGCACCTGTACTTCCACCAGCAGCAGCAGCAGCCGCAGTTTCTCCAGCCCCAGCAGCCGCCGCCGCCGCAGTTCTTCCAGCCACCGCCGCAGCAGCAGCAGCAGTTCCTTCCCCCACCCTGGCAACAGCAACCACTCACCTTTGGCACAGCGGCCATGGCCGCTCATACCTCCCTTCCTCCTCCTCCCCCCTGGGGTTCCCTCCCCTCTGCCCCCCCCAGTGTTCCCGACACTTCTGGTAGTTTCCTTGGTAATATCAGTGTTGCACCGTCCGTCGCTGCCATGTATCCCTCTGCTGTCAATGAGACTTCGTTTCAGTACCCCGTCCCACCCCCTCCTCCCTCTTCTCCCACCCTGGACTTTGTCCTTGACAGTGGAGCCACTGAAACCGCACTGAAAGACGCTGGCACTCTCACCCCACTACCACTTCCCACTCAGGTTCATGGGGCTGATTCCAGCTTTTCCATTCCATGCACTCACCTCTCCACCCTCCCTTGCACTGCCTTCCCCTCCGGTAAGGTCACAGGTCTCCACATCCCCACTCTCCGCAACAACCTCCTCTCCCACCGTGAGCTCCAAGGTGTTGGTATCACTGCCATATACCCCGGTTATGCCAATTACTGTGATCTCTACCAAACCTCCTCCGGTCGCTTCCTTCTCCGCATTCCGCTTTGCCCCCGCACTCGCCTCTACACACTCCGCACGCCTCGCCCATCCTTCTGCCACGTCACCACTCGTTCCGGTGCTTCCACCGGTCCACCTCCTCCTCCTTTACTTCCCCCTTCCCCTCCCCCTCACGTATCCTCTTCTCCCTCCCCACCATCCTCCTCCTCCCCTCCCGTTCCTTCCATCACCCCATCTCCCTCCTCCTCCACTACCCTCTCCCACCCTGCTGTCCTCTTACACCACAGACTCGGCCATCCCAACTTCACCGCCCTTCGCACCACAGTCACCTCTCGCCTCCTCCGCAGCCTTCCTCCTGTTTTACCTCCCCTCCCCTCCTCCCCCTCTCCCCCATGCCCTTCATGCATTCACGGCAAGCTCAAACAGTCCCCCCACCAGAGTCATCCCACCTTCGCCGCCGCCCCCATTGACCTTGTGCACATGGACCTCTGGGGCCCCTATCCCATCCGCTCCCGCCAGGGGTATCGGTACATGCTCGTCCTCGTTGACGACCACAGCCGGTACTCCACCACCTTCTTCCTTCACACGAAAGACCAGGTGCCGGCAGTGGTCATCAACTGGGCCGAACAGTGCCGCAATCACTTCAAACGCCCCATCGGCCGCCTTCACTCTGACGGTGGGGGTGAGTTCATCAATAACACCCTTGCCACATACTGCAACACCTACGGCATCCAACAGACCTCCACCCTTCCCCACTCCCCTCAGCAGAACGGCATTGCTGAGAGCCGCATTCGTGAGATCACCAAGATAGCTCGCTGTCTCATTGCTCATGCCTCCACCCCTCCTTCCCTCTGGAGCTATGCCCTCCTCCACGCCGCTCTTCTCCTTAATCTCCGCTCCCACCCTCAGCATCCTTCCTCCTCCCCTACAGAGCTTTGGTCCAACGCCAAACCCGACGCTGCCGGCCTTCGCGTTTGGGGCTGCAAGGCCTTCGTTCTCATCCCACCCGCCGACCGCTCCCGCGCCGCTGGCAAGCTTGCTCCTCGCGCCCTGGAATGTGTTTACCTTGGGCACAATCGCGACTCCCCAGGCTACCTCTTCCTCCACCCTCCCACCAATCGCCTCATCCGCAGCGGCGACGTCGTCTTCGGCGAATCCGTCCCCTATTACTCCACTCCTCCCCCTGATCCTCTCCCTCCTCCCACTCGTCCCCTTGCTTGGACCGACACCGTCCTCCCGCCCCTTCTCCCTCCAGCCCCTCTCCTCCCACCCGTCGCAGCTCCGCTCCCGCCCTCCTCCTCCGCCGATGTCTACGACCCTGCCGCACCCGCTTCCCCCGCTCACTCGGCCGCACCCCCTCCCCCCCCTCCCTCCTCCTCTCCCTCTCCCTCCTTCCAGCAGCCGGATAGGCAGCAGCAGCAGCAGCAGCCGGGCCAGCAGCAGCAGCAGCAGCGGCAGCCGGGACAGCAGCAGCAGCAGCAGCAGCAGCAGCAGCAGCAGCAGCAGCGGCAGCAGCAGCAGCAGCAGCCTCAGCAGCCGCAGCACCAGCACGGTCAGCCGCAGCTGCAGCAACAAGGGCAGCAGCTTCCGCAGCACCAGCAGCAGCAGCGGCGTCGTGCCACTTCCCGTTCCTCCCCCTTCCTCCTCCCTTACATCCATACCCGCTCTGTGGACAAAATCCTTGGGGCTCCTCCTCCTGCCTCCATTCAGCTCCTTGAGGACTCCCATGAGGAGTTTCTTAACATTCGGGAGCACACTCCATTCCTTGCCGCCCTCTACCTTGACTTCCTGGGCTTTCCTGTCCTTGGCGCCACTACTACCCCCACCATCTTCACTCCCTCCACCTTCCAGGAAGCCATCACCTGCCCTGATGCGGATAAATGGATAGCAGCGATCTTCCTGGAGTGTGAGGCTTTCATTCGCAACGACTCCTTTGTCGATGTCCCCCTCCCTGCTGGCGCTAATCTCGTTGACGGCAAATGGGTCTTTCGGGTGAAGCAGCTGCCGGGCGAGGAACCAGTGTACAAGGCCCGCTACTGCGCCAAGGGGTTCACGCAGACTTGGGCTGAGGACTACTGGTTCACCTACGCCCCCACCGCCAAACCACCCACCCTTCGCGCCGCCATGGACATTGGTGCACGTGACGACATGGAAATCGACTCCATGGACGTCTCCAATGCGTTCCTGCAGGGCGACCTGCATGAGCGCATTTTCCTCCGGCGACCCCCCGGGTTCCACGCAGCCTTTCCTGAGAACACTGTCTGGCAGCTGCGTCGCCCCGTCTACGGCTTGAAGCAGGCACCGCGTGAGTGGCATGCGAAGCTGGCTGCCACCTTGGGGTCCCTCGGCTTCTCAACTTCCCACTCCGACGCCAGCCTCTTCATCCGCTCCTCCCCCCGCCGCTTCTTCATTCTGGTATATGTCGACGACATGATCCTGCTCTCTGACACCAAGGCCGACATGGGGCAGGTGAAGCTGTCCCTGCAGCAGCGGCACAAGTGCAAAGACCTTGGCGCCCTCACTCACTACCTCGGCATGACCATCACGCGCAACCGCCCTGCTCGCACAATCACCCTCTCCCAGTCCCATTACATCGGCCAGGTCTTGGAGAAGTTCGACATGGCGCAAGCCAAGCCTGTTTCCACCCCGCTCCCCTTCGGTCACCAACTCGCTCCACCCACCTCCCCCACCTCCTCCCCCCACCCCTATGCCGAGCTCGTTGGGTCCTTGATGTACGCAATGATGTGCACCCGCCCCGACCTCGCCTACCCCATCAGCGTGCTCGCTCGCTTTGTCGGCTCCGGTCGTCACTCTGAGGAGCACTGGAAAGCTGCCAAGCGGGTCCTCCGCTACCTTCGCGGGACCAGGGACCTTGCTCTCACCCTCGGCGGCCCTTCCCGTCCCCTTCTCTCGGGCTTCAGTGACTCCTCATGGGCTGACACGCAGCCGGACCGCCGCTCCTCCCAGGGCTACAGCTTCACCCTTGGCAGCGGCCTCATCAGCTGGCGCTCCACCCGCTCCTCCGCCATCTCTCTCTCCACCTGCGAAGCCGAGCTCTACGCTGGCACCATGGCCGCCCAGGAGTCACGCTGGCTCTGCTTCCTTCTTGCGGAGCTTGGCGCCCCCCAGACGTGCCCCACTCTCTGGTGCGACAACGCCAGCACCATCCATCTCACTCAGGACCCCGTCTATCACGCCCGCTCCAAGCACATCGAACTCCGCTACTTCTTCGTTCGCGAGCTCGTCCAGAAGGGCCTCATTGCCGTTCGCAAGATTGCAACCGAGGCCAACTTGGCCGACATCTTCACTAAGGCCCTCCTTCGCCCCGCGCACTCTGCCTTCCTCCGCCTCATTGGCCTTGCTCGCCCGGGCGCCCCTTGATTCAGGGGTTGTTCTCTTCTTGTGTTAGCATGCTAAGGGGTTGTGTTAAAATATATATTGTGTAGCATGCCAACACATGTGACTGTACACCAATTGTGGTGTACAGTTGGGTTGGGACTACACCCAACTTTGGGTGTAGTCTTGCACTTTGGGGTGCCAATCCACCCAATTGAGGTTACCCCAAGCCAAGTGGGCCTAGGGTTGCCTCACTTCTACAAAGTGTGGGCAACCCAACCCACTTGACCTATGGTTCCCTCACTTCCCCAAGTGAGGTCAACCCAACCTATGGTCACTTTCATCCTTCCCTTCCAACCTTCCCTTCCAACTATGTATGCTAGGTTGTTCCTCTAATCTAATTACTTGTTCAATTCACAATCTTCACACCTAGAGCCTCCCCCTCCCCTCCTCCCCCCTTCTGCCTCTGACTCACTGTCCATAGCTGCTGCAGCCCCACCCCCTGTGAAACACCCCACTATCGCCCCTCCCTGCATGGCCTTGCGCAGGCGCCTGGTTTCCAGCAGCGAGGGGGAGAGCAGAGAGGAGGAGAGGGAATGATCAAGTGACAGGCTCCCGTCAACCCTGGCAACAGCAGGACTTTCGGTATCCCAATCAGTGACACCAGCAGCAAGCATGAGATCGGAAGAGAAGCTGCTGGCGGGAGGGGTGGAGGGGCGAGGGGGCGTGGCAGGGGGAGCCGTGGTCACTCGCATGGATCTTGACTTGCTAAAGCCCCATCGCTGCGACCCCCAGCCTCGAGAGGACGAGGAGGAAGACGAGGCGGAGGAGGGAATTGAGGGGATGGAGGAGGGCAGGGAGGAGAGCGCGGAAGAGAGCGCGGAGGAAGAGGAGGAGTGGGGGTCGGTGGTGTCTGTGGAAATGAATGAGTCTGTGCTGACTTGACGGGCTACAGAGGAGGCAGCGGAGGAAGTCCCGGGGATGGATGAGGAGGAGGAGGTAGAGGAAACGGCTGAGGAGGATGGTGGGACGGATTTAGAGGTTGCAGCCGCGCTGCTGCTGGTGTTACCCTGCCTGCTGCTGCCCCCAGTGGCACTTCTCTTGCTGCTGCTTCTGCTACCGCTGTTGGTGCTCCTCATGCTGCTGCTCCGCCCCTGATCGCTCCCCTCCGTCTCGCCTTGTCTCTGTCTGCCACTACTGCAACTCTTGCTGCTCCGTTTCCTCGCTTCCCCTGTGGCCCCCTCTAACCCTGCCTCCCCCTGTGCCTCCCTCTCCTGTTCTCCATCCCCCAGCCTATCCCTCATAGCCCTTGTTTCGTCTAATCCCTCCCCAGTCGCCTCTCTTGCTCCCCGTCCCCCCCCACTCGCCTCTTTTTCCCCCAATCCTCCCCCCACGTCCCCCCTTGCTTCCCCCCGCCCCAGCCTGGACGAGCGGGGGGAGTCAGCGGGGGAAGGGGTACCAGCGGGGGAGAGGAACGGGAGGCCCTGAGGGGAGAAGCACCCAGAGGCTTGCCTGGGGGAGCCGCGACCAGGGGAGGCTCGACTGGGGGAGGCGTCACTTGGGGAGAGCCGGCCAGGGGAGGGGCGACCAGGGGAGGAGGAAGCACAGCTAGCCACCACAAGCCTGTCTGCCTGCGGGCTGCAGCTCTGGCTCTTACAAACCCCACCGCCGCTGTTTCGCATGCTCTCTTTCCCTCTCCGCCCTCCGCCCCCCTGCTGCTGCAGGAAGGAGTTGTCAGATCGAGAGGAGGGGATGCGCGGTCGGGAGTAGGTGGCGGGAGGGGGAGGTGTGGGAAGACGAGAGGGGGAGGAGGAGGAGGAATCAGAAGGACCAACAGCAGCTCCAGCACCAGCAGCAGAGCCAGACGCATCTGACCCTTTGAACCGGCTACTACTGGGTCTGGATCTGGTGGGGCGACCAGAGGAGGGCCTGCTGGGGACTCTAAAGGGAGACTCAGTGCCGCTGGTGCTGTTGATGCCGCTGGTGTTGCTGCCACCGCAATCACCACCACTGTCTCTTCCATTGTGTACACTTGTCACTGCTGTCGTTTCAGCAGTAGGCGCGGTTTGGGCTCGTGGAAGCTCGTTCTCCTGCTGCAGCTTGCTCCTGCTTCTCACTCTACCACTACTGCTAGACGCCGCACCCTGACTGCTCTTCTTCGCCCTACCGCCTCCTGTCCTACTCTTACCACACTGCTCCGCTTCACCCAACTCCTCCTCCCTCCCCGCCTTCATTCCACCCCTCTCCTCCAGGCTCTGACTCTGCTCCTCCCCGTCCCTGCCATCCGTCCTCCCCCTCTCCCTCCTCCCAGCACCCCCCTTCCTCTCCACCCCCCCACCTTCAGACCGAGACACAGGGATGGCAGAGGGCAGGGAAACGGCGCTGGCAGGGGACTCGGGGGGAGTCACGAAGGCAGGGCTGCCTGTGCCGTCACTGCCGCCATTCACACCACCGCCGCCACCAGCACTACCTGTGCTGCTGCTCTTGTGTATACTCATGGTAGTGGCCGTGCTTGTGCCCCTGCTGCCCTCTCCTTCCCCACTGGAGCAAGCAGCAGCAGCAGAACCACTGGCACCAAGTTCGGCAGCAGCAGATGCAGCAGCAGCAGCGTTGGCAGTGGCAGTGGCAGCAAACGATGTAGCAGAGGCGGAGACAGTAGCAGCAGTGGGCGCGGGCGTGTGTGGTCGATTACACTGCAAGCCCTTCTCCCGCACAACACTGCTACCACTCCGGCCTCCCTCCACATCCGAAGCTGCTGAAACTACTGACACTGCTGAAGCTACTGGAGCCGCCTCACCACCCCTCGGCGTTTGCGCCCGTCTAGCCTGGCACGAGTCATCATGCACTTTAGTCACCTCCCCCCCAAACCAGTCCTCATCTCTCTCATCCATGCCGCACGCCTTGCGGAACTGGCGCTCCGCCTCAGCCACCTTCTCTGCTACGAGCTGGGTGTAGTCGAGGGACGCGGGCACCTGCGTGGACACACAGCCGATGGGCGACTCCACCCCGCATATGCGGCACAGGCCCAGGAGCACGTCCACTAGAGTGGCGTTCACTGCCTGCAGATTCGCAAAGTAGAACGTCTGGAGGGTAATGGGCGGGGGACGAGACAGAGGGTCACAGAGGGGATGAGACGTCTCACTCTCACACCTGTGTGGAGGCACAGCCGATGGGCGACTCCACTCCGCAGATGCGGCACAGGCCCAGGAGGCGCACGTCCACTAGTGTGGCGTTTACCGCTTGCACATTCGCAAAATAGAAGGTCTGGGTGGTGGGAAGGGAGGGAACGGGGGAACGGGTTGGAATAGGGCGGGATGGGAGGGATGTGAGTGGGGAGGGATGTGAGTGGGGAATGAGGCACTTCTAACTGCTCAGCGGCAGCAGCAGCAGCAGCAAAAGCAGCATCAGGGGTGCAAGCAGTGCATATCAGCAGCGACTGGCGGATCCACCCACCTGCACTTGGAAAACCGTCTCCAAGGAGTCAAGAGAGGCCCCCGGCTGTGCAGCGAGTGCCAGATGATGGTGTTGTGCGCCATGGTGGGCAGCAGCAGCAGTGCAAGGGAATTCGTGAGTCATAGCCATACACCTGGCACAACCAGCCTCGAACCACCCACCTGCACTTGAAACACTGCCTCAGAGGAGTCAAGAGCAGCACCAGGAGTGTGCAGCGAGTGCCAGGTGATGGTGTTGTGCGCCATGGTGGGCAGAAGCAGCAGCCCGCGCTTGAGGTTCGCCTCCACTCGCCCGTCCGCCTGGAAGTTGAGTGCGTCCTGCAGCTGCACGCGCAGCAGGTACTGGATGTTGCGCGGCAGCATCTCGTACAGCTCGTCCCTGCGTGTAGCAGAGGGAGGGGGTTAGGCGAGAGGGAGTTTGGAAGGAGAAATGGGGGAAACAAGGAGGTGAAGTTAAGTGCGCCCTGCAGCTGCACGCGTAGCATCTCGTACAGCTCGTCCCTGCATGCAACGTGGGGAAGAGCGAGTGTAAGGGCGGGCAGAGGGAGTGGGGCAGGAACGAGGAGGGGTTGAAGTTGAGTGCGTCCTGCAGCTGCACACAAGGGCACGTGATGCTAGCATGCCATGCCATACCACGCCATGCCATTCCTTTACCTGGTGGGTCCCAGCACTTCATCCGGCTGCTGGTTGATCCGTTCACTACCACATTGGCATAGTGCAGCGCGAGCTGATAGCACCACCATGCCATGTCATGGTATGCCATACAGCCCTACCCTGGTATGTCTGAGCCCTATCGCACCTTGTAGGCCCTAGCACTTCGTCCGGCTGTTGGATGATCCGTTCCAGCAGCACCACCACATTGGCGTAGTGCAGCGCGAGTCCCGCCTCTCCCACACACGCCTCCCGGATGCGTGGCGGACACATGCCGTGCCCAAACGCTGCGAAGATCTTCTTGCGCACGTAGCATGCTGCAATGATGAGCAGCTGGCGCATGAGCGCGCGCGGGGGGGGGAAGGGGGATGGGGGGGAAGGGTGGTGAGAGGGGGGAGGGTAGGAGTGAGGTGCGGAGAGGGAGCTTGAGGTGGAAGCGGTTGTAGGAGATGCTAGTTCTGACGCGTCTTGATGCTTATGCTGTTAACGGTGCTTCGAGGCGCACCCACCTGCACGAGGAAGTCGAGGTGGTAGGCCCAGAGGCAGTGGCCCTGCAGCTTCTGAGGTGCCCATGGGCACGGGGAGGGGAACCAATGCTTGCACGTCAACCTGCACTAGAGGCGCGTCACAAGGCGCACCTACCTGCACGAGGAAGTCGAGGTGGTAGGCCCAGAGGCAGTGGCCCTGCAGTTTCTCCACCAGCTTGCCCTGCGTCACCATATCCTGCAGCGAGTTCCACTCCCCGTACTCCTGAATGCTGGCAGGCGGGAAATGGGCGGAAAGGGGGTGGGTGGGGTGGGGGGGGGAATGACAGGCGTGTCAGCAGCAGCAGCGGCGCTACCAGCTTGCCCTGAGTAACCATCTCCTCAAAGGGGTACATGTACTGGGGAAGAAGGGGCAGGGGACAAGGGGTACGGGTGCGGCGGGAATGACACCATCCCCCCGCCACTTCCCCGCCTCCATTTCCCCCGTTCCATTCCATTCACCTCCTCCCTCTCTCCCCCGCCCCACATCCCACGTCCCCCCTCCCCCCACCCCTCTTTCTCATGGCGCGCGCTCACCGGCTGTGTAGCTCCTGGATGGACTCCATCTCGCTCTTCAGCTCGCTCGTCGCTTCCGCTTGCTCGCGCATGAACCTGCCGTGCCACACCGTGCCACACCGTGCCACACCATGAAGTTCAAGTACCACGCCATGCGTGAAAGCAAGGAACGGGAACGGAACTTATGAGAACAAGACTCGCGACACCATAATCTCTCATTATTATCACCCACATCACAGGACTCAAGCTATACCTGATAAACATCGTATCACTTGAAAGACACCTCCCCTTCAGCTCACCTAAGAAGCACCTCCCCTTCAGCAGAAGACGCGGCGAACATCTTATAATCGGCATCTGTGCTGTCGAGCCGCGCAAAGAGTCGCTCGAGTCGGTGCAGACGCGATTCCCGGCACTTGCGACCCAACACCGCGACGCGGCATGCGACTGATCGCAGCTCTTGGTGCTTCTCGTAACCCGCGAGGCCCCATAGTACTCTAAGGTCGCTGGAGATTAAAGTTACCACGCCAGGCGCCTGCGCGGAGCGAAGCCACAAGGGGAACTATGAGATTCATGCATACTGAGGCTCGTCGGAAAGAGGGGAGAAGTTAAGGCAGGGAGGAGTAAGGGAGACCTGGAGCAGAGACCGTTGACTAACGATAAGAACGCTGACCAAAAGTCGCACGCGAATGGAGCCACGTGTAGCAGCTACGGGAAAAGAGCTGCAGGACCACACTAACGGCGTATAACGAGGAAAACCTTATCGGACCTGAAGGTTGGCGCGCAGCGATGAGAGCATTTTCTCGGACATGGAGTCGCATATTTCGAGCGTGCGACGCATGATGGCTCCTATCTCGAACGCGAGCATTTCCGTAGGAACCTCCTTCCCCGTCCCCCCCCTCCCATCGACGAGCGGCTCCACCGACGTGTCGCCATAGAACGACCGTTTAACGATCTTCTTGAGCGTTGACTCGCCTAGCGCTGCAATCGACGGCGATCCGAGTCGAATAGGGGAGTCTGGTCGTTGATCTCCTGCGGCAGAGTCTTTTCCGCTAAGAGGGGACTTATCTCCGCTGTTTTCATTATCCCCCTTTCCCCTTCTCTTGAAGCTGGTGCTATGGGTAAATACCCTGTTTATCGTCTGAAGCATGACTGCATGAGTTAGAAGCTGCGAGAACGTATATTAAATCATTTTTGAATGAGTAAGCAAGAGTGAAGGCAATAACATTTGGCCGTGAGCTTAGCAGCAATTGTGCTTCTAAACTTGAACGACCTAACTACACAGAAAGGTCACGTAGAACACCCCACAATCGAAACCCTAATGTGGATGATGTTATTATGAGGCTAACTGGCCCGCCTTGCACAATCTCCCTTTCTTCGTCCTCGATTGCTGCTCTGTGGAGTTTCCCAAGAAATCCTCCCGAGTTTCTTGCGAAACCGACGACCGCTGCCACTGGAGAGTCAGTGTCGAAGGAAAGAGCATAATCTCTACCTGGAATTGGTCGATGTGGGTCGTGTCGTGCTGCGCCGGGCGGTTGGGTGTTTGATAAACCTTTATTGCAACTGCAAGCAAACCAGAGGAGGAACCTTGACTTGGATGTGAGGTGCAGTGAACCAGGTTTCAATCCTGAAAGACCAGTAAAATAAGCCCCAACTTTGTTTCAACGTGCCGAAGCGCAGGGCAGATTTCACCCCTGCCACTGCCAAACTTTGTGCTCCCTGCTTCACCTGGCCCTCGTCCAACGACCTTGACTCCAGCCATCCAAATATGCTGCTCCCCACCCCAGAGCTCAGCAATGATGAGGATGATGATTTCAATAGGAATATTATTGTGCATCTAGTGATAATAATGTACAGACAATAATATGCTCCCTATTACTAATTCTCAAGAGTAGTATGTATGATATGTCATTTAGAACGTATTTTTGTTTGAAATAATGCAAAATTTATGGATACTCTGATTACTGGTAGCCTACAAATCAAATGGGTATTTGAGATGCCGCTGATTTGGTGGAGATAAGATATGCAAGATTGGTCAGTGTGCATTCACTCACACATATCTGCAGTGAGCATTCACTAGATGCACGAACACGAGGATGTAGGGACATTTGCAGTACCGTACCCAACCGTTGCAGGCAGTGACAGAAACGCTTTGCCGCGCAGATCATCTTACCGAACCGCAAGTGAAGTCGTCAAAACGCCCTTCAGGGGGGGACGAGATGAACGCAGAATGGTGATGCCACTGTCCGCGGCGGGCCGAGACCTTGGGGGTGCCGCCCAGCTAGAGCCCACTGAAAGAACCACAAGAGAGCTGCAGCCCGCATCTCATCACCTAGCTCCCTCACTTTCCTTTCGCCACCGCCATTTTGCCCACTCGTGCCATTCTCCAGTTTTCTGCTCCACCACATAGTTCACAAGCTTTATCAATACAATCCGCCTGATGCATGACTCGATATCCATAGCCTTGTTTTGTCCGAGCTTTGCTCAACTCGCGCGGATGAATCAGGCTGCGTTTTTTGCTCATGTGCAAGAGCGTGATAGATCAGACATTCTCCTGGCGTGTAGAAACTCAGGGGTGCCTTGGCTTTCACGAGTCAGAAACGCACTTGAACACTTGATGACTTTCGATCAGTTTACAGTTGGGCGTTATTCTTTATACCTTAACCCGGAGACGCAAGCTTAGAACAGGCAACCTTAGAGATAGCATTTAGTGGTGCTTCCAAGCCACGTCAACGATTACTTATTACTGGTGATTAAAGGCCGCACTAGTGAACCATAAGTCATCCTTCAATGGATGACACCAACAGAGATAAGTCACCGCTTAAGGTGGTCCGCTGGGGCGAGTCATCGCATTCAGGCTCTAATACTCAGGTGGGACTACAGACGAAACCGCGTAAGGGAAGAAAAAAGTCATCTAGTGGTAGTCTTACGACTTTTGAGTTACCAGTTACCAGCTGTGGCGAATCAGCTGTGGATCTCGCCGATGCGTTCGCAGTTCATCCACCTCCCGCGCTTCCACCGCAACAGCAGCACAAGGCAGAGCAGCAGCAGGTTCAGTCTAGGGAAGCCGGACGGCACACGCGTAGCGAGGTACCGTTGCGTGATCCGGAGAATCAGGGCGCGAAAACGACTCGTTCTCCACCCAATAGCGGGGAATTTGCGGTCGTTGGTGCGCTCACAGAGGGGCAGGCGGATGATTCGGGGCAAACTGGCGGCAGCGGCGCAGGAAAACGCGGGAAAAAAGGGCGGAAGAAGAGCCAGAGCGCCGCGTCGCTTCAGCCTTACGAGGCCGCACAGCTGGATGGTTACATGCAGCCAGGCGGTTACATGCATCCTGGCAGTTTCTCGCAACTTCAGGGAGGTTACTTACAAAACGGTTACAACGTGCAGCTGCAGCAGCCGTCGGCAACGCAGAAGACCCAAGACGAGTGGACGCTTCTAGCAGACGGAGAGGAAACGGCCGAGCCTGGTTACCAGCCGGCTGTTCCCTTCGCTAGTTCGCAATCCGTAACTGCCGGTCCGCACACGTCAAAGCCTCTGAACCATGGGGTATCTCAGAACGCGCGGCAGCAGAGGGCGTTGGCGGAAAGCGTAGGGGAGTCATGTGATGGTGAGCGGGAGAGAAACGATAGGAACCTTCCGACAGAGAGGCTTCCGATTCAGGCGCCGCCAGGGGAGCTCGTGATGCTTCCGCGGAGCAAATCGGAAGCGGGTAGGGGCGGGGTTGCGCTTAGGAGGGGGAGAGCCCGCGCGGGAGCAGCCGCGGTTGGGTCCGTGGGCTCTGAGGCGGAACTCGCGCAGGGGGTTGTGCGGCGGGCGTCGCTGGGGGAACTGGAGGCAGAGGAGGGGAGTGATCGGATGGGCGTGGTCGCACAGAGGGCGCGTGCGACGGGTGCGAAGGCACGGAGGCGACAGCCGAGCGAGGATAGCACCAGCAGCACCAGTGGCAGCAGGGGTAGCAGCGGAAGTTCGGTGGGAGGTAGGAGCATGATACACTCTCACCCGCAGCAGCAGCCGCAACAGGAGGAGCAGCCGCAGGAACAGCAGACGAAAACGAAGCAGCAGAAGCAGCACAGGAGAAAGAAGTCAGGGGGGGATGTGACCGCTGCTGCTGCTGCCGCTGCTGCTGCTGCTGGCGCACAGGTCGGGTTGCCTGCAGGAGGGGAAGGCAGTGCGGGTGGGGGCTATGGAGAGTATGTTAATGGATGCCATTTGGGGTTCGGTCATTCAGGAGGAAATGGTGCTGGGGGGATTGTTGGGGGCTTTTCAGGGGGGGGATTTTCCGGTGGAGGCTTTTCAGCAGGACTTCAACTAGGAGGCAACGGTGGGGGCGGGACTGGTGTGGAGGGGGGAATTGCAGCACTATATGCGTCCCTGGTGGCTGTACACCCGCCCCTAATCTCCAAATCCGGCCGACAGGTCGTTCGGGTAAGAGGAAGTTCGCTTGTCCTTCGTTCCTTTGCTCTCCGTACCTGTCTGCAGCGCTATATGCAACCCGTCTGGCCGCCCATCCTCCCCTGATCTCCAAATCCGGCCGACAGGTCATTCGGGTAAGAGGCTGTTTGTCCGTCCTTTGCACCTGCATGTGCCCCCTCCATTCCACCTCCCCGAAACCAGAAACCCCCACCTGGCATTCCCGTATTGCCCACGGTCACGTGCTAATCGCCCCGTGTCTTTCGCCTTCTCCCTTCCTCTCCCCCACACGCAGGGCCAGTGGTGCTCCCAGATGCTGGCAGTGCCGGCACAGATTCTATTGTCTCATCATTCGAATTCCCTCTTTCTTCCTTCTTTTCTCCTTTCTCCCTTCCCGTCGCTCAAACGCAGTGCCAGTGGTGCTCCCAGATGCTGGCAGTGCCGGCGCAGCTGCAGCCGTCTCACAAGGGAAGGCAGAGGCTGCGGTGCAGCAAGTGCATGCGCGTGTCCAAGTACTCTGTCACTCTGCCGCCTCACCACACGCCTGGCCTGTCTTCTTTCTTCTTTCTTCTTCCTTCTTCCTTTACCCCGCCATCTCCCACATACAGTGCCAGTGGTGCGCCCAAATGTTGGCAGTGCCAGCGCAGCTACAGCCGTCACACGAGGGAAGGCAGAGGCTGCGGTGCGGCAAGTGCATGCGCGTGTCCAAGTACTCTGTCACTCTGCCACCGCACGACATGCCCGGCCTGCCCCTCCTTATTCCTGTTGAGAGCGCACAAGAAGGGGGTGGTGCGCAGGCCAAGGTGCAGCTTCTGGAGCAGCAGCAGCAGCAGCAGTTTTTGAGTCAGCAGCAGCAGGCACAGCAGCAGCAGCAGCAGCAACAGCAGCATGAGCATCAGTTGCAGCAGCAGATGACAGCACTTGCTTCCCAGGGGAACGAGCAGGCGCTGGTAGAAGGGGAGGTCGCTGGGAACGACGATGAGGACCAACATTGGCAGCAGCGGCCGCAGCAGCAGCAGCAGCAGTGGGAATTGCAGCAACAGCAGTTCCTGCAGCAGCAGCAGCAGCAGGTGCCGATGCCGACGCAGGTACACGCAGGTGGCATGCCAGGACCGCGATTCCCTGCTCCAAGTGCTGCAATTACAGGAGCAGCCATTGCAGCAGCATCCTTGGCCACGGGCTCGCCAGCCTACCATGGCATGGCGCCACAAGGCATGCAGCCTATGCTGCAGCAAGGGTTCCCACAGGGAGGTGCTTTTCCAGGGGGAATGAGTCCACCGCAGCAGCTTTCCCAGCAGCAGCCATTGCAGCAGCAGCTGTTGCAGCAGCAGCAGTTTGGTCATATTCAGGATGGTGGGGGGTTGAGACCCATGGGGCAGCAGCAGCAGCAGCAGCAGTGGGTAAATGGTGTGCCCCCTTCTGCTGTGAATGGGGCGGTGCAGCAGCTGAATGGCATGGCCCTATCCAATGCTCGTCCTCAGCAACTGTACACGTTGCCACATGCGCCAATGCAGCCATATCGACCGCAGCAGCCACCACAGCAGCAGCTGCAGCAGTTTCAGCAGCAACAGTACCAGCTGCAGCAGCAGCAGCAGCAGCAGCAGCAGCAGCAGCAGCAGCAGCAGCAGCAGCAGCAGCAGCAGCAGCAGCAGCAGCAGGGGCAGGGGCAGCAGATTCAGTCACAGTACCAGCAACAGCCCATGATCCCGCAAGTGTCTACTTCCGTTACAGGCGAATCCAATGTGGGTTTACCAAAGGAAGGTGAACCCTGTCAGGGGTATCCAGGTGGGGGTTACTACCAGCACCCCCAGTATATGCCCGTCAGACCTCAGCAAGATACCGTGCAACCATTGTTGCAGCAGCAGTCGGGCTTGCAGCAGCAGGCTCGGTCCCAGATGCAGATGCAGATGCAGATGCAGATGCCGATGCAGATGCCGCAACTAGATTTACAGCAGTGGCAGCAACAGCAGCCGCAGCAGCAGCAGCAGTGGCAAGGAGCTGGGCAAGGGAGTTTCAGTCAGCTTGGTGTTGTCAGTCAACAGGACGCGCAGCAGCTGCAGCAACAGCAGCAGGGGCTGGCAGCTCAACAGTCCCTGCCCCGCAGAGCATCACAGGGAGCAGCAGGCGAAGCTCAGCCTTCAGCCAAGCACATCCGCAAGTCCAGTGGTGGTTCTGACTCTAGTGCCTCTGGCGTTGCACCTGCTCTCAGAATGCCTGCCAGTGGAGCAGCAGCAGCAGGAGGGGCAGGAGGAGGAGCAGAAGGAGGAGTGGCAAGAGCGGCTGGAGAAGATGAGAACGGAGAGGAGGGAGTCCCAAGAACAGCATCAGGGAAGCGGTTTCAGCGGCAGGCACGAGACATGCTGGCAACAAGGCGTGTCACTGTGGGTCCGGGTGGTAAGCTGGCTACTGTTCCTTCCTCTCGTGCTGCTCCTCAGTCACAGGGAGGAGCAGCAGGTGGAGGGACGGCAGGCGATGGTGCTGGTGAAGGGGGGGGGGGGTGGAGCTTCGGCGAACAGCAACAGATAGGAAGGGAGCGAGTGCGAAGGGGGTGGGAGGGGGAGCAGCAGTGCTGATGCCAAGGAGCAGGACAATGAGTGTGGGTGGGGATGCGCAGTACCGGAGAAAGGTGGTTGTGAATGGGGTGCCTGTGCCGGACCAAAGGGTGCTTGTTGCAGAGCAGAGGATTGGGAAGATCGAGCCTGGGAATTACTGGTGAGAAAAAGTTGTGTTTGTTATTTTGTGGTTCCATTGTTTATGGGACAACCTGAGCACTAGTCAGTTAGTTGTGCGCGGCTGCTGTTGTCTTTGTGTACGCAGGTATGACTGCAGAGCTGGATTCTGGGGGCCTGTGGGGAATGTGTCGTTGGGCGTCATTCCTGTGAGCATTTTTTATTTCTAGGTGCATGCTGTATGGATCTGTTGTCGTGCCATGTCACTTACCATATTCTTACCCCTCATTCAATTTCAGGCTTTCATGCGTGAGCTAGGCAATGCCCCCATGCTTATGGATTGCTCAGGCGGTAAGAGCAAGATATTGGTGAATGGACGAGAGCTGCATCGAAAAGATGTCAAGATCCTGGCAGAAAAGGGGTTTCCCGAGACATTGGGAGGCCGGTACACGCTGGATGCGGATGGCACTCTGGTCAATGAGTTTGGACGAGTGGCGGCTAACCTTGGGAGCCTGTAAGTTTGTAGGGTTGGTTGGGAGACACCCAAGTTTTTGTTCAAAATATGGGCCTAATTTATTTTTGTTTTGTGCAGGTTGGAGGATGACAAGAAGGATGGCTTATTTATGAAAGCTGTGTAGGAGATCAAGGTCAAGCAGAAGAAATAACGTTTGACAGGAGCACCCTAAATCAAACAGTGAAGCGTGTGGTAATGTACAAAATCTCGCATTGCCTGCAGCCCCTTCTATTTCCCCCAAATGTCGGTTGACGTTTCTTCGCATCTGTAACGGCTTTCACCAAATCGTCGCAGACCGAGAGAATTGCTCCAGTGCCTTGTTTGGTGATTCGCTCTTGCCCACGTGTCACCGAATTGCTCGAGTGGCCATCCAATTCAGTGATAATTGCTCGAGTGGCCATGCTAGGGCATTTTCGAGGTGTTTTTTTCCCTGGCACATAACCCTACAAGGGTTCGTACCCCCGAAATTCCTCGTTCGCACAATAGTAGATGCGCGGTCATTTTCGGCCCGATGCGCGACCAATGAGCGCGTGGGCAATTACATCAGCGATCATAAACTGCAACGCCAGAGCATAAATGCACGAACATATTATTGACCGCGCACGACTCGTCGATAATATGCTTCTTGCCCTTTTTGGCAATGCGCGTCCAATCACGCACGGTCATATAATTCACGACCATATATTTAGGCGATAAAGGGTCGCCCAACAACCAATATGAGTGCGCATATACTACCATAAGTTCTATCATATTTCCGGTCCATATAAAACCATGTATATCAAATGCCATAAATATATTCTCTGCTATCAATTTAATCCCATCATAACCGTGGTGGCAGCATATTATGCTGGGCTTAAATTAATATTATGCTGCCGAACGTATGATTTATGCAACCATATTACCGGCAATACAATATTATGGACCACCGTATGATGGGCTTCAATTAATATTATGATAGGCCACGATAAAATATTATGTCTAATATGATGTGCTTAAATTAATAGCAGATAATGTATTTATGGCATTTGACATACATAGTTTTATATAGACCTGACATATGATAGAACTAATGGTAGTATATGCGCGCTCATATTGGTTTTTGGGCGACCCTTTATTGCTTAAATATATGTTCGTGAATTATATGACCGTGCGTGATTGGACGCGCATTGCCAAAAAGGGCAAGAAGCATATTATCGACCAATCGTGCGCGGTCAATAATATGTTCGTGCATTTATGCTCTGGCGTTGCAGTTTATGATCGCTGATGTAATTGCCCACGCGCTCATTGGTCGCGCATTGGGCCGAAAATGACCGCGCATCTACTATTGTGTGAACGAGGAATTTCGGGGGTACGAACCCTTGTAGGGTTATGTGCCAGGGAAAAAAAATACCTCGAAAATGCCCTGGCATGGCCACTCGAGCAATTATCACTGAACTGGATGGCCACTCGAGCAATTCGGGGACACGTGGGCAAGAGCGAATCACCAAACAAGGCACTCGAGCAATTCTCTCTCGCAGACCTATTGCAAAAATCCGTTTCGCTGACGAACAGTGGGCCTCGAGCACACCTTGCTGACGAACCTCGAACTTCCCAGATTTTTGCGCTAAGTCACAACATTGATTTTGGCTCGTTTCCCTTCTGTCAACTCTGGCTCCTGCCGAGCCTCGCAGGACCTTGGCCGGCCTATGCATTTGCTTGCGACAAAAGGAACAGCGCCCACTGGCTCGGCATAAACAGAAAGTATTGACAGCAGCAGCACCAGCAGCAGAAGCAGCACTCCCCCCAGTGCCCTCCCACCCATTTCTGTTCTTTCTCCTTTCACCAACCATTTTCACTCTCCTCACTTCCAGTGCACTCAATCTTTTCGAGAAGTGATCTGGAGCACTTAGCTATGGTGCATCGTCATTTGTCATCGCGGAATCTGCTGGCATATTCCTGATTATACAAGTTTTTGAGACGGGGTAGTACGCAATGACACATCCTTAGGTACCTACAGCCAAGCGTGTCTGTTTTAGGTCGGCGACGCGTTTCATTTCATCCACGGGATTGCTGAAAGGATCATCAACGATAAGGGCGTACTCATTTGAAATGGGATCACGGAAGCTCGCGCACCTTGATCTGTAAAACATCTAGGGATTAATGTATCTTTCCCTTTTTCCCTTAACATAGACCTTTCTCTTATTGCAAAATGGCTAGCCTCCAACCACCAGGTAGGAAGATACGACCTCAGCAAGATCCTTACATTTCTGGTAATGGCTATCACCCCGATGGACACCCACACAGACTATCAACCCCGCAGGGAATGCATTCCGCATCCACCCAACAACAATCACCGATGCCTAACTCCAACTCTGCCTTCCCCCCTCGAACTGGAAGTCTGTCGAACTCCCACATGACGCCACCCGACGCCTGGGACGGCCGACAGGCTCCTGACCAAAATCACATTCCGCAAAACCAATCTCAATCTTTCCCACAAGGAATGCAAGTTGGAGCCCAGCAGCACAGCATGCAGCATGGGGTGCACGAGACACCCGCTCAGGGCCAGCGGGGATCCATGCACGTGGATCCCAACACCAGCCTCGCGGCCCAGCGCGTGCTAGCGGCGCACAAGGCGAAGCACCTGCACGTGGAGGTCGATTCCCCATCTGGCGTCCCCTCGCACGGGGGAAACTCAGGCGGGGTTATCGCGGCACAAGAGGGTCCGGAGTTCCGCGAGCCGGCGCAGCAGCAGCAGCAGCTTCCTCCGATTCAGGCTCAGGCGCAGGCGGTTCCAGGCGAAGCGGCTACCGTTCCGCAGCCGCTACTGTCAAAGTCAGGCCGGCCTGTTGTGCGGGTAAGTCGATTAACGCGTGTGATTGTGCAACTTACGGAGAAATCATCATCATCTATTGCTCCTTGCATCGCTCCCTTAATCCACCTCTCGCTTCGTCGTCCACATCCCACACATGTTTTCAATCTCCGGCCTCGTCCCATCGCAGTGCCAGTGGTGCTCCCAGATGCTCGCCGTCCCGCCAAAACTGGAGCCGAGAGACGGAGTTCAGAAGCTGCGTTGCGGAAAGTGCCTCAAAATCTCCAAGTTCTCCGTCTTCGTCCCTCCCGCCGGCGGCGTTCCCGTGCTCATGCCCCTTTCCGCCTCCGGCCCTCTCCCCGGTCCGCCCTCTGTAGCTGTTTCGCGTGGTGCGGGCCAGCAACCTCTGTCTGTGCAGCCGCAGCCGCCGCCGCAGCAGCAGCAGCAAGGGCAGGCGGTGCTGGAGGAGAAGTGGCTGCAGCAGTCACCGCAAGGTGTAGCCCTCCAGGCTTACCAGCAACAGCCGCAGTTCCAACAGCCTCAGGGCGTGGGTCCCGTGCAGCCGCAGCAGGCGCGGCTGCCTTCCCCGCAGCTCATGCAGCAGCAGCAGCAGCAGCATGCAGCGCAGCAGGGTTATGGACAGGGTTCGCAGGGGCTGGTGCAGCAGATGGGCGGGTTGAGCATGGGTGAGTCGTTCAGTCAGCAGCCGTACGCTATGGCGCCTCAGATGCCACAGGGGATGGGCCTGCAGGGAGGGATGCAGCAGAGCTTGGGGCAACAGGGCATGGGGCAACAGGGCATGGGGCAGCAAGGCATGGGGCAACAGGGCATGGGGCAGCAAGGCATGGGGCAGCAGGGTATTGCGCAGCAGGGCATGGTGCAGCAGGGGATGGGGCAGCAGGGCATGGGGCAGCAGGGGATGGGGCAGGTGTATCAGCAGCAGGCTCATGCACCTGGGCATATGCACCCTCCACAACAGCAGCAGGCGGTACCTCAATTCCAGCAACAGATGGCCGGAGGAGCGCAGCAGCAGTATGCCAACTTCGCACAGCCAGGCATGGCTGGGCCTGGAGGGTTTATGCCTCAGCAGCAGCAGCAACAGCAGCTGCAGCACCCTCACCAGCAGCAGCAGCACATGCAATTCCAGCAGATGCAGAATCAGCCCATTCAACAGCAGATGCAGCAGCAGGTGATGCACCAGGGACAGGGTCAAGGGCAGCAGCAGATGGGTCATCTCGTGCCCCCACATGCCTCTCAATCTCCCGTGCAGGCGTCAGGCTTTGCAGCTAGCCCTCTATCCCAGAACCACTCACCCTCCATGCCCATGTACCATCAAAACTCAGGCCCTCCGCAGCAACAACAGCCACTCCACCCGTACCAGCAGCAGAGCCCCATGCAGGGTCGCACTCACATGGGCAAGGTAGCATACGGGCATCAAGCACTCAGACCTCCTCTTTCTGGAGGAAGCATAGGGGGCCACCTGGAGAGCGAGGAGGGCCTGCCAAGGCAAGGGTCGGGGAAACGGTTCCCCAAGCAGCCGCCACAGCCCCCCATGGACCCACAAGCTGCCACCAGACGGTACCTTACAGGCCCAGGAAAGACCCTGGCGTCGTCTATCGGCTTTAGAAGCGCGTCTCTCAACGAGCACCAGATGCAGCAGCAGCAGCACGGGGGTGCGGGGATGGGAGCGCCTGCAGACCTGCCCTTCAGGCGCACAGCCACGGAGTACAGTGGGCCGCCTGGGCGGGCAGATGCGATGACGGTGGCGCCTAGAAGCTCAACGCTGGGCGGCGAGGGGCAGTACCGGCGCAAGGTGTATATGAACGGGCAGCCCGTGCCTGACAAGCTTGTGTTCCTGGCTGAGAGGCGGATTGGAACGATTGAGCCAGGCAGCTACTGGTATGTTGTGCACTGCTTTCTTTAAAACAGGATGGGTGTCTGTTGTGTGCTGAGTCTAGGGTACAACACGCTTCTTGTGGTTTTTCCTGTTTGCGTGCCCAATGGAGGACTGACATGTGTTCGTGCATTGCCTTCTCATTCTTTTCACCCGATCTTGTTTTCCTCCACCTTTTATTTCGCTCTTCGTGCCACGTTCCAGGTACGACTGTCGAGCTGGATTTTGGGGCCCTGTCGGAGGGCCAGCATTCGGAGTTACTCCGGTGAGTTGCTGCTTGGCGTCTGACCAGGCAAATGAAAGTCGCAGGCGAATTTGAGGTGAAAGGAAGCCAAAACTGCAAATTTACACAAGAACGTAACTGTAATTCCCTGATAATTGTCTGATAAATCAACCTTGGTAGAAAAAACAAAGCTGAACAGAGGTTGAATCAGCGTAACAGGGCTGAAATCTGAGGGCCTGCGTGAGGAGAGTTAGGGGCCTGTGAGTGGGTGGTTGAAAAGGGGATGTGCCACAGCAGCAGGCGAAAGTCACTACCTCATTCTGGGCTAGTTTGCCGTGCTGTTTTCTGCCGCGATGCCCAAATGTAGATCCTGTTCTCCCTCCGTTTGCTTGTTCCCCAACAGGCTTTTATGAGGGAGTTCGGCATGCAGCCGATGCAGACTGATTGTTCCGGAGGCAAGACTAAGGTGTTTGTGAATGGGAGAGAGCTGCACAAGAAGGACCTTGTTACTTTGATGAAGAGGGGATTTCCGGACACTCCTGGTGCTCGGTACACTCTGGATGCTGATGGCACAGTCTGCAATGAGGCCGGCCGACACCTCTTTGCCATGGGAAAACTGTAAGTGAAGCTCTATTGTTAAGCCATACTAGTAGTTTGAGAGGTCTGTCAATGTGTACAGCTTGCTAAATTTAGCGTAGACAGTGAGATGCCTGAATCCTGGCCCCTTTCATGCCCCATTGTGCCTTTGTTTGTGCTTCTATCAGGATGGTGGACAAGAAGAAGGGTATGTACATGGTGAAACCCCAATAACACGGAGCTTGCGTCAGCAACAAAGTAAATCATGAGATAAATCACTTACCTAATTGCAGTGGGTGCTTGTTTCAGTCATGTTGCTGATGAACCTGTATTCATAGCAGCTGGCACAGCTGGTGCTCTTGCAACTTGACATTACCTGACTTATTTGAATCCACCAGCCAGGAAGCGACAATCTGCTAAACGTGGTTAGCAGGTGGACTACTGGCTTAGAGTGCATACTATGATAACTGTGGGGAGTTGACTGATATGCCCCACATCCATAACGAAGTTCTCGTATCGAGTCTGCAGCGAACAATTACACTCCTGCACTTAGTTCCTAAGTTCCAAATCGTCATGTGCTCCCAAGATTCCCGGAACCTGACAAACATTGGACAGGGGGGGACCAACCAACGGGCTTCTCCGCTTCTTGGACGATGACCAGCTAGCCGTCAAGGCTGCTGCCCTGGACACAAGAGCAAGTGTTTTTGCCCGTTTTCGTGCCTCTGATGTCTTCAGTTCCTCCCTACCCTATATCCTCCTACTTCACGTACAGGCCCGCGAAACAACCGCTAGTACATGTATCTAATATTCCTGTGTGATATTTCGAAGAATCAGTGAATGCACGCTCGCTGTCTCCGAAACATCGCTCGATCTTAGGAGGTGGCATTGGCAGGTTCTCTCAGATGAGCTTGGTCGGTGCTTGTTAACTGGGGATCACTCTCCGAACCAGCCATTAACTGTAGTCATGGCGACCAGATTAGTTTCTCTTCTTCTTCGTGCAAGAAAGCAGGTGTGTATTAGGGGCACGTAGCATTCGCGATCAGGCTGCACAACTTACTAATTCAGGATATCATTGTTATACTCGCAGGACTGGCTAAGACCTGGGACGTCCAGATATGCCTGGCTTCTAGAGAGACAGTTAACTACGGCTCCGTTAGGTATGCTGCGACTTCTGCTCTTCAAAGTCTTGATCAGATTATGATACTGATTTTAGTGAGGTATTGTGCAGGGGGCAAAGACGACGAAGCTACCAGAATCCCTCCTCTTAGTGCTTCACAGGTTAGCTTTGCTGCGATGTGAATGTGGGTTGAAGTTTCAGTAAAGAATCCAACTTTGACCGCGCCATGCTGCTCGTTTTCAGGAACCGGCTAGTTCAAAGCCATCTGCGGGATCAAAACCGAGGCTTCGGCCTTTGATGCCAAAAGCAGACGGCAGCCTACCAGAGTCCGTCAAAGTTGCTGCTAAGGCCTGCGGAGTGCAGAATCCGACGGTGAAACGAGTAGCAGAGGGCGTGACATCTACTACACCCACAAGAGTTTTTGAAGTACCTGAGCTGATTGAAAATCACAAAGTCCTCCCAGACATGTCCCCAGGAGTGGTGCCTAAGGGTTACATTGATCCGGTTATCCCTGAAGTATGGGGTCGGGTCCATTCGATCGAGTCCTTCTCAGCAGTGGACGGACCTGCCATTAGATCCGTGGTCTTTGTGCAGGTAAGCAGCTGTTACTCCCTTCCTGTTCTTGCCCATATTCTGCATGTTATCGAACAAACCAGAATCGATGAATTCACTGTGTTGCATGGACACAGGGATGTCCAAGGCGCTGTGTGTTCTGTGCCAACCCAGATACATGGAGGTGAGTATCCTGTACTCTTCGCTGCCTACTCGGTACCGCTGTATAGCGTCCTCATGCTGTAAGCCGTCCGTCGCTTTCCATTTGCAGTGTGACAGCCAAGTCCCAACGGTTATCTTCCAAAGACATTGCTGCACGGTTGAAGAAAAACTTGGCGTACTATAAAGGCGGTGGTGGGGTGACTATTTCAGGAGGGGAGCCAATGATGCAGCCTCACTTCTGCAGTGCCGTTTTCAAGGAGGCCCACCGACTAGGAATAACAACAGCACTCGACACAGCAGGTAACGTCGGGCTGCACCGCAGTATGGTTGAGCTTGTTTAGCCAGTTTTCACGCTTCCCTTCGTAGTGTTGGCATGAGTTGCTGATGCTCCCTGTATTGAACTCATCGTTCTGCCAAATGCAGGATACGGCAGAGCCAAGGACTGGGCTGAAGTTCTTCCACACACTGACACTGTTCTCCTGTGCACCAAGGCAGTGAACCCGAAGCTCTACTTTGACATGGTACAAGTGAAGCAGCAGCTGTTTCTGGACTTCGCAAAAGCAGTGGGAGATTATGGCGTCCCTATGGTCATACGCTTTGTTCTGGTCCCAGGCATGACTGACACAAAGGAGGAGGTGGAGGGCCTTGTCGAATGGGCGAAGCAGCAGCCAACGTTGGCTGGGATTGAAATGCTTCCATATCACAGACTAGGGGTCAACAAGGTACGACTCAGCTGTACCACTGTACATAGCATTTGGTGGTGCATTGTTTGTTGCCATCTTATTTTTTACATCTTTCGTGTTTGTGCACTGTGCAGTGGGAAGCATTAGGGATGAAGTACCCGTTGGATGGAATGGTGCCAAGCCCGAAAGAAGTCATTGATAATTGGAGGTCATACATCGCCTTGCAGGGTCTAAAAGTGATGCTTTAGAATACCACAGTTGTCTCAGCAAAATATGGGCATTAATATAGTCTCTAGTAATGTATAAGATGCAGTGTGTAATAATTCCATGTTATTTTTCGTGTTCCACATAGCGCTGCGCTGATTGATCCATCTCCAGCCACAATTTTTTCGTCTGAGGTGGATGTTGGGTTTAGCTGACGCGAGGGGCCTTCTCAACGAACATATGCACGTCAGCAGCGTTTTGCCAAATTGCCACCCAGAAAACAACTGCCCGACTCTTTCTTCTGTCCAGTGTTCACAGAAACAACATCTACATCTATCCGTCCAAAATGTCAGCACAGTCCGTCAAACAATTCTTACCGTCGATGACTGGAAATAACGTTTCCTCGATCTGCTACAATCGACATAATCGAAACATCTGTTTCAGGACACAGACCTGCCCCTTCTCTCCCCTCCCTCGAAGTTATCACCTTGAGATCATCCAGCGAGTAATTTTGCTGAAATGGCATGAGAGAAGCGTTGCAGAAAGCAGTTTTGCATTCACCTTGGCCACCTGCAGCAACACACGGCCTTCTGCAAGACGTGATAGGCTTCTTTGGAACGCCAAGGGACCACAAAACTGGCAAAGCCGCTCTGACTGCACAAACGTCTTGTCCTTCCGTCCTGACTTCCAGCTGAAACCAGGGGCTTGACACATTTTCCCGTCATGCCTGTACTGTCAATTGCTGTTCTTGTTGCTGCTGTTCCTCCATCACCTTGTGTTTCAGCTCTCGGCGGCACCAATGTGTCTCCCGAATTACATATAAACCCCGGACAGATAGAACACCGCGGACCGCGACCATGTAGGCGTCAGGTCGAGTCAGCCGCGCGCTCGCGGCATGATCCTCTTCTGGCTCCAGCTCGTGCCTCCCACGTACTGCGAGCGGTAGTCAACGCGGACCGCGAAGCAGCAGCGACAGCTGGTCAGATAGAGCAAGTACCAACCAGCAGCGAGCGAGTGGAGAAGGCTGAAGAGATAGCAGTGTCTGTCCCTTCGCCTGACAATGCCGTCAATTTGTCAACTTATCGCAAATTTGAAGTTGTTCGCGTGACGGAGGATCCACAACTCTGGGTATGGCTGCTTGTAAGGGTAGACGCGCGGTGACAGCAGTCATCCATCTCGTCGTAACATTCTGCTTCCGCATTTTGCTGGTGTTACTTCATCTTACAAATGCTCACGTTCCCTTCGTTTACCCTGATGCTGCCAGGCAGCAGCGGCGCTTCGAGCAGATGCCTTATGTGAAACGGAACCGCATGTGAGGTGAGAGAAGGCGTGCTCTGTGTATGTTTGACAGGTCTTCACCCAGAAGATGAAATCTGTAGCTTGGGTGGTGATACCATCACTCGTCTGTCGTGCGAAACGTAAAGGCGCGTGGCATTGCCTGAGCTGCTCGTTTAAAGGGTTAATAGCAGCTCCTAGCTCCTTTTGCTCCTGATTGCGCTAGTTGTCACAAGGATTGGACTGCCTAGTGTTCACATCCTTGAATTCTTAGCAAGGATTTCTGCCATGTTGTTCGTCACATTGTTTACACACAGGTTCGTGGACAGCTTCAAAAAACGATTCACTGAACAGGTACGATGTAGAAGAATAAATAGCCTTGCAGTCCAAGTGTCAGTTGGAAGCAACGCAACATTTTTCGACTCCATGAAGCTTAGACTTGTTGCACCATATGACTCATCTCTGCCTTTCTCTGATGCTCGATCCCTGCCTTCGCCCATTGTTGCTCATTCTGCCTCTTTCTGTCTCTCGCCTCCCAGGAATTCCACTCGATGAAACGACGCATCAACGGGACCACGGGTCAATCTATCCGCTGCGTCTGCCTTGCTGCCATGCAGGCCCAACTAGACGACAGTGACAAGCAGCCGTTCACCATTCACACGAATGGCTCCGTAATAAGGCTTGCTGAAGTAGCACAACCAGACAAAGAAGTTGCGGCTCTGGAACATAGGTTGGAGGACGCAGGAGCGGAGAGGGAGACTGTCAGTGTGCCAAATGGAAGGCAGGGTGCAGGTGTAGCAGCTAGAAATGCTGCAGGAGGGGCTGCAGCCAAAGGGGTTAAAGCGAGGCAGAAAATAACTGAGTTGGAGAGAGTTGTGGGTACTCTTGACATCAGCCTAAGACGAATGGGGTCTAATGAGATATTTCCAGGGGTGAGCTAATTACTTTTGAAACCGTCTGAACTGGTTTCCTGCAGTACCTGAAAGCCATTACATGAGCATGCGTCCCTGATTTGTCCTCCCTTCATGGCCCCATGGTGCATACCTTGAACTCACCTGAGCCACTGCTGCTCGTCCTTGCCCTCTTGCTTTCAGGTCGAGCGCCCTCGCGAGTCCTCCAGCTTCTTGGTATCTCTGCCTTCCTCCGCCCTCACTGCTCTTTCCACCACGGCCAACGGCCTGCAAGCTGCTGTGAGCGACATTCAGTCAGCTGTGGTTGACATTGGGTCAGCTGCAAGCAGCATTCAGTCAGCTGTGAATGGTATTGGATCGGCTGTAAGCGGCATCCAAGCTGAAATTCGCCGGTACCCTTCCAGCTTGCCTGCCTCTGCCTCCTCTCTCCTCAACAACGCCATTTCTGACCTCCAGGTAACTTCGCAATCCCACATTAAGATTTACTTCTATCTCAAATACTTCATAGATTTACAGATTTGAGGCTTTCCCCATTCGGTTCCACTTTCCGATCTTGATGTGTGACCTGCACTCTTGTAGTTGAGATGCACTATCTTTCCTGTTCTACTGGCTTGTTCAGGATGCATGGCAGGCAGCGGCGCAGGAGAGTGACGAGAGAGCTCGTCATTTGACGGGCTTAGTGGTAGCTGAAGCCATGCTTCTGCAGCAAAATGAGAAGAGTCGGTCGCAGCAGGCAGTCCAACAGAAGCAGCCAAGTGCATCAATGGAGCAGCAATTACAAGAGCAGAAACAAGAAGTTCCAATGGCAGTACAGGAACTTCAAAAGCAGATGCAGCAGCAGCAGCAGCATGAACCTTCAGGGCAAGTGGTGTTGGAGCGACCATACTATGCGTACATATCAAATGTGTGCGTATCAAACACATTCAGGCGACAAGGAATTGCTGCAGCTCTCATGCGTGCTGCAGCCGACGTTGCAGCAGAATGGGGTGAGTTATAAAGGGGTACCGACAAAAAAACGGTGGGTTAAGTGTGGGCCAATATGTATTTTTCCATGCTCCGCTTCTGTTCATGTACTCAACACTCCCTCTGCTTCCATATTTACCGGTATGCATGTGGCCCGTGTTTGTGTTTCTGTGTGTATGAGCGTGCCCTTCAGGTGCTGAAGAGGTGTATGTTCATGTGCATGCATCAAACACAGCAGCACATCATCTATATCACCAGCTGGGCTATCAAGTACGTCTATTTGCCAATAATGCCCACATCAACTGTTACCAATTCACGGCATGTAATCGTCACTTCAGTCCACAGAATTCATTCACCCGTACTAACCTGTCCCTCCGGCCTGCCTCTTCATCCTTGTACCGTTATCCATTCTACTTGTTCCCCACTCACAGCTTCTTGAAACCCCGGCAGCTCCCAGTGCCCACATCTTTCCTGTGTGGAAGCCATCTGAAAACCATGTTTCGCTTGATGATACTCTGCTGCTGCGGCTAGCACTCAATGAAGCTAAGCTGCAAAGGTGACACAAGAAAACGCTGTGAAGCTCAAGTCAGCAACATCACTGCTGCACAACATCTTTTCAGGAAAGCAGCCTTGGCACAGTTAGCAGGTTTCAAGTAATATTGATTTCATTTGTTCTGCAGTAGGCTCAGGAAAAAGTCCGATAGCAATTCTTCATACCCATGCAACTTGGCAAAGCCCGGAAAGTAGTTGACATCGATAATAAAGAACCTGTTGGGGCATGCAACAGACCTCACAATGTCGACATTGAAAAGTCTCAACCCCAGCTGCTCCCGCAAGTGTTTTCCCAAAGCATCCGCCACTCCATCTGGCAGAGGGCCAGGCCAAAGGTCATCTGTACCCATGTTCATGCTGCTGTCTGTGCTGCTGCCAGCGTTTGGAAGGTGAGTAGGCTGAGGTACAGGAACGTTTGATACATGGGAGAAGGGTAGATAACCAGGAGAAACATCCGGTTGGCATTGGGAAGGGGCTACATCAGGAAGAGATGGGCGAACCTCACATCGCGCGGATGAGCCAACGACATAGAGCTTTGTGAGTCGGCTGCCGTGGTTTATGAATTGCTGCAAGACTATTGAGGGTTCCTTGCAGTCTGCATGCTTCTGAGCAGATACGGAGGCAACAGCCGGGATACAAGCACCCATGGTATCAGCATCAGGAGCGACAGCAGCAGCATCAACAGCGGAGGCTGGGGAGGTAGTGGTTGGAACGGCTTCAAGGGAATGAGCAAGTGCCATGAGGCCGTGAGTGTTGAAGACAAGAGAGAGGGAATGGGACGCAGTGCTGCCATTAGCTTCCACAGGCTTGGCCACCAGAGGACAAGATAGACCCTGACTCTGTAAAACGTCTTGCAAATACGAGGAGCCACTGGGGCCTTCTTGGGGATCTCCTGCTAGCCGCCTTAGCTCACTCAGAGTAAGCACCATCTGCTGAGGCACACATACGAAGAAACCAGGCACTATCTCCCATTTCCGGCCCTCTTCTTCCCCTTCCCCATTTCGCCAACCTCCCGTCACCTCCACTCCCACTGCTGCCTTCTCTTCTCCTGCCAGCTTCGAGATTTCAGTGGCCTGACACGTGTCAGCATCAGGAAGCAGGCCTTGAAGCATAGAAGCGCGATTACACACGCGAGCGATTCTCTCTGTCGGGTCGACAATTCGCCCAGCGAAAGTGGGAAATTGTTCAGCTAAGATCCGCAGCTGATCAGCCCATTCGGCCGTGAGCACCTTATGCACTACCGCATCAAACGGCGGTTTTTGCGGGACATCTGTGGCGAGCTCGTTTTCCTCGCTACTACTCCGGTACTCCAGAAGGCTTCGGGAAGGATCAACGGGGACGATTTCGATGCCCTTCGAGAAGCATGCGGCGATCAGCGACGGCGTCAGGAAGGATCGCACCTTCTTCGGCGCGAAAGCGCATGCGATGCGGTACCGTGGTGGCGATGAACGGACGGAATCGCTTGTGGGGACGCGAATGGGCAGAGTGTCCATTACACCAATAGCTGGAGGGCACTGGCGAAATTGATGAATCGCTGGAAAATTGATCCGTGAATGCAAGGAAGTGCACATTTGGCTGGAGTTTGTTCAACAATGCAAGCACATGACATAACTGTTGTCATTTGTAGAACTTTGTGAACGTGTAGCGATGTACGCGATTGTAGCTTTAAGGTACATCCCAACCGTGAAATACAAACATTCGTTTTTAATCGACGGCTGTCAACGACTCCCGCGTTCATTTTCTGTGCTGCGGTTTCCGGGCAATGCCCACCAAAAACATCCAGCTGCTTCATGCAGGCAAGGAATTTGGCTTCTGTCATCCAGGCTGATTGCTCCTGCCATTCTGTGACAGGCTTGGCACTCTGGCTTTCTGATCTTCGCTTGCTTGCATCTTGTTCTTGCGTTTTTTACGCCGCGCTTTCCATGGCGGATATATTTGAGGAGGAGGAGGAGGCGATGACGGCAGACGAGTATGAGGAGAGAGTCGAGGTCCGTGTCCTCACACATTTCTCATTTCTCTTTCACTAGCTCTGCTTCACATAGCAGTCTTACGGTATTCTCGTAGTAGACTTGTACAAATCCTCAGTTTCGTGTGATCCGTAAACCCATGTTGGGCGCACGGCGCATGAACGTTATGCCTGCCACAGGAAGCGTTCGCGGTGCTCGGTGCGGATGATCCCGACAAGTGCACATACGACATGGGCTACCGTAAGCGACAGGCTCTCTATTCCTGCCTTACGTGCGTGCCTCCGCCCAAAATTTCAACTCCGTCCAAGGAAACTGAAGAAAGTGATGGAAAGAGTGGAGGAAGCAGTCGTGCGGACTCAAGAGACATAGTGTCTGATGACTGGAAGCCGGCGGGAATTTGCACTTCATGCTCACTGAAGTGTCATGATGGGCATGAGGTACTGATCGTTTCATCACGTCGATTCCACACCTCTGCCTCTCCGGGAAGCACTTTTTCTGCAGCTCCGTCCCTCACGCATACATCTCATCCCTTGCCATTTTCCCCCCATGTGTTAGCTTGTGGAGCTCTATACGAAGCGTCGGTTCCGGTGTGACTGCGGCACATCCAAGTTTCACGGGTCGGTTGCTCCTTCATGCCAGCTGAAACCTGACAAAGATCCTTTGAACGAGCACAACGAGTACAACCAGAATTATGCGGGTGTATACTGCAACTGTCGAAGGCCATATCCTGATCCAGAGGACGAAGCTGGAGGCGGAGAAACGGACATGATACAATGTGTTGTGTGCGAAGATTGGTTCCATGAGCATCATCTGGGCCTTGAGCCCGGGTTTGAGGTATGCCTTAGAAACCCGTTGTTTTTTCTGGCTTGTCCAGCATACATTATATCGAAACTTCTGTTTTTTTGCAGGCCCCTGAAGATTTCTCGAATTTGATATGTGACCACTGCGCCTCCTTGAAGTGCCGTTTCTTGAAGTTGTATCCTCAGCTCTTGCTAGCTCCAGAACGTGCTGGTGACGTTCCTTTATGTGGGAATGAAAACAAAATTCAAGTGGTGGGCAAAGAGGAGGCGGATGCCAATGGGGACGAAGCAAGTATTGAAGTTTCAGGCATCAAAGTATGGGATGATGCAGTAGCCGCTCGTGGACATCATGCTGAGAATGTGGATGCTGTCAAACCTCAGCAGCACTCTTGCTCATCTCATGAAGGCGCTCTTGATGTACGTCCTGGTCCTGGTACTACAGCCACAGACAGTGAAGCAGATTGCAAGCTAGCCTCTGTTTTGAGGGGGCGAACTTTAAGCTCTTTTCTCAAAAAGAAAACTGTGGGTGTTTCAACAAGTACCTTGAAGGTTGAACACTTGACAACGGGTCCAAATGTCACTGATGGTTCAGTAGAGGCAACTAGTGCAGTTGCAGACGCCGACGCCCTTGCAGGTTCAGATGATTTCGAAGTCGGTCCTCTTTTTCTCATAAGGTGGAGGGCCTCCATCTGCAACTGCCAAGAATGCACCAGGTGTGGCTTTGATCAGGAGTTATGCTCTTGATTTTAATTCATATCTAGGGCCTCACACATTTCATGTTGCTGCCGCTCTCTTCAGGTTCTACGAGGAGCAAGGGGTGGACTTCCTTGTTGATGTCGAGGATACTGTCGAATTCTATGAGGAAGAAGCGAAGAAGAAACGGCAACAAAAGGAGGAGGAAGCTAGTGTACAGGTTGAAGCTCAGTTTCAGAGCATGGACCGGGTTGCCCAGTTGGAAATCATTCATGGCCTGAACAGCTTCAAGTCCGATTTTCAGGAGTTTTTGGTAAGTCTGAACACCAGAATGCCACTAGAGCTTAACATTTTCTTCTCTGGCAAGGTCTGTCAGCAGTTCAAAGCCACTTGTCGCCATAGCATCCCCCTCCAACCCCCCCTCTCTCAATCCTCTTCCGTTCTTCCCTTAGTCCCAATTTTTTTCCTCCCTCCCCTCCCTCCCCTCCCTTCCCCTCAACTCCCTCCCTACCCTCCCTTCCCCTCAACTCCCTCCCTCCCCTCCCTTCCCCTCAACTCCCTCCCTCCCCTCCATTCCCCTCCTCTCCCTCTATCCCTCTTCTCACCTCGTTATTGTTTCCTTTGCAGGCAAAATTTGCAGGTACTGACCATGTGATTACTGCTCACGATGTCGAGCAATTTTCCGAGGAGCAGAAAGCGAAGCGCATGCGTCGTTCATGAGGCTATTGTACATAAGGCTGATAAAATATGAACCCACTTACCCTAACATGCATAAGGTTACATGCTTTTGTTAGCCACCTGCAGTATGTTGGAGGAATGGATGTTGGCTTTTCATGCACTGGCTTCTAGACTTGCAGTTCTTTTGTTGGATCCATGCCAAACCAGTAGTGCAGAGCGTCCGAATACTAATGTGTTCTCCAATATGATTGACTGGGCGTGAAGTACTTGACTACGGTATGAGTATGTCATAATTCAATAGAAAGACCAAATACGATAAGCTGCTATGCTCTAGAGAAAGCAAAATGAGCACTAGGTTAATGCTCAGCTGAAACATATTCTGCTAATGTACAGTCAGCCTCAAACCGCTTCTCATTGGCAAGTGAATCCATGGCAGATGGAGAGCCAAATGATCAAAGCGAGCACCACCAAAATGCCAATTACAACAGCCTTCACCTTCATGTTCTCCCACCACATCTTTTTCTTAATCTCGGTGCCTTGCTTCTTAAATTGGCTAGCCTGCACAAACCAGTACAGCAGTGCTTGAGTCAGAAGATGCAACGTTACACATACCTTAAGAGCAAGCTTTCAAAACTTCGACCCTACCTGAGTCGACAGAACGTCGGCCTTCTCCGCTAGAAGCTCCATCTTCTCGCCTCGTTGCAAAACCTGAAACACCAAGGTAGCTGGTAAGAACGGCGCACAATGCTACGGGTTCCGGAAATCCATGAATGAAAGTGGCTCTCACCTTTTCAATGTTATCCTTCATCACGCCCTTAACTTCAGCCACTTGTGCCTTAATCTTGGCGAACTTGCTCATTTCCTCAGGGTGCTCGGCCACGTACTTCATGTGCTCCTTCAGCTTCGGCCTGAATGTACGAATCAGTCATTCAAATCTAGAAGGAAACGATAAGCATAAAAGCCATAGCGGTAAAAGTGGAAAAGCTCACCCAAACTCCTTGTTCAAGGCATGGGCTCCAAGATTCGCAGCCTTGCTAGCATATCTGGCGTTGAAGTCATCCTTGATACGCTCCAGAAAGGCGAATATGATTTGCCGGGTGACGTCTTGGTCCGCAAGGACCATATAGGCTGCAGATTCACAATTCGCACGTTAAGACCACGGAGGAAACACATGTGCTAATTTCATCTACCGTAGATCCATATCCGTACCATATCCGTTCTCCAGGAGATAGTTTAGTGTGTGGCCACCATGGGGGAACGTAAACTTGTTATTTTCTTGTGGCATCTTCTCCAGGCACTGAAGGGCGATGGTGTTAAAGTTGCCCTTGAAAGAGGTATATTCAGCGAGAACTACCGTGCCCCTGGCCACGAAAGAATAGATGAGCTGACCCATGGCGACTTCGCTCAGAGTCGATAGAGAACACGAAAGCACGGAAGCTTCGTATGCCTTGATATCCCTGAGAAGCAGAAGACTAGCACACTAAGCGGCCCAAATGCTAAGCAGCCTGAAAAGAAAATAGAACACAAGTGATGCTTGATTGGCAAGAGAGGAGATCTCTTGGGACCATGAAGCAGATGCAGAGGAAAACCTGGAGAATTTCGCCAGGAGACATCTGTTCCGCATCCCAGCCCCCCCTGGAATCTGGCTGTGGGGCTCCTGCCGCTGAACTGTTCGGCGCAAACATTCCCCTTCCGCGCCCTAAAATGTGCCAAGCGCGTTTCAGCGCTTGTGCTACAGTTCGGTGTGGTGTCGCCCTGTGTGTCAGGGGCCCGACAGCTGTGGGCGGGAAGCCTTAGTTGGGGTGCGGAGCGAATGGCAAAGTTTGCGCGCAGGCGCCTCTGCCTGGCACCGCTGAAGCTCTAGACCTCGTTAAAGAGAAATCGATCATCTGGTTAAGGAAATCGGGAAAATAGTAAGGATTAACATCACAAGAAATTCCGATGAAACGTGATCAGAAATTGTGTCGCAAAAACATTTCATTTGACATTCATTGGCTGCTACCCCCCCCCCAGCCTACCCCAAACCACCATTGCGTTGTTCCTTCATCCAGTGTTCGCTGGTGGTTATTCTACAACGGGCACCCTTATATCGCTCGTCATTGCGCAAGCTTCACCGTATTCACAACGCCTCTTCTGCTAGGGATAAGTTACAGCGGCAAAAAAACTCTCATATTTGCCCTTTTATAAATCGTTGCTTAGGCCTGGAAGTCCCTGTCCTGTTTTAATCGCCGTGGGTATAATAATCGCTCGGCAGCCATGAGCGACGGTCGTGGTGGCACACTGGAAGCAGAGCCGGAAACTCAGGATCCCAAGGCGGCCGACGCGGGATCGGACGATGAGGAGGACGAGGAGGATGCGGGAGGGGTGTCGGACGGACAACAGGAGGGTTCCAGTGGCGAGTCCAAGGAAGGAGGAGGGGAGACGGCGAACGGAACGGGGAAAAAGAAGAAGAAAAAGCAGGTGGGATCAGGACGGAGAGAGCTTGTTGCCGGCCGGCTTTAGAACGCATTTCGTCCACTTTCCGCAAACCCGAGCCTTGTCAATTTCAAACATTGTCGTTTATTTGTTTAAACTTTTATATTTCTCCTTTGTCCCCTGCTTCCTTGGCGGTTTTTTTGCAGAAAAAGCGCAAGAAGAAGGGCGCGGGTGGGGGATCCAGTGACGGCTCCGCCTCCCCGAGCGCTTCTCCGCCCACCTCCCCTTCCGCCAACTCCGCGCCCGCCGCGCCGTTCCCCCCATCGTCGTCCGCGGATGCCCCCCTGTGCCAACCGGACCTGGATGACATGCTTCCGGTGGAGGTGGCGGAAAAGAGGTGGGTCGTTTGGGGGAAGCGAGGGGGAGGGTAAGAGATGGGGAAGAGATGGGGAAGAGATGGGGAAGAGAGGGGGAAGAGAGGGAACGAGTAGTGGGGGGGAGAGTGGGAAGAGTAGGGGGAAGAGATTTTAAGAATCGGAAAGTGGCAGGGGTTATTCCTGCCCTGAGACTGAAATAACAAATTGATTTTTCCTGTAACAATCTTGTGCTGACTCAGAAATTAATATAGCGCATGTTTTGCCATCGAAGGCTGCTAATTTAGGTGTTGTGCCCCTTCTAAACCAGCAACTCCCATCTCTTTCCCCCAACTATTCTCGATCCAACTCCCACAACCTCCCTTCCCCACTTCCTCCCTTCCCCCTCCCCTCTTCCAGGTTTGCTGCTGCATTAGAGTCGATGCGCAGCAAGGCGGACCTGTGCATGTGGGTGCAGCTGGCGCGGTGCCGTGTGGGCGACAAGAAGCTGCGCCGCCTCACAGACGCGCTCATCCACTGCGAGACAGTCACCTCTGTCGACTTATCAGAGAACCTTATATCGGATGCAGGCCTGCGCCAGCTCGCCTGCGCGCTCTCCGCCCCCAGTGCCGCCCCGGATTTGATTTCCCTGAACGTGAAGCGCAATCCGATCTCGGCGTCTGGGCGGGCGTGTCTGGCGAATCTGCAGGCTGTCAGGAAGCTCGTGAGGGTGAGTGGGTGCGGTGGGTGGGGGCATGGGGCTGTCCGTAATGTCATGTCGTCTTGGGCTAATTTTATCACACGGAAGCTCTTTTAAGTCTAGTGGGTTAACATGTTGCGATGTTAAAACGCAGAAAACATCTTGTGATGCCAGGTGGGCTAACATTGCCACGCACAGGGCCATCTTGGCAAAAGTCTTGAAACGATTCAAGCCCTGTTGATACCCTGTTGATGTGCCTCCCGTGTGCTGCAGATAGAGTACGAGGAGAGCCCGCCTCCAGCAGCACAGGAGAAGAAGGGCGCGCAGGGAGGAAAGGGGCAGGGCATGGCGGACCCACGTGGCTTTGAAAGCGGGGAGCGGATGGGGGGCGGGTTGGCCAGCAAGGCGAGCAACCCACAGATCAGGGTGAGGCGAGTGGTGGGGGGGGTGGATGGGTGAAAGTGAAAGTAATGTCGTGACATGGACGCGGGATTCCTGGGGTTATAGTGAGAGGTGGCAGCGAGCAACATCCGTTCATGGCTGGATCAATCTAATGTCATTACGATGTACCGTGCACTCTCTATGCCAGCGCCTCTCATTCACTCTCGTTCACCCTCCCCTCCCCGCTGTCCTGTTCCCACATAGATCGACGCGGCCGTCCGGTTCATCAGGGAAGCATCCGAGAAGCTGCAGCAGATGGCACCGGAGGGCAGCAGCAGCAGGAGCATAGTGACGCGGGTGTTTGACTCGGGCATGATGGCGGAGGCACTGGAGGACGTGGTGGAGCTCGTCGATGCTGACCTGCGCCGCAACCCCTCCAAGTCCTACCACAACTCGCCCATCAGCAAGCTGCCACTGGTGAGTGAGTGAGCTCTCTTGACGCGAGAGGCCTCAAGGGGTCTTAAAGCGTAGGCGATAGTTGAGGCACCCAGAATGAAACTGGTCGGTCGGTGCTGCTGACCTGCAATGCACCGCAACCCTTTCAAAGGGCAGCGCGGCTGTTTGACTCACGCATGATGATGGAGGCACTAGAGGACGTGGTGGAGCTGGTCGATGCTGACCTGCGCCGCAATCCCACCAAGTCCTACCACAACTCTCCTATTAGCAAGCTGCCGCTGGTGAGATGATTATGACAAGTTGGTTATGTGACATGTTCCAGTGGGCGGAAGGCTTTGATGGTTGTTGAGGCACCTAGAATGGAGCTGATCGCTGCTGTGCTGACCTGTGCTGCAACCCCACCAAGTCATACCACAACTCGCCCATCAACATGCTTCCCCTCGTGCGCGCTCCATGCCTGCTTGTGCTGCTCCCTAGTTAGCTGCCTCTTTTCTGGTGCGCTCCTACATGCCCCCATGGTTCGTAATATGAAAACAAATGTTTTCTTCGTCTGTCCACTTCTGCTCCCCCCTCTCCCCGCTCCCCTGTAATCTCTCCCCACCCCTCCCTTCCACATCTCCAGCCGCTGCGGCTGGTGGTGGAGAGTCTACCCACGTTCGCATCCCTGCTGGAGCTGCCCATACCACCGCAGCAGTGCCAGCGCAAGCTGGCGAAACCGGCAGCAAGGCTGCTGCCTTGTTTGTGTCATTCGCCCCTGTATGTTACTATGGTCCAACAACTCACACTCCCCTAAAAAGAAATGATGAACGCGTTCCCTCTCTTTTGTCCTCTTACCCCTCCCCACGCTCCTTCTGCGTGCCCAGCCGCTGCGGCTGGTGGTGGAGAGTCTACCGACGTTCGCCTCCCTGCTGGAGCTGCCCATACCTCCCCAGCAGTGCCAGCGCAAGCTGGCAGAGCCGGCAGCGGGGCGGCACCGCATCCTGGCGGTGCTGTTGCTGCGCAAGGTGCTGGGGGCGTGTGGGCGCGTGGTGGATGACAGGCTGGCGAGAGAGGACGTGGGGCGCAAGGTGGCCTCGCTGCTGTTTGACTTCCCGTGGAGCAATGTTCTGCACCATGGGGTCTGCTGCTTCCTCATGGTACGTGCGTGTGTGCTGCCTCAAGTATGTGCTGCTGCTGCTGCTGCTGCTGCGCAAGGTGCTGGGGACGTGTGGGCGCGTGGTGGATGACAGGCTGGCGAGAGAGGACGTGGGGAAGAAGGTGGCGGCGTTGCTGTTTGACTTCCTCTGGAGCAACGTTCTGCACCATGGCGTGTGCTGCTTCGTCATGGTACGTGCTGCTTGCTCATGTATAGGTCGTGTTGCATTGGGTGCATACATCCCGCCCCCCACTTTCCGTATCCCTCCTCCCTTTCCGTTACAATGTGTAGCACCTCCCCCTTCATCACTCCTCCAAATCAATCGCCATGCCATTCCCCGTTCCTCAGTGCTCCCCTTACAATCTCGAATCTTTCTGTTCTTCTCCCAAACCCCCTCCCTTGATGCGTCCCTCCGCCAGTCCGCCCTGGAGCGTCCCAACTCATCCCTCTCCTCGTCTCTCCTTGACCCCCCTCCTTCCGATGACTCCTCCTCCTCCACATCGTCCACCATCACTGCTCTCTCCTCCTCCCCTTCTCTTCCCTCCTCCTCTCCACCTGCTGCCACCGCTGCCACTACCAGTGGCACCACCACCACAGACAGCACCACTGCTGCTGATGCTGCTACCTCTGATGCTGCTGCTGTCTCCGAATCCGCTGCTGCTTCTGCTGCTGCGGCGGAGTCTGCCTCCTCCGACCCCCCCTCCACCTCCCCCGATACTCCCCCAACAAGTGCAGGGGGGGACGAGGGGGCGGTGAGGAAGGCGCGGGGGGAGCGGGCAGGGGGAGGGGGAGGCGGACCCCCGTCCCAGGTGGACGTAGAACCAGAGGCCAAACGGGGGGCGCGTGAATGGGGAGAAGGGGGAAGCAGGGGGGACGGGGGGAGCAGGAGAGGAAGGGACAGATAAGGCAGCAGAGGTGACGGGTGGTGGGGCGGAGGAGGGTGGTAGTGGGACTGCTGATAGCGAGGCTGCTAGTAGTGAGGTGGAGAAGGTGGAGAGGGAGGGGCCAGGAGAGGAAGAGAAGGGGGCAGAAGATAAGGGCCAAGAGGAGGGCAAGGGGGAAGGGGAGAGGGATAGCAAGGGGGAGGGTGAGGGGAAGAAGCAGACAGCAGCAGCAGCGGCAGCGGAGCCATTGGTTCCTTCAGGCCCGCTGGCTCTGCCTGTGAGGCTGGCAGTGACGGCAGCTCCCTGGATCAACACCCCCATTGGCCAACGACCCGGGTAGGGCTTGCGCTGCCTAGGACTTCGGTGTTCCAAGTGTTGATTGTTGAACATTTTCTGGCCGAAGTGTGTTCTGAGCTGGGCTGACTCTGTGTGTTTGTGTGCTTACTTGTGTGTGCATGTGCGCATGCGCTGTTATGTCCATACGAGCATGTGGCTTGTGTGTGCAAAGCAAGGGGGGTTTGGGGAAAGGGGGGGGGATGCATGTGTGTAGTTGTTGTGGGTGTATGTATGTGTGTGCATGTGTGCGTGTGCGCATGTGTGCACGTGTGCATGTGTGCGTGTGTGCATGTGTGCATGTGTGAATGTGCGCATGTGCGCATGTGCGCATGTGCCCATGTGCGCATGTGCGCATGTGTGCATGTGTGCATGTGTGCATGTGTGCATGTGATGCTGTGCACAGGCATGCAGGCCCCATCATTCAGCTCATGTTTGACATCAGGGGCAGAGCAACCACCAGTGCGCCACTGCAGGTATGCACCCTCACTCTCACCACTGCAGGTATGCACCCTCACTCTCACCACTGCAGGTATGCACCCTCACTCTCACCACTGCAGGTATGCACCCTCACTCTCACCACTGCAGGTATGCACCCTCACTCTCACCACTGCAGGTATGCACCCTCACTCTCACCACTGCAGGTATGCACCCTCACTCTCACCACTGCAGGTATGCACCCTCACTCTCACCACTGCAGGTATGTACCCTCACTCTCACCACTGCACGTGTCTCACACACTCTGCCAGGTCTTTGGATAAAGCACACCTCCACCTCCCCTCTTTCCTCCTCTCCCCACCTCCTGCCCTCATACCCTCCCTTGCCACTCTGCACATCTCTCACTTCCCCGTCTCTTCCCCCCTCCCTTCTCCCCCTCTCCCTCCCCACTTCCCCCCCTCCCCATCCATGGCAGGCGAAGCTAGAAAAGCTGCCAGAGTGGCAGGCGTTTGCCCAGCCAGGGGGCCAGCTGGACGAGCTGCTCTCACAGCAGCATGGCGCTCTGTGCGGGCCCAAGCCAGTGGTGCCGGGCAGTGATGCGCCTGACATGGGTGCCGGCAGTGGCGGGCAGAGCATGCTGTTCGGAGAGCCCGACTTGCCGCCCTCTGTGCTTGGGAAAACTGAGGGCCATCTATCTACAGTGGAACATCAGGTGTGGTAAACTGCATGGTCAATAAGTGTGCTGTGTGCTGCATCTATGCTAGCCAAGCATATTTTGCACGTATGAGGAGTCATTGAAATGAATGGCTGCTTTGGATATTATGCTTGAAATATGGTGTGCTTGTTTGTGAGTGATTGGATTTGTGCCTTGCTGTGTAAAGAATGTTGTAGACGATTTTGCACTGTATCGCAGAACGGAAGGTATTGACCACCAACACGGCTTTGTTCAACCTCCTCTCGTCTCCACTTGACTCACTTGACGAATGCAGCTTCTGTGCTGTTCTGGCATCGCGCATCAGTCCGCTTGACCCCACTGGCCCACCCACCAGCTCCGCGCGCGACTCGAAGGAAAACCGAATGTTGTGCGGCAATACTTGACGGAGCGGCGAGGGCGCGAAACAATCAAGCAGCAGGACAACAGAGCAGCAATTTGCTCATCAGTGATCATTGACGAATCACAACAAACAACGCGACTTTCTCGCCGGTCCTACTACAGTCGAGACTCCTGACTTCCCACCCAGTTGCATCTGAGATGTCAAGTATTGTGCTTCAACTTCAAGGCAGAGGAATAGTGGGGAGGAGAAAGCCGAAGATGAATGTCTCTTTCTCCAGCTCGAGCGACCAACCATTTACTACGCAACCAAGCAGAAAGATAGCGAATCAGGAAGTATTTCTCTCCTCGCATCTCCTATTAGGTTGCGCGACCGCGCGTCCACGATGGATTTCTACCTTGCGACGACAGAGAGCCAGCAACTTCCCGGGAGCAGCCTTTTGCTCTCACGTGCTGTTATCCCGAGCCTTGTTTCTTCCGGCGGATATTGCGCCGAGGATCCCGGCGGACCGCCGGTATAAAACTCGCCGTTATCCGCTTCGGAAGCGAATAGCACCAGCAACCGACAGTCCCGTGGCGGCACCGTCAGTGGCTGCGCCGCAAGAGCCGGCGATGGCGGTCAAAATCAACCGGCCGGGACCTGCAGGTCGTTGACGGACGTCGCTAAACGCTGAACGGCTACGCGTTGCTGAAGTACGGCGAGAAGCGCATCAGCAAGAACACTGTTATGAGGTACCTTTTATTCTTATGCTCATGCTAATGCTGCTGCCCGGCGCAACTTCGCCGATGCTGCTGCTCGTTCCGCTCAACAATCCCGATGATTCCTGCCCCTCGCGTTCTGCTTCCCGCATGTCCCTCTGCTGTCGCTACATGCACCCCCCTTCACTGCTCACTACTATACCAATCTGACTTAATCGCTCATTTGCCGTCTTCCGCCGGTTCCGCCAGGTCTTATTACAAATGCTCGTGGTCGCGAGCTCGCAAACCCGTGTCGCGCCACCAAGACTGTCGCTGCAACCAGGAGGCGCGGGGGGAGGAGGGCGAATGGGAGGAGGAGCAGCCATCGCTGGAGCTCTCACTCAGCGCCCCTGGAACTTATCTCGGCCGAGAGGCCGTGGGGGATGCTGCATGGGGGAGAGGCCTCAAGGCATGGGCAAGAGAGGTCCCTGTGCCTGTCACTAAAGGACAAGCAGCACCAGCGGCAGCACCACCACAACCAGCAGCACCAGCGGAAGCAGGAGCAGAACCCTCGCAGGGGCCAGTGCTTGCAAGCACGAGCTGTGTTGCCTCACAAGCTTTCCCCAGCCTTGTGGCAAGCCCACCTGACCTCTGCATGCCACCCCTGACCGCTGCCACTGGTGGTGATCCTCTGGGGGAGTGCCTTGATGTGTCGCCGCTGCCAGGCCGCCGCTGCCGCCGCCGCAAAAGCAGCACCAGCCGTGGCTACCACCACGACAGCCACATCTGCTGTCTCGGCTTGAATCAGCCGCAGTGCCAAGCCCAGCAGCGGGCTTGTTTTGGGAGTCGGGAAGATCTTGATATGGTGGGTAGTACTAGTAGAGCATGTGTGGTGCTGGCAGTGCTGCTGCTCCAAGCCGCTGCCAGACGCACGCAGCCTCCCAGGTGACTGCTGCCGGTCACCAAAACCTGTGCTTCAGGAGTTGGCTTGGCAAATTACTTTTTATTATTATTATGTATTTTTGTTGGGCTGAGTGCCCTTTAGGATCTTTGGTAGGGTTAGAACTCTGGGTAGAGTGATGTAGTAGGCGGAAGCGTTTAATGAAGTCCTTGAACCACCTTGCGCTGGTATGTGAGGGCAAAAGTAAGTTGATTAAAACAGCAAGTACAAAGGTTTATATAAGAGTAACAAAGAATACGAAGAGATATAATTAAACTGTTTTACTGTTGCGGTTCGAGTACAGTGCGACTCGGGCAACTGCTCAAATGTCGAGTCATTGTGTGTCCTTGCTGTCGCGCTGCATTTGTCAAGTCAAAGGTCGCTGACCTTTGACTTTCGCGTAACCTCCAGCGGTTACTTTCAACCTCCGAGGGTTGACGGTCGCTGGTGCCATCGATACGCTCTGCTTCGCTTGTGCCTTGGTGTTTCGACACGACAGAGGCGCTTAAGATTGTTTGTTCCCAACACTCCCCTTCGCTTCTGGGAGTGTCGCTGCTGGTGACGTGGCTTTGTCCAGTCAGCAGGCATGCAGTACTCGAACTTCTGTTTTCCGAGCCTTCTTGGTCAAGTAGTCAGCTGGCCATCTCGGACGTGGGACAGTAGGATAGTTCAAGTCTCCCCTTCTCAATCTCGTCTTTCACGAAGAAATATCGCAGAGCGATATGCTTCGTTCTGTTCGCGAATCCATTTTTGTTGGCGATGCGAATTGCAGATTGGTTGTCCGCAGAACAGAGTGAAGTTGGGTAAACTCGGCTGACTTCGCTTCTTCCAGCAGCTCGCGAAGATAGAGTCCTTCCTTGGTGGCTGAGCAGAGTGCAATATATTCTGCTTCAGCTGACGAGAGAGCAATTAATTCCTGCTTGCTCGATTGCCAGGAGATCGGTCCGATAGGTTCGAGGCGGTAGATGTAGCCGGTGCGGGAGCGCCTGTTGTCGGAGTCGCCAGCGTGATCAGCGTCGACGTAAGCCGATTAATTTAGTCGGTGTAGTTGTGTTCTTGTAGTAAGTTAGGCCGATCGTTGAGGTACTGACGAAGTACTGGAGAGCGCGGTCGAGCTCCGCCAGGTGTTCTGCTTCAGGCTTCTTGAGGTAGGTGGCGAGCTGGCTTGCGGAGTATGAGAGGTCGGGGCGGCAGGTGATAGCTGCGAAGAGAAGGCATCCTAGCTTTCTCTGGTAGTCGCGTATCCCGGCGGATTTGAGTAGAGAGGATCCTTCCTTGTGGTTTCCTGTCGCGTGGCGGTAGGGCGTAGAGATGGTGGTAGGTGTGAGCGCGAAGCGTTTGGCGATGGTGTCGGCGTACTTAGCGGCGTTGAGGTAGATCGCGCCTTCTTCTTCCGAATGTTCAAGCCGAGGTACTGTGTGACGGTAGAGGAGACCGTGAGTGTGAGGTCCCTCTGTAGCTCCCCTTCGAACCAGGTGGTGATGTCGTCAGTGGAGCCGATGTAGAGTAGGTCGTCTACGTAGACGATCAGCAGAATGTAGTCGGTGTCTTTAGTGAGTCGGTACATTCCTTGGTCGTGAGGTAGTTGGCGGAATCCGATGCGAATGAGGCGAGCGTGTAGGTACTGTTGCCATAGCCGCGGAGCTTGCTTGATCCCGTTAAGTGATTTCAACAGTTGACAGACTTGGTTAGGTTCCCCGTTGGTACCGTGTGGGAGCTCGACGAAGATTTCCACGTCGACAGGTGCGTAGAGGAACGCGTTGGCGACATCGATTTGCCGTAGCTTCCTTTTCTTCATGGCGGCGATCGCGAGGAGGATTCGAAGTGAGGTATGTCGGCTAACCGGGGCGAATGTCTCGGTGAAGTCCCGTCCGTGCTCCTGATCGAATCCACGCACAACCCAGCGTGCTTTGAACTTCTCAATTGTGCCGTCTGCTTTTGTTTTAACGCGGAAGACCCATTTCCCGGTGAGAATGGTCTTGTTCCTTGCCACGCTGATGGGGACAACTTTCCAGGTGTTCCGTTCCTCCAGCGCCTTTAACTCTCTGTCCATGGCTTCACGCCATTTTTCCCTGTGTTCCCCCCCCAGAGCCTGCTGAACCGTCGCAGGCTCCTTAGGAAGAGTGTTGCCGTGGACTGCGGTGACGAGTCCGAGAATCTGCAGTCCAGTCTGTGAGTAGCGGGGAAGAGTTGCATCCTCGGGATAAGCTGCTTCATCTCCCGCTTCTGGATCAGGTATGAAATTCGGTCCTACTCGTTCTGCTTCGTTGGTGTTGACTGTCGCAGGTGTTACGTAACCGTTGTCGGCGAAGTAGTAGAAGGTTTCGGCGTTGACACTTTCGCAAGGGTTATCTTCGTCCATGGGGACGTCGACGGAGCAGAACGGAAGGGGTCCAGCTTCTTCTGATGCGCTGGCCACATTCTGCTCGTCCCAGTCAGCTTCGTCTGCTGCCGAGGCGAAGGCTCGGTCACCACGAAAACCACCTGTGGGATCTTGGTCCTCTTGCAGGTTGGCAAGGTATGTCTGGAGCGTGAATCGTTCGTAGAAAATGACGTCGCGTGCTGCTGCTACTGTTTCCTTGGACTGGACGTCAAAGATTTTCCACGCGTTGTAGTTCTTTTCGATGCCGAGGTGTAGTCCCCACTGTGCGCGTTGTGAAAATCGGCCCGCTCGTGCTGCTGGGGGTCGGTACTGTACCATGCATCCGAACACTCGTAACATTTTTGTGCTGCCCTGTTTTCCTGTCCACAGCAGATGCGGTGATGCGTTGTTCGGTAGTGATGAAGATGAGAGCAAGTTGTGCAGCATGACAGCGTGGTCCATCGCGCCAGGCCACTGGTGGTTGGGTAGCCGCATGCCACGCAACAGTTTGCGCATGCTGTTCTGCAGAGTCCTGTTCATTCTTTCTGCTACACCTTGCTGCTGATGGGCGTAGGGAAGAGAGAGGAGCTGCTTGATTCCCCTTTCCGCCAGGTACTGCTTGAATCGCTGAGAGGTGTATTCTCCTCCTCCGTCAGACTGGAAGCTTTTCAGCTTTACGCCCGACTCTCTTTCTGCTACTGGTAGCCAAGCAGCGAATGCTTCGAGGACCATGTCGCGGCTGGGTAGGTTTAGATGCCAGACGTAACGGGTGGCGGCGTCGATGAAGGTGATTGTGTAGTTGTATATTACTTGTCCTGGTTCCCGATTGTACAGGATGTCGCTATACACCTTTTCGAGTGGTGCGTACGCGGGTGTGCTCGGGTTGTGATGAGGAGTGAACGGCCGATGTGGTAAGTCGGCTTCGGGGCAGGTAAGACATGTTCCTCGTGCCCGTTGAAGTTCTCTGCCGTCGAGTAGTAGTAACGAGTCCTTGTCAAGGACTCCTGCTCTTATTGTTGTTGTTTAACACAGTGTTGCTTGGGTGTCCCATGCGTGCGTGCCAGATGTCTTCGGAGGCGCGGTGTCCGGGTGAGCGTCGATACGCGTCGGAGTTGGAGTAGAAGCTGGCGGTGAAGTTTGCGCTTCTATGGACTTCCCGTTGAGCCGGATTCAGCTGCTGTGCGGGTGTTGGTGGTGCTTCGTCAACGAGGAGTGGTGTCGTTGTTGCTGCTACTGTTTTTGTTCATGCTACTACTGCCGATGATGTCTCTGCTGCTGCCGATGATGTCTCTGCTGCTGCCGATGTTGTCTCTGCTGCTGCCGATGTTGTTCTGTCTGCTGCCGCGATGTTGTCTCTGCTGCTGCTGCCGATGTTGTCTCTGCTGCTGCCGATGTTGTCTCTGTTGCTCTGCCGATGTTGTCTCTGCTGCTGCCGAATGTTGTATTGTTACTAACGCACGTGTTCGTTCTGCTTCAGGAATGGTATGTGAATACCAAAAGCCTTCCGGACTGAAGTCGGGGTCGAGATCCGGCGGGTGCGTCCAAGATGTGAAGGTGACGATCCCGTCACTGTCTGCGGTGCCCAGGTCTGGGACGAAATCGAGAACGAAGACATTGTTCTTCAGGACCGCCTTTCCGATGTAGAGGCCGCCCTTCCCGTGGTACAGCTTGAACTCCTGGGTGGTACTGTCGGCTTCCAGATGTATGCCTTTCGCCATCAACTGACTGACGCTCAGTAAGTTGTAGCCAAGTCCTTCTGCTATTAGGACTTTGGACATTTGCAGTATGACATTCGTCTCTCGTGACTGAAGTTGCACTACTCCTTGTCGTCGTGTGCGCAGGTTCTGATTATTGGCGACAGTGATGACGACTTCTCGTTGAAGTTGGTGCTCGCGTTGAACGAAACGTCCTGAAGAGCACATATGTTGTCCGCAGCAACTGTCCAAGAACCATGTATCCTTCCCGGACGGCTCGCTTTGAGCGATGGCGGCGTACGTCGGGTTCGGTTGAAGTGACTCGCGGCGAGGCGTGCTGTTGTCGAGTTGTTCTTCTGGTGAGTAATATGGTGGTGACTCAGTTACGCAGGAGTCACTCAGCCTTGCCATGCAGCTGACGATGTTTCTTGTTCTTTCGCAGGTTGTCCCGTCGATGTTGTTGAGACTTGTACTGAAGTTGTCGGATTTGCTTGCGTTGAGGCGACTTGACTGCTTGAAGGGCGAAGTGGGC